>BMAW01028171.1:0-40283 GCA_019974015.1 Nephila pilipes | reverse complement strand
TTTGGCTTCTCAGGGTGACGAAAACATTCATATTTGCAGAAAGTTAATTTGAAGAGTAGAATTCAGGTATTTTTTTGAAAAATTCATTTCAAGTTCTGATTCGAAGGGAATCCCGATCTACTTAGTTATTCGCTTATTTTCCCACCAAGCGATTTTTGATTGATTGTATAACAACGTCTCATTTAAAATAATACGAGGGTTGTTGCCCACAGACCTTGTAACATCAGTCAAGTGAAGAGGTGACTATACTGCTCTACACAAGAAATCGATGATGTCTTCACGCTTAATGCAAGAGGGAAATAGTGATTGGCAAGAAGGGTCAAAAATGGAGATGTTCAAACAATCTCATCCAAATGCAACACGAAGTCAATTGACGACGAACGTTGAAATTTTGAACTTCGGGCAAGAGACGAGGACCCACTCTAGCTGGTATCTTAATCCAAATTTCCACATCACGCCAACTGTATTATTTCGGCCCACGACAGATTTAACGTGTATCAGCGAATCTTTAGTGGCACCCGGGCTCAAACCCACGACTCGATGAAAACAATCGATAAATAAAAAGGATTGGAGTATCCTTGGGGCCGAGTCACCATGATACATTTATCGTGATTTTTCGATACCTTTCAAGGGTTAAAAAGCGCAATAGAGCTTTTGTAGAGTTAGAACTTTTTGCAAGATAGCAAAGCATTTTATACAAAGAGATAACCATTTAATTCATTAAGAAATAAATATTTCGATAAAAACATTAAGTCTATTGTTTTGTACAAAGAGAATTTAAATATCAAACCTATCCAGAATATCTCAGTTCTGAAACTGAAGCCTCGCATCTCTAATACGAGTCGGAAATTCTGTAGCGAATGTGTCCTTGAGCAACAAAGTGCGAGTATTCTTGTCCATGGGAGTCACACACAACACTTCAGAAAACTGATCTATTATCGCTCTGGGGCAGTGGAATTGGACACCACATCCGATGTCCATGTCCAAATCGTTGGACAAGTCTTCCCAATGAAATTCAGTTTTGCATCTAGTAATAAAATCATGAGCTTGTTGATAGACAGCGTCGATGGAAGCCATTCCTTGAGCCATTTCAGTTATTTATAAACCTAAGTAATAAAGTTCAAAACTTATGAATAAAACCCTGTGTACATGAATTTAAATAAGTCAGAATATTGGAAGTTTACCTTGTTTGAAAGGCATTGGAACGTTTACGCAAACCCGTGTTCAAAGAAATATTCCACGATTCATAATCATACCATTCTGTTAATGTAGCTGCGGTAGCCCTGTTGTCACGTTCGCTGACGACATTGTTTTAACAGTCCTACTACTTGAGACCCAACTCGGATGTCGTCTTTGTTTCTTGACCGAGGCTCAAGTCAAGCAGTTCTGAATCTAAATGGGATAGCAGCCACGTGAAACTTTGTTTAGTCTCTTAGTTTCCGATACCAAATAGATTGTAACAACGAGTTTCTTCCCATGGATGTGCTCCAAGAAATCAGATTGCATCTTAGCATCGCACTTTAAATACGAGGACTATTTGTGACCGCATAATTTTGAACCTGATCAAGTGACGACGAATAATAATAGAGCTGACACCTCCTCTAACTTACACTCCACGTCATTGGAAGGACGTGGTTTAATTAGAACCTGACTTAACATGGATTAGTCCGGTAATTTTGGAGTTTTTTAGCGACATTAGTTTTTATAAACGTCGAACTGGAAGCAACACGAAGGATACTCGCGAAGGACCTCGTAATTTTGCACCATGGTCAAATGACGATACGAAACCAGAGTTGCCATCTCCCCTCTCATAACTTCCACACCACGCCAAAAAGAAGATTTTTAGCGATATAGATACTACAACCTAAGATTCGACGAAAACAACACTGGCTTCGTGTCCCCTCACGACCATGACCACTCCGAAGTAGGTGGTTTAATCCGTCGTTAATGTTCTGAAGATTAATTGTTTGGGAAGCGAAGGTCTAGAGGCATGATACGACGCAAGAGCCAAACAGCGGGATGCGTGTAGGTTGAGTGAAATTTATAACGTTGTAAAAATGACCAAATCTAGTTATCTTTCGAATATCACATCAGTTCCAGTAAGACTTTGAATGTCGTTGAACTTATGTTCGACTACCGAGCTTTATTTTAAAAGAAATCAACAGAAAACCCATCTCAATCCAGATCATGTTATGTTGGATATAGAGGCAATAATACGTAATTAAAGAATTACTAGATAGAGTAACAAAGTGTACGAGTGTCAAGCTATTCGGATAATAAAGTTTAACTAGAAACGTCTTCTGTACCATTTAAAAACTAACCTTTGTCGAGACATATCTTAATCTTAAAGAAAATGTTTGAGAATCATCCAGAGATTCTTAATTTAATTTATTTAAAGAAAATGTTGAATTTTTTTTTATAAAAAATTACTAGAAACCTTCAAGAATTCAGTTAGCGGTGTCGTTAAAAATATACTTACTTTTCTCAATATATGTATGAAATTACTAATTTAAAGCACCGAGAGATGACAGAGTCTAACAACAATGAAAACAAATTTAAAAAAGAATTAAAACTGTTTATCGGAACGCATTTTCAATCAATTTATACATATTGCAAATGGACAATTTGACGTATTAAGCAGAAATATGAAACCACTGTAGAATACAAATATTTATAAAGCCTTTCATGAATTGAAAATTTACTATTAAATTAGTTTTTATATCTTTTGATTGGGCTTTTGATTATTTTGATCCATGCCGCATTCGGATCACTGTTATGGGATATTAAAAAAGAGTCAAAGTCAGTTATAAGCGAAATTTTTTTTCCATTTGATTTTTGAATCCTTGCGAACAATGGAAAAACTAGTAGGCAGCGATTGACATTATCCAGAAGCTTAGTGTGCAGATATTACTTTATACTGCTGGTGAGTTCGCACAAATGTAAGATGTGAAATAAAAACGAAGACTGAACTTACGATTGTACTAAAGAACGCTAATTTGATTTATGATAATTTTATGATAGAGTAATGTTTTCCCTCCGGGACATTCAAGAGGTGTTTTGAATTTTTGGCTTCAGAGCCTCAGCAGTAGTTCCCAGTAACCAAGGATTCGTAGTTCGTGATATCGAGCCTAGTTTCTGTCGATTTGTAAGTTCGAATCTTGGTGCCACTTAAGTTACGTGTGTACTGCAGCTGAGGCACGTTGAATAAGGAATCTGAGTTTCCTCTTTGAGATGGTGAACAAATTAAGAGAGCCGCACGCCAGCTTAGGTGTCGTCCTCCCAACTTCAAGAGACGCGGTAGCCTAGTGGTCAAGGTCATGGACTAACGGCCTGCGGTTTTCGTTCAGTCGCGGGCTCGATCCTTGGACACCAAAGACCCGCCGTGTTGATGGGGCTGATGCATGTTAAATCTGTCGGGGCCCAAAGTAATCCTGTTTTTGTGGTGGGGATGTTAGAAGAGGAGGGTTCCTGCTCAGGTGTCGTCCTCGTCACTTGACCGTGGTTCAAAATTATGAGGTCCGTCTCCAAACCCCTCGTGTTGTTTCTATTGCGACGTTAATAAAAACTGAACTAAATTAAAAACCTCCACTTTTCAACACAGCTCAAAATTACAAGATTCGTCATCAATAGCCATCATGTTCCATCTAGTTGTAACAATTGTAAACAAACAATGAATCAAATTGGATTAAATTTCAATGTTTAATCCTCATTTTGTTGGCAATCCCATTAAATATCCACGGTAACCGAGTGGTCAAAATCGTAAATCCGCGGCTGATATTTCCGTTTGGTCGTAGGTTAGAGTTTTGATGCACGTGAAATCTGTCAAAGCTCCCAGTCCTTCTTTTAGCTCAGGAGTTACTTTCGTCTTTTACTAAGGTTTAATATGATGATGATGAGGAGGATCTTCGTCGATGTGCTTCGTGTTCCTTCTCAATAATAAACAAACGCTCCATCATACACTTTTACAATTGTTTCGAATTTATATAATTGAAAACCTTTATATTTCTGCTCTATTCATGGTAATAATTTTAAGCCCTAGAGCTATTTTAAAATAGTTTTTGTTATTATCACTATGTAAATTTTAAAAGCTGTTTGATCAGTTTTTTCTGAAACTACGCTTTTATGAAATGACTCGAATGCAATTCAAAAGGGTTGTAATGTTTCTCCTTTCAAGATCGCAATACTTGTTGTTGATTCTTGTAAATGAATAATGAGAATAGGATCAATATTAGGAAGGGTAAATAACACTTTTATTCAAGCATATGACTCTCAAAGGGTTATATGCTTTAATATAAGCGAGTTGGATTTCCCCAAGCATAGTATTTAACTCATCTCAGAAAATTTTTAGAAAGTATTATAAATCTAATCGAAACAAGATTCAATTAAATAATACTTGTTATTTAAAACTAAAATTTATTAAACAATTTAGTACTAAATTAATTTGAATATATTATTTGAAAACCAAATGAATATTGTGTGGTTATAGTAAAACATGATAACTCTTGAGTCTTTAAATTTTATTGATAATCCTATAATGTTCGTTTGTAAACTTGGTAGAGAAATCCATTTATTTAACCCATTTCGTTTTTTTTAAATGAAGAAAACTTATTTTAATTTTTTTTTTCTTCTATCCTTCGTGTAACTTATCTAAAATTAATAAGACTATTTGCAAGAGAAACAAAGCAAATGTATAAGAAATAATTTTGATTTCTTATCAGCAACTCGCTGAGAAGTAACGCGAGTAATATTGCTTGATTTTGAATCTAATTCAAATGATGAGTGAGAAACATAAGCTGATACCACAATCACCAAATTTCAAACCATGATGATGTTGAACTTCCATAGATTTAACAACCATCAACCCGCTTCATAGAGGATAATTAGAAGTATCGGAGCTCGAACCCACCGATCGAAGAAAAGAATGCCAACCGCAAACTTAATTCCACATATAAGAAAAAAAAAAGTATAACTTCCTCAGACACAAGGTCAACTTTAGTCCATATATTTTTCGAATAATTTGCATCAACCGGTTCTAAATACATGAAAAGACTGAAAAAAATGTTTAAAAAATTATTTTACTTTTTATATTTGAGAAATTAAGTGTCTCTTGGAAAAGACATTGGTACAAAGTGACATCATAATGTTAATTTAAAATATTTCTTTAATCTGAATTTAATGAGTAATTCATGACAATTAGCATAATGAGCATAATGTAAAATAAGCACAATGTAAGATTTCAATCACAAAACATTCCTGTCTGAACTGTTTGTAGAAGATTCCTCATTTCCAAAATTTATCTCATCCGTTTTTTTTTCTCTCTTATTCTAATAATATTAAATAATTTCTCAATTTTGAGTTGTTTCTTATTAAAAACTCGTGATTTCCAAGAAATGTTGTCTGCGAGTACGGGAGTTGTAGTTTTTTCTTCCCAATACATATGAATCTGGGAAATTTTAAATTAGACATAATTACTGTGATTACTAGGAGCTGTTTCATTTCATTTTATGACAGATACAGGTTCTTTCCTGTATGCCTTAAATATCTACATTTGGTGAATTCATTTACCAATTAAAAAATATCATTCCGAGCTGAAATATATACCGTAATTAGTTTCAAATCGAGGGATTTTGATATTCATTGACCCAATGTCTCCTACACGCGATACTGCTTTCTAAATCAGAAATGGAAAGACTTGAGTAAGAAATTAATAATGCTGTATATGAACAACAAAATTTAAGGAATTCAACAGTGTATTTAATAATTTTTTACTACACAAATGGTAAGAAATATGAGTATTTAGCCATAAGCAAACGTATAAATTTCTTTCTCTCGGAAAACACCTTTTAATTTTACCATAAATAAGATACGAATGCAAAATGTTCGCCGAAAGTCATATTTTTTCAGAACTATCATCTATTAACAAGAAAATTATTTCATTCTGGGTACCTATGACGCCTTTTATTTGGCGGCATTTTTTGAAAGTGTTTAATATCTCCTACAAACGATCCTGGGACTGAGAAAGATAAGAGAAAATTGAAGCTTAAAGAGAGAATTAAGACAAATAAAATTCATCACGCATAGATATTTTTAAATCTAGATAACTAAAAATTCTTCTAATACAGAGGTAGGAAAATAACGGTCCATCATGACATTTTTAAGGACCTACCAGGACAGTTAGAAAAATCCGCCTTGATCTGAGATTTCCTTGTAGTGCATTAAATCATTCAAAACAAAAATAGATCTATTTTCAAGGTAAGGAGAAGGCAATTATTATCATTTCCCCTTTATTAGGAAAATGGGAAGCTCGTGAAAGTGTTTCTGCTAAGATTAGGAATCATCTGTAGAGGTTGGAAGACGAGATTTCATGAAGATTTCAGGACTTTACGTACACTGAACCTAAATTCAATTCACACTTATTCATTTCCTGTTGATATTTGGCCGCAGTAGACTAGTGGTCAAGGTCGCGGACTAGTGGCAGGCGGTTTTCGTTCAGTCGCGAGATCGATCCTTGGCCGCTAAAGACCCGCTGTAGCCGGGGCTGATGCACGTTAAATCTGTCGGGGTCCAAAGTCCTCCCGTTGGCGTGGTGTGGATATTAGGAGACAGAGTTGCCAACTCAGGTTTCATCCTCGTAACTTCTCTATGGTTCACAATTATGAGGTCCGTCGCCAATAGCCCTCGTATTGCTTCTAGTGCGACGTTAATAAAAAACTAAACTAAACTAAACTTCTAGAGCGCCGTTAATAAAAACTAAACTAAACTCTGCTTCCATGAAGTTGCCCTTCAACCAAAAGAATTACCCACCCCTGGTCTAACAGTTTACCAGTCCCTACCACCTTTACGAATTCGAGATTTCTCTACGTTGCATCCGCACCATCTCACTAACATAACCTTCATAATCGGGAAAATAACTTATCCGAAGGTGATAAGCACATCTGTATGTTTATTAATGCTTTGGGATAATGAGCAATGACGTTCCATCAAGCTAAATACTGAACATACTTTGAATACTATACACACTGAGAGAGAAGACACAACTAAAAATGAGGCAAATAAATGCAGAATCAGTATTCTCTGTCCATCTGTGAAACACAAAATGACACAATATGTTATGCAACTACTTCAACATGATTGTTTGCAGAAAACACACTTTTAACATCTGTCAAGATTGCAATCTATCATTTTTATCCCTTTTCTATTTTAGAATGAAATATTTTAATTCTTAATTTTAAGCTAATTTATCTGAAATTAATAAATGGAAATATAAGAATATGCTTGCTCTTAATTCGTAATCTGGGAATCGATTCATTAGTAACACTCATTGTAGTTATCTAAGGTTAATACAAGAGAACTATTTTTTTCAAGGTCCAAAAGGTAACGAAATGAAATCACAGAGAAAATTAAAGTTGTTTTATTTAGAGCATTTAAATACACATTCAAGCTACTTCTCTATATAGCCGTCGTTCCAAACGAGACACTTGTCGCAGCGCGGTATCAAATTTCCTTCTTCATAAAAGGCAATCGCCTGTGCTTTCAGCCTTTTTTTTAATGTTGGTCTGCAGCTCGTTGTCTGAGTCAAACTTTTATGTTCCCAGCCTGCGTTTCCCGTGAGTGAAGGGGCAGAAATCGGAGGGAGGCCAAGTCCGGGCTTTAACATGAATAATCAAACATGCCTTACTGAAAACGCCGTAGGAAAGTCCTTATTGCAGCTGCAGTGTACGGCCGCTCATCGTCACTCATGAATTTTTTCCGAACATATAATTAATTCAACGGCAAATTTCATCCGTATGCAGCAATCGAATGACAGCCCATTCATGTTTACGGGCTCACTGTGCTATCAAAATTGATACATGCCACCGGACGCGATCGACGGCATATTAGAGATACTGCGTGACACATCTGCGCATAGCGTTGAAGCAACTCTCGGCAACAACAGCGCTAGAAGTTGATAAAAATGGAAACTGATCCCAAACAAAACTCAATTCAACAAGGAGGGTAGGAATATCAATTGCAACAATGGTTAAAAAAAAAAAAAAAAGCAACCTTCTGTACAAAAAAAAGTACCAATGTTTCTCTTCGTGTCAACATTGTGTTACTGCATTGGGAGTATGCAGTGACTCCGGAGAACAACAGTGCCAGAAGCTAAAACGCCTTACTTAACCAGCAAGATGAGACGACTTTTCAGCTCAGTTGGCTAGAGAGCAGCAAAGAGCGACTGCTCAACTTTTCTTCTCACCCACCGGACCAGGGTTCGAAACAGCAGTAGCATGAAGGTCACCATTTGACAATCCGCTTCTACTCCAAGGGCTACGGGGTAGAATAACATCCTCCGATAACTCGTAGAAAACGTCCAGCGTCGAAGCATCATCGGAGTTTTTCGGGAGTTTTCATTTTGCGAACGATCGGACCTTGAAAAAAATAGCCTTTGTTTCAAAACGAAAATAAAATTGATCATGAAATGTGTTAACATTTGATGAGAGAGATGAGAGGAAAAACCTCGATGTTTTACAATTTCAGTTTGATGTTGTCACTTAAATGTTTTTTTTTTTTTTATCTTTCTGTAAAGTCTAGAATATTAAGTATGGTATTGATCATTATCACCACTTCAGGAAAGGTCGTTTGACCTTGGAACGGAGTTGGATATGTTATAGACCACATAAAACACCACAGTTGTGTCTCAGCAATGTGTTAGACTACGCAGCGAGAAAGGAATTCCCTACCGGACTAGTTATTTCGTGTTTTACTGCTGATTTTAGGAGAAATAGGAAGACGTTTTGCAACGACGCACTCACACAATTTCCAAATAATAGCAGATAGACTAAAAATGCTTAATAATTGGTACGACAGGGACTTTACTTCTGGCTCAGATATTTAAATCTTATAACCGCGGATTGAAGATCATCAATACAAATCTCCCCTCATAACACCCAAGGTCAACCTACAAATCACAAAAAGTATTTTGAACCACAAAAAAAGAAGAGGAGGGAAAAAATAAGAAGTCATAAGTAGTACCGTGTAATAAAAATGCAATTAATTCCGCAATTCTGTAGTAATTGTTACAAGTTTATATATCCCATTCTTATTAAAAAATTTCAGAAATGTCTTTCATTCCAACGAATTCATCATTCATCAGATATATTAAATGAATACCTTTTGCTAAACTCTAACCATTAATAACCAATGCTGTTAATTAATTGTAATAATTAATTTCTAACTACCACTTCAATTAATTTCTATAACTACCGCTTCAATTAATTTCTAATCTTTAATCTCACAAAGCAACATACATTATCTCTTTATTTTTACTATAGCTAAAAATGTTTTTTCTCTGATCACTTGCATTGTACATAGCAGCTTAAGGTCCAAATGTGTTGATAAGTTGCAATAAAAAAAAAAAAAAAAAAACAGTTTCTTTTGAGACATGTTAAATTTGGAAGTGGGAAGGAGAGATGCGATCTTGAAGTAAATTTGAGTTCCTTCAAAATATTTTGCAAATTTACAGTAATTTTGGCGATATTAAATTTTCTTTCAAGTCTTTAATCTACAACTATTATTTACGTCAGAAAGGATCTTGTTTGTAAATTTCAAAATATATGGTTTGACGCCCATAAATGTTCTGTTTCCTGTGAATGAAATCTCGAGATCTCTACGGAAGGGATATTTAAGTCACTTTTGTAATATGGCTTGAGCTCTAAGGCTGAATTTGGGTTACTAACATGGGATTACGGACACATGCTTTTATTGTTAAATGTAACTTTTATACTATATTATGTCTGTGGGAAAAACTAAATGCTCATTAAAGGAATAACTATTTAAATAAAATGGGAAAAGGGAGACAAGTAACCAGAAGACACATGAACATGTACTTGAAATTTTCAAATACCATTGATTCTACCTTACTCTAAAGAATCAATATCTTTAACAATTATAATTAAGTTTTTTAAACTCATATATCCAATAATTGAGAAACATTTTCTCTGTTTCAAGCATATAACTTAAGATATGCGGTGCTTTAAATTCAAATAGATGTTTTCTTTACAATTAGGTTAATAAGAATTTCTTCCATATTGAGTTTATATGACAGAAATAATTAAAATAGGATTTTATTCCACAAAGAAAATGTAAAGAAATAAATCGAATAATATGAGAAATAAATTATTAATTATAAATTATGAGAAACATATTATTGATAAGATTTCGGAATAAAACAAAAGAAAGCTTTTTTCTAACATTTCCTTCATTAAACTGAAGCTATTTTTCCACACAAATGCTATTTTTTCCTTTTTAATCAGGGGACCTAATTTTTTACCTGCGCAATTTTTTCCTGTAACTAATATGTCATTTTCAATTGTTATAAAACCCAATAATTATAATTAACCTTTCTCATAAACAGTTATATAATGAATAAACGTTTTTATTATGAAATTCGAGTATGGAAATGGTTATAATAGATCAACACTGTATAAAGTTTCAGAAAAGAAAATACTTATATACTGAATTTCGTGTGATAATAAGCAAAAAAAAAAACTCGGATGTTTGCATGATTTTTTTGAGCAGCGTACTTTTTGTCCTATAACTAATATATTATATTGAAATGTTATATAACCACAATAATAATAATAATTAATCATTTTCAAACAGTTATGTAATGAATATACGTTTTTCTTAAGAAATTGGAATCTGGAAATAGTTATAATTGATCACACTTAATATTGTTTCAGAAAAGAACTGTAGTAATATGTTGAATTTCGTGTGATATTAAGCAACAAAGAAAACGCACATGTTTGTTTTGTTTCAAGGTAGAAGCAAAACAAATTATAGATGCTGCTCAAGATAACTTTTTTACTGTTTTTTCTGCACCGATAATGGCTGCAGCATCATTGTTAAACTTATTAATACAGAGGGAGTGAGTACCAAGTACGAAAACCGTTAGTGTTATAAAATTTGAAATATACTCCCGTAACAAAAGCTTATGATTATTTTGAAGACGTATTATTACTAATAAATGTTAGTTTAAAAATTTGTATTAAAATCAGCAATATCGCTTCAGAAAATGCTGGAGAGGAAAAGGCAAATGGAGAGTGGACTTCATAAAATATTGGATTAATAAGGTACAAACAATTTTTAATTCAAACCTTAAATTAAAGATGGACTAAATCAAATTAAAATAAATTTTAAATGTAAAATATTACATAATTTATGAAAGACTGAGGCATTTAATTAAGATAATGAAGTCAATTTCAATGAAGACAATACCACGGTTACTAACTGATGAAGGATATCAAATAAGTATTAACACCTGAATATCTTATAAATTAAGTATTATTTTACATTTATAAGTTATTTTTATACCTCTCAGTCTCTTTTTATACAAACATTTATATTTTTTCTTTTCTAACTCTTTTCACTCTGGAAATTTAATACTTATGAAAGCAATATATGCACTACATTAATGCAAAATTTCAACTCTATTGGATGTTGTTTGTTAAGAGCAAGTTCCGGGACTCCGGCATCCCCTCTAAGTCCCTCACTACATGAGAATACGATAGTGTCGTATTGTCGTCTGAATTGTAGTTGAATACCCGAAGAATTCTGCTCATTCGATGGAAAGGATATTTTTTGAAACTCGAGAACAAAAAGCAAGGTCCGGTCTTTCCACTAAGTCCATAACGGATTAAGAATATCATAGTATTGTATTAACCTTGAAGTTATATACTGAAGTGAAAAAAAAATTTCAATTCAATCGGAGGACAGAAAGTGTATTTCATTTTGAGCCCAATTTTAGAGCACTGGAAACACTGGAAAGATGTACAAAAGGAAACATCAAGTTAAACAAATGGGAAAAAAATTCTATGCAAAGTTTTGCAAAGAACAGATTTAGTGACCTAAGTTGCGATTTTATTTATAACTATTCTTAAATTACTCAGTTAAATAGTAAATAGTTAAGGACAATAGTAAAAGTTTCCAATATTAAAAGTAATGCAAACGATAAATTATTAAAAAGGTTTGGAGATCATTCGGCGACATGGCGAGAAACTTAGCGTAAAACTTAATTTCTTAAGTAATTAGTTTCAATCAATTAATTTTAATTAATTATAGTTAAATTATCGTATTATTATCCATAACAATCGGGTACAGAAAAGTGCAGCTCAATTGAGCTCTTTAAAATGTAAGAAAAAAGCTAGTTTTGAACGAGATAAAAAGTTACACAATGTGAATTAAAGAAAACCCATTTAAAAGAAGGCATCTCCTTCGTAGATATGGCTTTCGGTAATTTAGTGAAATGATGTAACCGAGTTTTTTTTTCTTTCGAGAGCAAGATATTTGAATGTATCTTTGGAGAATTTCCACACACGTCAACGGGAAGACTTGATGACAGATTTAATGTACAACGGCCCTGTATTCGGCAGGTCTTTAAAAATATCACGTCTCGAACTCACAACTTGATGGAAAAAATGAACTCTCGACCATACCCATTATCAAACTGCGGCCACATAACAAACGTAAATAGTTAGATTGAAATAACCACAAAATGAAATGAAATGTATGAAATATCATGTCTTGTTTCTAACAATGGGTCAAACTTAGGAAAGTCGTCTCATATGAATTGTTTTGTGACTCTTATATGATGGGAATAATAGCCTTAGTTGCTCAATATACCGCTAGGCAGAAAATCGAAGCATTGCCTTTCGGCTATGGAGCCCATATTCATGCATGGTTTGTTTGCTAACTGGGCTTAAGAAGGTCCAGAATACCCCAATAACCGTAATGATTAAATTCACAATCCTTGATTTCAATGCCAAATCATAAGTTAGGATCATTGATTCAATAGAATTCTCGTTAAGGTGAGGAACGGGAACTGAAGACCATTAAATGGAACTGAGTCTGAAAGTTTCACCATGAGTCTTGGTGATTTCCTATATTAACGTTGCACTGAGAAGCAACACGAGGACCACTGGAGAAGGTCCACGTCATTTTGATCATCAGTCGAGTCGGCACATGATTAGGTACCTTACTCACCGAATTTCAACACCACATTACTGGAGAGCATGAAACAGTGACCAGGTTTAGCGAGTATCAGCAACGCTACGTAGTCTTTAGCGGTATCAGAATTCGAACCTACCACTCTACGAAAACAACTCCGGCCTCGATTTCACGACCATAACCACTAGGCTACCGCGGCCGCAATAAGCCCTGGTGTAAAAATTCAAAAGTTTATAACCCAGGATCAGATATTTACCTCGTCATTTGCTTTTGTATCTGAACTGCCTGGTTTGTGGCGAATAGCTAACATGTAGCTTAGAATGTAATGTAAATTCAAAAGAAGAACAAAATAAAACTCTATACATAATTTGCTACGTCATAAAGTACATTCATTAATTGAGTATATATTGAATATTCGAAGTACATTGAAATACCTTTCAATGACACCATCGATGTATTTTTAGCTTTTAGACTCTCTCCACTTTTTTTTTCAACCGTTCTGGGTTTCAATTTATAAAAATTCTCATACGTTCCGTAAGTACACTTGTGTGAATATTGATTGATGCGAATTTTTCTGTTGCCGTTTTAGAAGTGTATCATATTTAAAGGTATTTTGCAGTAAAAATGGCTCGTGTTTTTTGTAACTGTAAAAATGATTTTACGGCTTATTTATAATAATCTCGAACTACACATGGATCGTAAGATTCTAATGAAAATATTGTAAAAGATAAGGATCAGCTATTTTAAATCGAAACCAACTAGATAATTATGGAAGAAATATATTTTTAAATTTTGGGCTTTATTAATATCGTGGATAATTCAAACCGTTACTTGATTACTTCTTTTTGCCTAATCCATCATTTAAAAAATCCCTATATGGTTCTTAGAATAACCGTTAGTATGTGGTCATGATAGCCTAGTGATCATGGTTGATGATGATAGTGAAGTTTTGTTGGCGCAAGAGCCAGGTGTGGCCCTACTGCACCAAACAAGGTAAATCTTTGATCTAGACATTAAAACATTGAAAAAAGATTCATAGACACAACAGGTCATGTAAAAAAGTAAAGAGTTTATTGGCGCACGAGCCAAATATGGCTATGCTGCGCCAAACAAGAATTTACTGTGGTATAGACGAGATGAAATTGAGGAAAAGACAAATTGGTTACAAGAAGAAGGGTCCAAAATAGAGAAGTATCGTTAGGGTATCCCGGGCGCGAATCACCCATGTTTACCAAAGACATTAAACCCCATTTGTGAGCTGTGAGATCAACCTCACAGCTCACAAATACGAGATTTAACGTGCATCTCGTTCTCGTGGTTTGAAGCTTTGGCGAAGGAGATGCCAACTCTGGTGTCGTCCTCGTTATTTGACAAAGGTTATAAATTATAAGGTACATCGCTAATAGCCCTCGTATTGCTTCTCGGTGCAAGTTTAATAAAACATTAACATTAATCATATGAGCATTAGTATAATTCGAGAAAACTGTGATGTACAGAAGAAATCGGTATAGTAGCCATATTGCTTATTCATAAATTTAATGTATAAAGCAATGAATTTTAAAGCAGCTATTTGATGTTAATGATAAAAAAAGACTTCAAGAAATGAGTAAAAAAAAATTAGAAAATATATTTACAAAATATATTTTAAATATCTGCCCTGTTTAGAAGGCAAGCGGTCATGGTAACCAAGTGATCGTGAATGCGGTTAGCGTTTCCCCGAATCGTGTGTTCGAGTCCTGATGTTACTAAAGAACCGCCATTTAATAAGAAAAATTTTAATTAAGTTATTCAGGTTTGAAGTTCTTACTTGATGAAGTGTGGAGGTTAGGAGAGTGTCATCACGGTGATCATCCTCGTCACCTGATCAAGGCTCACAGCCACGAGTTGCGTCGTCGTGTTGCTTTTAAGGCTCCCGTCTACTCGCCATTTTGATTTCTTGACTGCGGAATTAATTTTTTCTCTAATTTTTAAAAATATTTCAAATATTTCTTAAAGACCGGGAAAACTTACAAAAGAATAATTAAAATAAGAAAAAAAATATTTTTAAGAATCGGAGGGGAAAAGTAATTCCCTAGAAGCATTTATTGTCTTTTGTTCTTTCAATGCACTTTATTGCATTTAAATGCATTGAAGAGTAATGATGTGAAAATTAAAATCGGAATTCCATCAAAGATAGGTTCAACGTTACATTTTTGAAATCAAAATGGAGGATAAACGGGGAACTTAATAGAGACATTGATAAATTTTTAGGAGATGGATCCAAGCTCGTCTACTCCTATTTGGAGAAACTAGTTTTATAAATGTGGAGGGACTTCTTGTATTTTATTGATTAATTTGGCAATTTCCAGATGACATTGCTAGGGGATATTTCTTTAAAATTTCTTTCTAATAGGAACGACAACAAATTTTAGGGAGGAAGGGGATCCAGGAAACAAGAGGCCTAAATTGTTTGAGTCTATGATAAAAAAATACTCTTAAAAAAACATGTCTATGGTTTCATTACTTGTTTGACATATTACTCTGTTTCCTTTAAGCCAAGGACCTTGTTCCTCTTCATCCGAGTATTTTTCTGTGGTGATTTTTGAAGAACAGGCTTTATGAAAATAATCACAAAAAATGAATTTGAATATTTTATGTTAATCAACGGATAAAAGACTTTACCATCGGCATCTTGAAACTAATTTGTCATTTATATACCAAACAAGTTCAGTATTGCCTTTGAATAAAAAGGGATATTTTTAACCTTTGCAATTATTGTTAGATCAATTTTTCACGTTATATTGAAAGTAATTTTTTACTTTTTAGCATAGTAAAACTTTCAAGTCAATTGTTTTTTATAAAATTTACGAATCGTCAGTACGGGAAAATCTTAGGACGCCCGGTAGTTGTCTATATATAAAATTAATTTTACGACTCGAGAATAGGTGTTCTTGTTCAGAGTAATTATTGCACACATTGTTGATTTACAATCCTTTTCAACACTTTTCCACCTAGAAGGAATTGTAAGACTGAAATAATGAGATATTTGAATGTAGATTAGTACTCGTCAATAACATGGAACAATTAAACACTGAACATGGGTACGACAATATATCTGTGAAAGTGATTGGAGCTCTTAATAAGACGTTGGACCACCATTATTTCTGATGCATTCTGCCACACGTTGTGGCATGGAATCGTAGACCCTCTTAACGGTGTTTAGACTCAATTCATTCGAAATAGCTATAGCATGTAGGTATAACAAATTTTGTGATCGTCATAACGGAAGGGATTACAGCATACCATAAGATTTTTACGGATGATAAGTTTGATGCTCTTGGCCACGCCATAGTATATGATTCCACAATATATGATGGAAGTTGTATGAACATGAGAGCAATCTTGTTGAAATGAAGATCTGGGGTGGTCATTCACAAAAGGATTAGTAAACGGTAGTCCAAAGGTGATCAGCCATTGTACATAAACTCAGTTCAAGCCATTATATCTTACTGTCCGGATATGTGATGAGTAACATCAAATCGTTTGTCTTCGCGTTGATCATGTTGCCTCCACTCATCGTTGCGATCCTCGCAAAACAAAAGTAAGATTCCTCACTGAAGATGACCCGCTGCCACTGCTCATGGTATCATGCTCCTATTTCGTGTCACCATTGCAATCTCTGGGGACGGTTCTGTAGTTTCTAGGGTAATTTCTATAATGGTCTACGTGTAAGCAATCCAGAAGCATGCAGACGTCTGAAAATGTTACAGGGTGACGTAGAGATTAGGTCACTAATGTATGGCAGTTGGTGTACTTAGCGGTTGCTGTGGACAATTCTTCATTAATCTTACTTGTAGTACGTATAACTCTCCCTCAGCTTGCTTGTCGTGAGTGATAACTTCCTTGTACCCACGTTCCTTGTCAACCAATTTTTGTCTTTTCTTCAATTTTTTCATGTCTAGACCACAGTTAAATCTTTTTTGGCGCAGCATAGCCCCATCTGGCTCTTGCTCATATAATCTTTAAATTGCACTATTTGCGCGACAGATATCCAACGGGAATGACCATTTTCCTTCATGCAGTCCAACGATGCGATTCGTACAATTTCTTAACTTAAGAAATAATTTCTTAATTTGAATTTAAAAACTTTTCATCCATCTGGGAGCAACCTTTTTTAATATAATTGTGGGTGTATTAAATCTAACTCCAAATTTTCATTCCAGGAATCATCGTTTGACTAAATTTTTGCTACTACAATGCGTTCGCATTATAAAGTTAAGGAAAAAATCAATTTCTTCGATAAGAGTATAACAAACTATTAATCTAGTTATATGATGTGAAAGTTCTTAACGGGAATTCCAAACCATCCCATAAGATATCCATTTGTACTCGAAAATAGAGTTTCATTTGAATATCAGACGTCTCGGGAGAGAAAAATGAACCTGATCTTGGTTTTTTAATATACGAGCATATTTTTTAATATACTTGGTTTTTTAATATACTCGTACATCATCCTCTACTTGTCGGACATTGAACACATGTTTGCATATTATCTGGCTAGCCTTTTCTGATTAAAAGGGTGGGTGGGTTAAATCTCGCGGAGGAAAGCAATTTTCAATAAAGAGAGATCCCTAATCTTATTCGAAAATATTGACATTCATACACTGGTTATCATAAATTAAGGAAAATTCACAAAAATCGCGATAACTCAAGAAATTACACATGGAATTTTATGAAACTTACCCACAATATACAACACATAGTAAGGTATTAAACAACATAAAAAGAAATTATCAGACATTAATAGTAGTATAGAAATTAGCCCATGTATAAAATAAACAAATTGGAAGTATCGGTTTGCAATAGAAAAAGTACCTTTAATATGGAATATGATTGCCTCTAGAAGCAATACAGCACAAACAGCGATGTGTGATGCTTTCAATTATGCGGTCTATCAGTTCAATAGGAAGTGAGAGTCATTGCTCTTGTAAAGCAGATGCAAGCGCGGCAAGGGTCTGAGGGGGAGGATTGATGGCAGATACACGCCTCCCTAGAGCATCCCAAACGTGCTCGATAGGATTCAAGTCCGGGGATCGAGCTGGCCACTCCATGCGCGTAATTGTTTCCTGTTGAAGATAATCATCAACAATGCGAGCTCTGTGTGGTCTTGCATTATCGTCCTGTAACAGGAAGCAATCACCAATCGCCCCGGCATATGGGCGCACATAAGCATCAAGGATGTTGTCTCGATAAACCTGAGCATTCACGGTTCCCCTTGGAAAGACATGGAGGTCTGTGCGCCCTCCTAAGGATATGCCTCCCCAAACACAGACACTGCCTCTTCCGTATGCATCTCTTTCACGGATGTTTGATGGATGATAACGGGTCCCAGGTTCTCTCCATATCAAATAACGTCTACTGTCACTTTCTAGACTAAACCTGGACTCATCCGTAAAGAGAACAGGCCTCCATTGATCTGACGTCCAGTGGACATGTTGTCGGGCCCACTGCAAACGGTCTCTCCTATGGCGTGATGTGAGCGGCACGCAAATGGCTGGTCGTCTCGCATACAGACCACCTTCGTGGAGCCTTCTGCGCACAGTTGACGTTGACACCAACCTTCCGGTGGCTGCAGCAAGAGAGGATCTAAGATGTGTCGGAGTAGCGGTTCTATTCCTGCGTGCACTTAATGTCAAATATCGGTCATCGGCACTGGTCGTAACAGTTGGCCGTCCTTGACTGAACCTCCTAGATGCCGAATCTGTGGTTTGAAATTGCCTCCAAAGTCTATGAACCACAGATGGACTCACATTTAGCCATCTGGCCACTTCTGATTGACTCTGCCCTGCCTCTAGTCTCCCGATGGCTCTCCATCGTAGTTCTTCAGGCAAATGATGCCTAGAGGTCATTATTACGAATTGGCTATCTCAGATTTTCAATGTCGCAATCACAGTAAAATTTGTGTGCTTTCTCTCAAACTTGGACTTTTATGCTCCAGGCAGATGACGTAAGCCGAGTGCAGCGTCACTAATTTGCATATTGCAATTTTACTCAGCTACTCTTAGTGGACAACATATGCAAATTTTGCACGGTTTGGCTTACTTTTGAAAGAGTTATCGCTATTTTTGTGATTTTTCCTTAATTTATGATAACCAGTGTATAATCATGTATTATAGTAGGACAATTAAACGTTTCCTTTTTGTCTTCAACATGATGTTTAAACGATTTTCGACCTATTATTTTTCCTCAGAAGAGAGTAGAAAACTCTAATGCAATACAGTTCAGTTTATAATAGACAGTACTGCTGGAAGAAGATACCTGCAACCACTTGGAAACTTGTTGAGATTATTTTTTCAGAAAATATATGGCCGCTGTACCCGAGAAGCGGACTCGCGGCCGGTGGTTTTTGTCAAGTGGTGACTGCGAGCGTGGAGCCACTGTGTAACTGCGGCTGATGTTCGTTAAATCCGACGTGGCTCAAAGTTCTCTCAATGGCTGGGAATGGAAGTTAGGGGAGGGGGGGGGGGCCAACTCGGGTGTCGTCCTTGTTACTTGGCAGAGATTCAAAATTATGAGGTCTGTCATCAATAATCCGCGTGTTGCTTCCAGTGCTACTTTGATAAAATCAACCAGAAAAAATATACCTTATGGTGGCAAAAGGAATTTTTTTTTTCATAAGACTGAAAAGAAACTCTCCACATAAAAAATAAATAAATAACTTCTGATTAAATCTAACAAAACATTTAAAGCTTTTATTTAAAGAGAGATCCAATAAGAAGTACAAAAATTTAAAGTAATATATGTATTTTTAAAAATACATATAAGTTTTAAATGTAAAATAATACATTTATAACTGCTCGGAGTTTTAGTAAAATCACCTATTCTGATCCCCTATAAATTAAATACTGTAGTTACTTAGAGATCAAAAGAAGTACTATCGTCTCAAGTAATTATAAACTGTATATATCATTTTATATTAAAAAAATATTTTTATATATTTGTCCAACTTTATATCAAAGCTAGATTGAAAAATATTTTAGTTACGTTGATTTCCTTTAAAACTAAAGCAATGATGTGAACACACACTATAAATTTCCCCAAAATTCTCAACCAAATTGGACACTGTTAAAAGTCAGGTCCGGGTTCCTTGTCTCCAAAGTCCGTCATTGCTTGAGTATATAAAGTATTGTTTAGTAATCAGAGTTATATACTAATACGTATAAGCTAAATTTCACCTCGATAAGGTAAGATGCGGTTTAAAATTAGATTACACATGGAGACATATTCACGGCCACAAGTTAAATAAAAGCTTCTAAAACTGTGTGGAGAATTTCAAATAACACGCTTGAATGTAGAAATAGTATGATGCAACACCATATGCGTGAAGATTTAAGGCAATCTTGCGATTGTATTAGACGAAATAATGACCAGGAGCCAGTTTTATTAAGCAGACTCTTGTCCCATTTTAAGGCATAAATGGGCTTGAAGTCCATAACAAATTGAATTGTATTATAGTTTCTTGTAAAACTTTTTCTAATAGAGTTGTAAATTTGCAGGTAATCGAAATGGATTTAGATCGAACCTTTGGTGGAGCAAGTGATTTTGTTACCAAGTGTAAAAATGAATTGAAATGGGAAGACCTGTCTAAAGATACAATTATGGATGTTGGATGTGGATATAATTTCTACTGTAGTCGAGCGATTCTTCACCAATTTCCCAACGTGGGACGCTTGATTGCTCTTGATAAGCATCCTAGTGTAATAATGGAAAAGCGATCATTTGAGGACGAAATGTTCGAAAATAAAATAATGTCCCAAGTAGTTCAATTCTTTGCTGCTGATATAGAGATAAGGTAGGCTTTGTTGATATCTTTTTTGATTTCATCGGGATCAATCCATAAGTTTAATGACCGACTGTAATAAATTACAGAGCAATGTAGGTTCGAAAATTAAGTGTTCATGTGGTAGAGTAATCGGAAGTCGTAAGAATGTATAGGAAGCCTCGTAATTAATATATGGTTATGTAATTGACAGCAACAAAAGTACCATAGGTAACTAATATACAGGGTAAAGGATGTGTTCAAATTATCATCCATGAGCCGTGACGCAGATCCAACATCTTCGATACATTGAAGCCTTATCATTATATTAGATTCTCAGCAGTAGCTCCCTAGATTTTCAACTTTTCTTTCATCCTTCCCCCCCCCCAAATGTCTAGACATGTTACGAGCACACCTTATTTGGCAGGCATGGCCACGTTGGGCTCAATTAAACTTTATATTCCTTAAGACTTCTCCAGTGGATATTATAGATTCACTCAATCATGTTCTAGACCATTGACTTGATATGCACCAAAAGTAGTCAAGGTATGATCGGTCGCCATTAACAAACTCTGTTGATCAAATGTGGCATTCACGAAGTTAGGAACATTACGGCTATAATAAGAGACATGCAAAGGGAGCTGGAATGTAAAAGTGCACTTAATCAAATATAATATATGGATCAATAAGTCCCGAGACTAACATTGAAAACAACATTTTTTTTTGCAAAATTTTTTTTATTCATCAACATAATCACCTTTTAGGGTGATACAATCGTTCCAACGCTTTTCAAATTTTTCAATAACATGTTTATAAAAAAAATTATCTTTCGCTTCAAAATAAGCTTCAGTTTCAGCGATGACCTTCTCATTTGAGCCAAATCTTTTGCCCTGGAGCATTTTTTTAAGATCAGCAAAGAGCCAGTAGTCACTGGGGGCTAAATTTGGCGAGTATGGGGGATGGGGAAGCAGATCAAAGCCCAATTCGTTCAATTTTGCCATTGTTTTCATCGACTTGTGGCAGGGTGCATTGTCTTGGTGAAAAAGGATTTTTTTTTCTCTGCATGTGCGGTCGTTTCTTTGCGATTTCCTCCTTCAAACGCACCAGCAAGTCAATATAATAATCACTGTTGATCGATTTATCTTTTTCGAAGTAGTCAATCAAAATCACGCCATGCGTATCCCAAAAAACTGACGTCATGACTTTGCCAGCTGACTGCTGCGTTTTCGGACGGCTTTCGCCAGCTGTGCGCCACTCAGATGACTGCCGCTTCGACTCTGGAGTGTAGTGATGTATCCATGTTTCGTCCATGGTCACGTAACGACGCAAGAAATCTTTTTTGTTGCGAGTAAATAGCGATAAACAGCTTTCTGAATCATCGACTCGTTGCTGTTTTTGTTCCATCGAAAGCAATCGCGGCACCCACTTGGAAAAAACCTTTTTCACTTCACTTCAAAAAACCTTTTTCAGTAAATACACTTCCATATGATATCTGTGTCATTTCAGCAATCTCACGGAGCTTCACTTTACGATCTTTCATTATAATTTTTGTCACTTCACTCGCATTTTCCGGTGTAACGGCTTCCACAGGTCTACCCGAGCGTTCCGCGCCATTTGTGTCGGTACGACCACGTTTAAACTCGGCAAACCACCGACAAATCGTTGCTTTTGATGGACAAGAGTCCGGGTAACATTTTTCAATCCATTGTTTCGCTTGCACGGTGTTTTTACCCATTAAAAAACAATGTTTTATCAGAACACGAAACTCGGTTTTTTCCATTTTTTAAACAAACTACAAAACGACTTTACTCCAACCTCAATAACTCAGCTGTTTCTGGTTTGATCGACTTAAAATTTTGACACGTTTCAAGCAAAGGTTAGTATACTAGAAAGACCTGGTTACTGGTTTACTACGAGCGCCATCTCTGGGTTAGTCTCGGAACTTATTGAACCATGTGTTAGCTGAGTGTATGACGACCGTGCGTATTGCTCATTGAACTCCATAGCTCCGTTCTCTAGAGGCATACCTACTCAATCCGCGTTCGTATAATCGGTTTTCTCACTATTTATGTGAAATGAAGAGTCCATAAGGAAGTGCGAGAATTTCTTGTGCAAAGCTATCTAGCGCGTCCGGCCAGCATTTCCAACACCGCTTTGTTATATAATTCGTGCCGTGGTAGCCTAGTGGTCAAGGTCGTGGACTCGCCGCCGGCGGATTTCGTTCAGTCGCGGGTTCGATCCTTGGCCACCAAAGACCCGCCGTGTAACCGGGGCTGATGCACGTTATATCTGTTCGGGACCAAAAGTCCTCCCGTTGGCATGGTGTGGATGTTAAGAGAGGGGGTTGCCAGCTCACTTATCGACCTTGTCACTTGACCGTGGTTCAAAATTATGAGGTCTATCAAAACTATGAGGTCTCTCGTTTTCCTTCTAGTGCGACGTTAATATAAACTAAACTAATTGTTATATGATTCAGAGACGTCTAAGTGTACCCTACCCTTTCTAATAGCTTATAAGTCTGCACACCGCGTATATTATGTATAAAATATTATATGCAACAGAAAAGCGTGAGAATAACTAGTTTTGAAGTATTTTCACTGTATTATCAGAATATTTGAGAAACATTTCACATTTTGATCGACTGTTTTATGTACTAATGAGAAACCAATTTTGGCGTCGAACACGTTGTCCAACAAGGGAACTAACTAACGAATCTAAGTTGCATGCATTGGCAATCTCTGTATATTTATCAGTTGGCTCTAGTCCCATGGATGATCTATGTACTACCACCGAACACAAATCCTAATTTTTTTTAATTATGTTCTAACTTGCTATTCTTTCCATTGGAGAAAGAACTCGGCCGCTTTGTAAGATTAATCGCAAACTCGCGGCAGGCTTTGTTTCCAATCAGTCGTGGTTTCGAGTCTAATTTCACAAGTCTTGTAGTGTTACGAGGCTGAACATGTTAAATCTGTGAAAGCTTCAAATCTACCCATTTGTATCCCCTCAGAGGCTTATTTTTTTATACGGGAATAGTGACCAGGAGGAACCCTAAGGATATGTTCCTTTGACATGGGATTTACTGCCTTTGGTTAATTCGAATGACGCGTCCCAAAGATACCCCAGCGATTCTTCTCTATTTGCCAACCTCCTTTATAATCAGTTTTTATCTTCACCCATTTCTAACAACGAGATCAGATTCACAAATTAGTCTCAACAGTTCATAAGCAGCTGTCCACATCTGACTCTTGCGTTATTCAACTAGACTGTTACTGGCACTTGCATACCTACAATGCAAAATCTTTAACTTTTGCAATGTTGGTACAATGCAAAAGATAGAAGAGATGATGCAAAATCGGGTGTTTCTTCGTCTTTTGATCGAGTTTCAAAATCACGATGTCTGTTGCCAATGACTCTTCGCTTTTAATCGAAATTAAACTGTCAAAACTATTCCTTAAAATAAAAGGATCGTGAAGTTTAATATTTCAAAATTACATATTAAAACTAGATATTATATATAAGCCATTCATTGTCATGCACTTTAAAAAACTTAGGAACCGATTCTGAACCAATAAATATTGGTGCTGAAGCACTTGTAAATGTTGACAATAAAATTTCTCTCACTGGGGATCACTTATTAAAAGAAACTGGTGTACTTCGAAATTAATGCGCGCGTCAAATATCCCACTTGTTAGATTTTTCGATTCATAATAAACAAAATAGATTGCTTGAAATTTATATTACATTTCAAACTAGACCTAACTATGCTTCTGTACGACTTTTCTAAAAGGATACTTTAAATAACACCGGTAAAAAATTAGTTTATTAAACATGGGTTTTCTTTCAAACTTCACCCTTTAGCGGAATATGGTTTTTTTGTATTTTTTCAATTAAAATTAAAATTTATTTTTCGAAATTTTTTTTAACAAATATATAATTAACAAAATAGGTTAAAAAATGACTCCTTCATTTTGGCGACAGATTTGGCAACCATTTGACGACTTGGTGAGAAACTTTGCATAAAATTTAATTATTTCACTAATTACTTTTAATTAATTTTATTAATTATATTAAATTATCGTATTGTCTTCCAAAACAATCGTGTATAGAAAATTTCCATTCAACTGAGCTCTTTAAAATGAGAGAAAAAAAAATCTTTTAATGTTTTGACCCAGACAAAGTTACATTGCGAGTAAAAGAAAACCCATTGAAAGAATGAACGAATGTCAGTGAACAGAGACATTAGGGCATCAATATCATACATTCTTCATTAATTGTACTGTTGCAATGCTAATTTTTTTTTCAGAGATTCGCTCCAACCATATAAAGGATCGATAGATAAAGTTGTTTCAAGAAATGTATTTTATCAAATTGAAAACAAAGAACTGGCAATTGAAAACATTTACCATTTGCTGAAACCTGGTGGAGATGCTGCACTTTTGTTTTGGTTGGACAATCCAATGGGCACTTGGTACAGCAATTTAATGTCAATGAAAAAATGGTCGAAATATATAGTATGTATCTTCTGTGCTACATTTCTTAATGATAGATTCGCAAAAGGGGATACTTTCTTATTCAAATAACTAATGTCATGCAGCAGATTGATATAACTCTTAACTTTTGGAAGGTATAAATAAACATGTGTCTGCAACTGAAGTCTCATTTACAGGTCACCTTGAAAGTTTAATAATGCCGCCTTCCCCCGCCCCCCTACTTTCCCTGTAATTTGCCTAAAACTTTTTTCTATTCTATTAATAACTTTAGCACTGCAAAAAAGTAGTATTTTTATTCTAAAAATTTGTGTTTACTTTAAGTACTTTATTTGTACTTATAACATACTATCTTGTGAATGCTATTTTTTAAAAATTTGTTATTCGATTTGTTTCATTTCAGTAGCTTGAACATTTCACTTTTCACTGTATTCTAATACTTTTTTGACAACTGTACATAATACAACGTTTATGACCAAGGGGCTCTAATTGAGAAAGGCTTTCCGCTGATGAGTTTCAAAATTACGGAATAGTTTATTTATTTAATGTTGGAAAGACATCCACAGGAGAGCTTTGTGGTATTACGGGTGAGTTTTAATTCTGCTAAAGAACCGTAATACATTAAAATATGAACTGTGACACAAT
Source organism: Nephila pilipes (assembly GCA_019974015.1). NCBI lineage: Eukaryota > Metazoa > Arthropoda > Arachnida > Araneae > Nephilidae > Nephila > Nephila pilipes. The sequence continues at coordinate 14,366 of BMAW01028171.1, read as the reverse complement.
AAATATAAAAGAACCTCTTGAATTTTAGAAAGAAATAAAATGTCAATTGTAAAATAACAATAAATAAATAAACCTTATAAATAGAATATGAAGCCAGTGTCAATACACCTGTTTGTGTTCAGAGAAAAATGTTTTTGGAAGTAAAACAATTGAAACCTCAAACTAAAGTAAAAATATTACATAAAACTATTATTTCAAAATTGACTAAAATACATAAAATATTTTACTATAAAAAACTTAATTTATAGAAGCTTGGGGCGCTTAACTAGGATAACACATTTTATTACAAATAAATTAAAATAGCTTATCCCCATATACTTATACACGACATCAATAGAAGTATTAACTCTGCCCTAGTAATTCAGAACTTATATATAATTTTTTGTATTTTCAGTTTTCTTAAATTTTCATTTTTACATAAAACTTGTAATTGTGTGTGGGAATTCGAAGATGAAGGAGGTCAGCTCAACTGTCCATCCCGTTACTTGACAGAGACTAACAAAGAAGCGGTCCGTCGCCAGTAGCCCTCGTGTTCCTTCTTAAATAAAAATCAATAAACACTCAATCAACTGCATAAAAACTTCATTTAAACTTGTTTTTTTTAATTACACTAATATATATATTTTAGTCTATAAATTTAAGACTAAAATACAATTATCTCAGCAATACAAAAATTCAGGTCAATTGGACATTCTTAACGCAAGATTAGGCCCCCAGGTTTCTCATTGCTTTAGTATATCGTAGTATTGTGTTGAAATTGGAGTTATACGTGTATGCATAATCTCTCGAAGAAAGGAAGTGACAAAATTACAAATTTTGAAGCCTTTCCAGAAATTAATGCATACATATGAACATAGAAAGTTAAACAGAAACTTGTAAAATACCGACTTGAATATGTATTTTTAGTGTTTGAATACAAAATCATATGTTAATATCAATTTTTTAAAAAATTAATATTGGTTTGAATTTTAATGTTCACAATACTGCCGATGTGTTGAAACTAATCTGTACTATTGAGAGATTAGATGATACTACTGATTCAAATAACGAAATGTTATTGATACTTCTGCAAGTGTTAAGATCTACGAAAAATATAATTTAAGGAACTATACTTTCCGACTCGTCAATTTATATTAGAATAATCACGGGAAAAATTCTCTCTATTATGGGTAAGCCAATTGATTATTCTAATTATATCATGATCAATTTTGCAGGACACTTCTAAGCTAATTCCGCCTTACTTTCCTGGAAAACTCGAAAAGGACTACTACAAGAACGTAATGCAATCGGTTGGATTTCAAGACGTACGAAGTGAAATTATAAATATACCCCTTGTATACAGAAACTATGATATATGTCTAAGTATGGTTACTTTAATTGCTACTGAGAATTACTTTCACTAATCTTCAATTAAGAATTTATTTTTATGTAACATCAAACACACACACACATATTTAGCTCATTTGTAGATTATGATGCTTGAAGCGGTAACTTGGTTGTAATGGTATTTAAATCGTTGATGGAGCTATCGCTTGAAACAGGAGATCAAGTCCCTATTCCACGGTACTGATACAAGTTCAATCATTTCAGGGATGAAAATACTCGCATTAGTGTGGCGTTGAAGTTAAGAGAACTCGGTGCCAACACGGGTATAGTCTTCTTCACTTAACTATGTCCCAATAATTACGTGATCATTTTCATCATCTCTCATATTTTCTTTGAACTCTTGTGATTTAAACTTGTCTGATTTGACGAGGGGAGGGGAATCCCTCTTAACTGGTTCGCGTTTTTAAACAAAACGGTTTTTTTTTTTTAAATAATTACGATTTTGATCTTTTTTACAGTGCCTTGCAATTATTTTAACTCATTTGTGCCTTTTATCTAATATTTTAATTTGGCTTTAAAAAGCTTAAACATTATCTACGAATGTTTTGTACAGCATTGCGAGATTTAGCATTTGCTTCATAAACCCACAATACTCATTCCATTGCAAACCCTTTCGTGTTACTTTTGAGTGTAAATAAAATTATCCATTTCTGATAGCTTTAGAGTGGCCTAAGTCCGAAGAAAACTTATTGAAACTGGAACAATTTTTTTATGTACCACATTTATACCTTAATTAGTCTCCTAAAACTATGGGTTTTTAGAAAAAAAGGAGCCGTTATATGGAGGCCGCAATATTGCGGTGGATGACATGACGTCAAAAAAATGTTGTCCATGGAAACCAAATGGGGTGATTTCGTAAATAGAGCTAAATGCGAGGAAATTCCGTCACTGGTTTGTATAAATAAACTCTTGGTGACGTTATACACTATAATATTACGGCTTTTAAATATTGGGTCGTTTCTTAGGATACCATAGCCTTAGAGATTTCATCTCTCACTCCATGCACCCTATTTAATTTTCCCGTGGATTTTATTGTCTTTGGTAAACATGGGTAACGCGATCCTGGGCTATCCAAGCGATATTTCTCTATTTTCAACCAGTCTTTTCTCCCTTTTTCAAATTCTTGGAACTCTGTTATACACGGTTTGCTCCACATCTAGACCTAGCACCACAAAGCTCACTCCCATCCTGGGATATCCTAGCAATCTTTATTTATTTATCCTTCTTGTCAAACTTTCATATCTCCAAGTCCTTCCGTTTGTGTGGTATGGAATTTCAAAGTGATTAGATGGCCAGTTCTGGTGTCGTCCTTGTCATTTGACCAAAATTCCGAATTGTAAGATCCATCGCCAATTATCCTCTCACCCGTGTGGTGAAAAGGTGTGACATAATATTCCCTCTGTAGCTCATGTATGTCGTAAGAGGTGACTAAATTATGTACCCTGTGCCTGAGGGTATTGCCGGACATCCTAATCCTGGGGATTATATCAAGGGAAATCTGAGCTTCATTTCGCCAGGTAGGTACGATCATCATGTCCCCGAGGCACCCTAGAGATGATTTTCTTTCCCATGGAGTTGACTGTCTCTGATAAACACGAGTGACGCGCCCCCGAAATATTCTAACGATCATTCTCTTTCATCTTTTTTCCATATTTTTTGAAACGACCAAACCACAGTTACATCTTGTGTTTCGCATCATAGCTACATTTTGCTATTGCGCCACTTAACTTCACTGTCACACCACTTCATTCTCTCTATTCTTGACCCTTTTTGTCGACCAATATCTTTTTCAATGTTTTAATGTATAGAACGTAGATTTACGTTGTTTAGCGCAATATGACTAGTCACATATGGCTCCTGTGCCAATACACTTCATTACGCCAATAGTTCTCGTGTAGATTTCAAATACGACGTTAAATTCATCCAGATCACAGTTGCTTTTGAGCATTAATTGGCGCAGCATTGCCACATTTGGGACTTATGTCTCAAGAACCATTTTTCTCTTCGCATTGTTTTCCCACACTACAAAAACTTTGTACACACAAGACGCAGAAAATCCTTTTAGGTACACCAGTATACTTTATTCATCTATTCTAAAAAGATCTTGAGACAAAACGGCGCATCAGGTGTTTCTATTTGGTTTGGACTAAATTTTGTATATTAAAAGTACCTTTCGAGTATGTTTTCAAATTTTTCTCTGTCTCGCTTATAATAAACGGTTGGATGCTTAAAGTGTATTAAATTCACATCCGTATAGTGAAAAAAACATCAATTTCAATTTTTGATTGGGCAGAGAGAAATCACGACCCCAAGTTACCTTGAAAATGTATATTTATGTACCGAAATGAAAGATTAAAGGAAAGGCACACTTTATTAGTGTAATGAAGTATAAATCTTCAAATCTGTTAAAAGACGTCTATTCAAAGTGTATTAAGCAATAAAATAGAATTTAAATTTTAACTTGCAGCGAACTCGTTAGTATAGAAATTCATAAATGGAAGTAGCTGGAAAACTTGTGTCATTGTCTCAAGTAACTTTCAACCGCGGTTCTCAACTTATGATTTGCGGATTATAGATGCTCCATGATGTTCAATTACTCCGTGAGGTTGTCAAATAAATTTAAGTATCGTTGCAAAAGAGAAATCAATACAATGTAAAATTCTATCGGATTTTATTCCACAATCTCGTATTTTTGTCGTCAATACCATCATGTTGCTACTCGTTCAGATATTAACGAACAAGTTATTAAAAATAAACGAGAATAAATATTTTTTAAATTATATGCGTTGTTGTAAATTTAATACCACCTAATTTCTGTAAATATGACATTATATACTAAACAGAGGAATTTAAAAAATATGCAAGTTAAGTCTCATTGACTTTCGGGGAAGAGTTCATATGGAATTATTCCAGCTTTGTTAAAGATAAATGTCTGGGTCTAATAAAAAAAAAACACTGTTAATTTTATTTTCTCACATTTTTCTGAGGTAGGCGTTTTATTGATGATCAATCTTATAATAAGAACTTGAGATACTAGACAATTTAGAGGAGACATTAGTTGTTTACTCAAGTATGCGTCCTATATTGCGGAAATCTATAACGATCACAAGTCGGTTATCGTATTAAATTTAATAACTTATTAAGTATTTATTTGATTTCACTTAAAGCTACATATGTTTGCATTATCAATGCTAATTTTTTTTAATAAACGTAACAAGTCAAAACAAGGGTGGCCAGCCCCGAATCCGCAATACGCTCTCTATAAAAATAAGTTGATTTTACAAGCAATATTATTTTTAATTACTCCCTTTATTTCAAAAATACTGGCCGACCCTGTCTAAAAGCTTGAGTTGTATTTGTGTTGTAGAGTCTTCTTTTAAGATAATTAAGGGATTCCATATTTTATATTTTTCTACATAACATTAGACCTTTGATGTGAATAGTTCAGTGGACGAGAGAAGTTACCAATCCTAACGAATGTGAAAGGGATACACAAAGACTCTATGAATGCCTACAATTATTTATTATTACTCATAAATGCTAACTATTATAAGACTTTAACATTTCGATTATTCATTTAGCTTTATCAGATTAGATGCAGTGAAGAACCCGGTTTATCACACATCATTCTCAAGCTCTACCAGTAGAAAGGATTAAATCATAAAAACAGGTGGTGGCAATGTAAATTCAAACTTTGCGTGCCCTCCCTTTTAAAGTTGGGTATTAGGTCAAGTTTCCCAGAAAAGCAGGCTTAAACTCTCGTTCTGTCCCAGTTGGTCTCAACAGTGGTTTAGGTTAGTAGGTTACCTAATACGGGTCCTCTGTCCATAAGTCAGCAAAAGGAAGAGGGTGCAATATAAGTAACCGTCCAAAATTGCCATCTGTTGCTTACTGATCAGATGGTATTGCAATACCTTGTGGGCGTATCTTTTCTGGTTTATTAGTACGGGCATCATAACCCCAAGGCATTCTTGTGATCTATTTCTTTCGCATGGTTTTTGCTGCCTTTCGTAAACACGGGGGACGCACCCCGTGATATTCTCGAGTTCCTTTTCTATTTTTGACCCTCCTTGTCAATCAATTTTTATCTTTTTCAATTTTTTCAAACGTCTAGATTACAGATTTAGCGTTTTGGCGCAGTATTACAACACCTAGCCTTTGCTTCATTAAACTCTCCCATCATTCCCAATCACGCCCGAGAAACTAGGTACTTCACCGCATTTCTCCATCCTCTGAGACCCGTGTGGTGACCGGGGATGACAGAATAGTCTCACTGTAACTCATGCATGTCGTAAAAGGCGACTAAAATGGTTACTCAACGTCTGGGGGTATAGCCGGGCACCCTGCCCCTGGGGAGACCGCAGAGGCTAATCTTCAGATAAATACGGGTATCACATGGCCCCGAGGTACCCTAGTGACCTTTTTCTTTACTATGGGGTTTACTGTCTTTTGTAAACACGGGTGACGCACTCCCGGGATACATTAGCGATCCTTCTCTATTTTCGACCCTCCTTCTTGTCAATCACTTATCTTTTTTTTCAATTTCATGTGTAGACTACAGTTTAATCTTGTTCGGTGCACCATAGCCATATCTGGTTCTTGTGCCAATAAACCTTACATTCACTCACTCACTCTCCATCCTCTGAAAAGCTAACTGAATTATCAAAAAGGTTGGAGTATAAGTCTTTATTTAATAAATAATAGTGTTGGCATCCAGTCTTTCTTTGCGCATCTCTCACACATCAAGTGTGGTAGATGTGGCTTCTCTCCTTCACCATACCATACCCTTCCAAGGCCTAATGTTATATAGCAAAATTTAGAGATGTAAAATAAAGAATTGAACTTTAATTATTTCAAAAAGGAGATGCCAGATTAATTTCATGCGTTCTATGGAAGAAACTTCGGAAGTCGGTGTTTATAAACTTCAAAAAGTTTGAGAAGCATTAAGCAAAAGTAAGGCTTCCAGTGGTTCATTATTTAGTTCACAATGACTTTAACTGTACCTTATTTTGTTTCAGATCAACTCTTGCTGATTACCAAAGGCATCTTCAACATCCCTCAAGAGCGAAATGACGAATTTAATTGCGATTTACTGAAAAGTTTTAAGAATATAGTCTGTAGTAAAAATGAACCTGTTTGTTATACAATTGTTGAGCTTCTTTTATTTGCTGTTAAGCCATCCATTAGCCTTGCATCGGAAAAAGAAAGTGAAAGTTCTTGAATATTAGATGCATCATTTTGAACCTATTTTTTTCAAATTCATTTCATGAGCATTTTTACAGTAGCGTCAAATAAATTTTAACATATAGCTTTTGATGTTGCGTTCTTTTCAATACACAATTAGGGAAAGCGTACATATTGGCGAACGAAGACTTTTGAGTAAAATAACTATCTCAGTTTGGCGATTTAGAGGTTGGTAATACGAAATTAACAATAGAAATTTGAGATCAAGCCAAATTAAATACTAGAATTATATTTAAATACATTTCGATGCTCGAATGTTTTCAACTATTCCATGTTCAACTTATGAGATAATTGAAACAAATACAACAGGCGAAATTCGTTAGCTATATTTAATTCAGTTTCTTGGATAATTACGGTAAGAATTCTTGCTTTCCTTGTTTTAATCGTGTCAAAAGGTTTACTAAATATAAACCTCAAGATATCATGGTTGAAAAATAAACACGTGTAAATAATAATTTTAAAAAAACCGATTTACTGGGAACTCGAAATAATTTTTTTATGATAACGATATCCCTACCAATGTCATAAATAATTACAGAAACCAACTTTTGTTACGTAATTTCATTAGTGGTATAGCAAAAAAACTAATCTGATGTGATATTTACCCCGTTATATCATAAGCGAAAGTTGAAAAGGAAATAATTTTTAAATGTTTTTGATTCATTTTATTGCCATGAATATAAATCAATGTAGGCGTCCACAAAATAGATGAAATAGCTTCTGCTGGAAGAGTATGATTTTGATTATAATGTAAAGTAGTTAATGAAGAAAGCAATTACAGATTTCAATTTTCCCCATAATTAAGTTAAGTCATTCAGACGATGCTGGATGTTTCACTCGGATCAAAGTATTGTATCTGAATATGTATTTAACGAAAACCTTTCACAGCATTGACATTGAATTCTTAGTGTAATATTTAATGAATGTTTTCGAACACTGCATGTTACAAACTGATCTAGCATACATGATCATGGGCTCATGGCAGACGGTCTTGCCGAGGCGTTGGCTCGAACCCAGACGAAACTAAAGATCCGTATTTTAGCTGTGCTGATGCATATTAATTCTATAGAAGTCTCAAGTCCTCTATATATTTAATGTGCATTGGGGAGGCGTGGAAGTTAGGAGAGGGAGTTTTCCGCTCATGTGTTGTCCCCATCACTTATGCGAGGCTCAAAACTACAAGATATGTCGCCAATAATTCCCTCGGTGCTTCTCAGTAAGATGTTAATAAAGCAAATCAATCAATACAAGAAAATCTATAGCTAAGTTTTTAAACTGTTTAATTAAATATTATATACGATGGGCATTTTTAAATCATTAAACTGTTTTGGTCAGAATTTTTTTTTTTAGAATTTTTAACCTAAAAATAAAGCTCATTAGTTTCTAGTAATAAATGTTTTATCCTGAATTTGAAAATGCAAAATATTTTTATCGCTAAAAAGTTTCTGTTGGACATATTGGTGGACATGGATGTGATCCCGTCAAACGAACTTCATGTTTTCCTGCCATGCATTACAAATATTAATATATACTAAATGCCTTTTGATATCATATTATCAAATCTATCAATTTGAGATATTTAATTTTTATGTAAATATTTATCTTAAGTATCTATAAATGTTTTTCACATCCATACCATGAACATAGTTTTACAATCGACCTTGATCGTCACAGCATAAAAATTACATTGAAATCCTTTGTAGTGTTTATTTTAATACTTCGTTTAAAACATTTCTTGGTAATCAATATCAAATGCCTCGAACAGAATTTTGAAGAAGTTGTAAAATATATCACGCTGCGTGATTCTGATACATTCAAAAAAAAGTCTTGACATATAACGAGACGTATATGTAGGGACGAATTCACTTTCAACGGTGTAATTTTTTATTGCCGTATGATATGCGACTCAGACCGTATTGGCACTAAACAGCTGTACGTACAAAATCGACATACCAAGAAAAGCATAATTTGATTCTGAATAATTCCAAATTACATTGAAATTATTATTAAATTTAGAATATTTGAAAGGAATAAAATCTAGCACAAAATATGCTGGTTCATGAAAAGAGATCTTGAATAAAATTAAATATATTTAGAATTCTGTAAAAATCCCAGGTATTTCACTTTACAAGGATATTAATATTTAGACAAATGCAGAATTCTTGAATCATCACGTAATCTAGACCCAAAGACAAAAAAACTTAAGAGCTTTTAAAAAAAAGTGTTTTGGAAGATAAAGTTGATTAACATTATAAACCTACAGCATTTAAATGATGCGAAATATTTTTTATATAAATAGATTAGCTTAATATTTTTGTCATATTCTCAAAATGAAAATTTTTACATTTTTTTTTATTACTGCAAAATATTAAAAAAAAAAACCACTCAAATATCTCAAAATTGTGTAAACGTGTTTCAAATACTTATACATAGGGTAATTTTACTTTGACTTTTGAAGAAAATTTCAATGTTCAGAAATTCTAAATACCATATTTTCCTGCATAAGAACTATACTATCAAAATAAAAGTCTATTATCTAGATAAGATTATATTCTGTACTATTATTCAATTTTCAAAATGTCCATATACTTATTTAATTTTCAGTTATGTTTTGAGGAATGTCTTAATTTGTGCTTTTATTTGTATAAAATATCCTTTTGACAGTAAAAATATACACAGACAAAAGTGTGTTTTTCTGATTTTGAAACCCCATGAGATCATAAAATTTGAATTTATAGGTCAAATTCAGGTAAATTCAAAACCTTTTCTTCGAAGGTTTACTATTTTTTTCATGTTTCTTGGGCCACATCTAACTGTGCTTTGCAAAACATTATTTAATTTTGTCAATTTTTAATCGCTTTCATCAAGACAAAAAACAGTTATACCATGCACAAACCATCAAGACTAAAATTTTAAATCAAGTATCCTCATGGACTTAGCTTCTTTACATAGGTAAGGGCTTAACGAAAATAAATGGCCCTAGTAATCTTTTCTTTTCCCGTGACATTTACTGTCTTTGGAAAACACAGATGACGCACCCCCTACATACCCTAACAATCTTTCTCCATTTTCGACCTTCTTTCTTGTCACTCTTTTTTATATTTTTACCCGTTTTTCAAACCTCTAAATCACAGTTTCAATTTGTTTTACTTAGCGTAGCCATATCTGGCTCTTGCAACATTACACTGTTTCGCCGCATAATATTCCCCCATTGAGCATAATAGTTTAAGACATGTGAATTAAGAGCAACATAATGACAAAAAAAATACTGTATCCTATATTAAACTGCTTCAATTAAATAATCAGTTATGTCAGAATAGTTTAACATACTTTAACTGAAATTACAATTTTTAACAGCAGGGAACACAATTATGAAAGTTGAAGGAAAGTACTTTTCTGCAATCGCAATCAAACTCCTAGTCGTATGACATAAAATATTATACAAGAGCATAATATCAGCAGAAAAATGAATACGTAATTAAATTAACGAAGAAAGATTAAATAAATCTGATTAAAATGTTTTATATGTCCGAATGTATTTTAATTATATTAAAAAAGGATCTAACTTGGGCCATGTATAAAATTATTTTTAATTGAAATAAAGCTAAGCAAAATATGAAAAAAAAATTAATTCATTTGTAATGAGGATAATTTTCAAAATTCACTGGAAAATAAATTCTTCTGATAAGGTTTTGAATAACTCATGTCAATCGACTTAAGCAATTATATTATTGCTTACAAATATAACTTCGTGTGGTGAGAGAATGGCCGCGGACTCACAACTGGCGTTGCTTACGTCGAGTCATGGGTTCCAGTCCTGATGCCCTATAGAACTCGTACTACAGCTCAATTGATATATAAATCTGGTCCAGTTCTAAGGCCCTGCCGTTGGCATTGTGAGGAAGTTTGGAGAAAGAGGTTTCAACTTGTCATCGTCACTTGATTGAAGCTAAAAATTGTGAGGTCTTTCAGCGATAGGCATCGTTTGGCTTCTCAGGGTGACGAAAACATTCATATTTGCAGAAAGTTAATTTGAAGAGTAGAATTCAGGTGTTTTTTTTTTTTTTTTTTTAAATACATTTCAAGTTCTGACTCGAAGGGAATCCCGATCTACTAAGTTATTCGCGAATTTTCCCACATAGCGGTTTTTGATTGATTGTATAACAACGTCTCATTCAAAATAACAGGAGGGCTGTTGGCCACAAACCTTGTAACATCTGTCAAGTGAAGAGGTGACTATACTGCTCTAGACAAGGCATCGATGATGTCTTCACGCTTAATACAAGGGGGAAATAGTGATTGGCAAGAAGGGTCAAAAATGGAGATGTTCAAACAATCGCATCCAAATGCAGCACGAAGTCAATTGGCGACGGACGTTGAAATTTTGAACTTCGGGCAAGAGAAGAGGACCCACTCTGGCTGGTATCTTAATCCAAGTTTCCACATCACGCCAACTGTATTATTTCGGCCCACGACAGATTTAACGTGTATCAGCGAATCTTTAGTGGCACCCGGGCTCAAACCCACGACTCGATGAAAAAACTCGATAAATAAAAAGGATTGGAGTATCCTTGGGGCCGAGTCACCATGATACATTTATCGGGATTTTTCGATACCTTTCAAGGGTTAATAAGTGTAATAGAGCCTTTGTAGAGTTAGGAATTTTTGCAAGTTAGCAAAGCTTTTTTTTATACAGAGATAACCATTTAATTCATACCAGAAAATAAAGATTCCGAAAAAACATTAAATCTATTATTTTGTACAAAGAGAATTTAAATATCAAACCAAGCCTCGCATCTCGAAGACGAGTCGAAAATTCTGTACCGAATGTGTCCTTGAGCAACAAGGTGCGAGGATTCTTGTCAGTGGGAGTCACACACAACACTTCAGGAAACTGATCTATTATCGCTCTGGTGCAGTGGAATTGGACGCCACATCCGATGTCCATGTCCAAATCGTTGGACAAGTCTTCCCAATGAAATTCAGTTTTGCATCTAGTAATAAAATCATGAGCTTGTTGATAGACAGCGTCGATGGAAGCCATTCCTTGAGCCATTTCAGATATTTATAAACCTAAGTAATAAAGTACAAAACTTATTTAAATTCATGTACGCATTGTTTTATTCATAAGTCAGCATATTGGAAGTTTACCTTGTTTGAAAGGCATTGGAACGTTTAAGCAAACCTGTGTGCAAAGAAATATTCCACGATTCATAATCATACCATTCTGTTAATGTAGCTGCGGTAGCCCAGTTGTCACGTTCGCTGACGACATTGTTTTAACAGTCCTACTACTTGAGACCCAACTTGGATGTCGTCCTCGTTTCTTGACCGAGGCTCAAGTCAGACAGTACTGAATCTAAATGGGATAGCAGCCGCGTGATACTTGGATTAGTCTCTTAGTTTCCAAAACCAAATGAAGATTGTAACAAAGAGTTTCTTCCGATGGATGTGCTCCAAGCATAGAGATTGCTTCTTAACATCGCACTTTAAATGCGAGGACTATTTGTGACCGCGTAATATTGAACCTGATCAGGTGACGACGAATTATACTAGAGCTTGCACCACCTCTACCAACTTCTACTGAACGTCTTTGGAAGGACGTAGGGTAATTAGAACCAGACTTAACATGGATCAATACGGTAATTTTGGAGTATTTTTAGCGAGATTAGTTTTTATTAACGTCGAACTAGAAGCAACACGAGGGCTATTGGCTACGGACTTCATAATTTTGAACCACGGTCAAATGACGAGAACGAAACCCTAGTTGCCCCCTCTCCTGCCATAACTTCGACACCAAGCCAAGAAGAGGATTTTTAGCGACAGATACTACAACCTACGATTCGACGAAAGCAACACTAGCTTCGTGTCCCCTCGCGACCATGACCACTCCGAAGTAAGTGGTTTAACCCGTCGTTAATGTTTTGGGGATTAATTGTTTGGGAAGCGAAGGTATAGAGGCATGTTACGACGCAAGAGACAAACAGTGGGATGCGTGTAGAGGGAGTAAAATTTATAACCTTGTAAGAAATGACCAAATCTAGTTTTCTTTCGAATATCACAACAGTTCCAGTAAGACTTTGAATGTCGGTGAAGTCATGTTCGACTACTGTGCTTTATTTTAAAACAAAGCTATAGAAACCAAATGTCTATCCCGGTCATGTTATGGTAGATGTAGCGGCAATAATACGCAACTGAAGATTGACTAGAAAGAATAACGTAGTATTCAAGTGTCAAGCTATTCAAATAATAAAGTTTGGGTTGAAATGAATTCTATACCATTCCAAAACAGCTTTTGTAGATAAATAGAGATTCTTAATTTAAATTAATTTTTTTTACATAAAAAGTTATTAGAAACATTCAAGAATTCAATTAACAGAGTCGTTAAGAATATACTTACTTTGGTCAATATATGTTTCAAATGACAGAGTCTAACAACAATGAAAAAAAATTTAAAAACGAATGAAAACTGTTATTCGGAACGCATTTTCAATCAATTTATATATATTATGAATGGACAATATGACGTATTGAACAGAAATATGAAACCACTGTAAAATACAAATATTTATAAAAACTTTCATGAAATGCAAATTTACTATTAAATTAGTTTTTACATCTTTTGATTGGGCTTTTGATTATTTTGATCCATGCCGCTTTCGAATCAGAGTTATGGAACATTAAAAAAGAGTCAAAGTCAGTTCTAAGCGAAATTTCCTTTTTCCATTTGATTTTTGAATACTTACGAACAATTGAAAAACTAGTTGGCAGCGATTGACATTATCCAGAAGCTTAGTGTGCAGATATTACTTTATACTGCTGGTGAGTTCGCACAAATGTAAGATGTGAAATAAAAACGAAGACTGAACTTACGATTGTACTAAAGAACACTTATTTGATTTATGACAATTTTATGATAGAGTAATGTTTTCCCTCCGGGACATTCAAGAGGTGTTTTGAATTTTTGGCTAAAGAGCCTCAGCAGTAGTTTCCAGTAACCAAGGATTCGTGGTTCGTGAGATCGAGCCTTGTTTCTGTCGATTTGTAAGTTCGAATCTCGGTGCCACTTAAGATATGTTGTGTACTGCAGCTGAGGCACGTTGAATAAAGAATCTGAGTTTCCTCAATGGGATGGCGGACAAATTAGGAGAGCCGCACGCCAGATCAGGTGTCGTCCTCCAGACTTCAAGAGCCGCGGTATCCTAGTGGTCAAGGTCGTGAATTAGCGACCGGCGGTTTTCGTTCAGTCGCGGGTTCGATCCTTGGCTACCAAAGACCCGCCGTGTAGCCAGGGCTGATGCAGGTTAAATCTGTTCGGAGTCCAAAGTATTCCCATTGGCGTGGTGTGAATGTTAGGAGAGAGGGGTGCCAGCTCAGGTGTCGTCCGTGTCACTTGACCGTAGTTCAAAATTACGAGGTCCATCGCCAATCGCCCTCGTTAATAAAAACTAATACGTTAAAAACTAAAACGACGTTAATAAAAACTAAATTGAAAACCTGCACACTTCAGCACAGCTCAAAATTTCAAGATTCGTCATCAATAGCCATCATGTTACATCTACTTATAACTATTGTAAACAAACAATCAATCAGACTGGAAAAAATTTCAATGTTTTAAGCCTCTTATTTTTGGCAATCCCATTAAATGGCCGCGGTAACCGAGTGGTCAAAATCGTAAATCCGTGTCTGATATTATTTCCGTTTAGTCGTAGGTTAGAGTTTTGATGCACGTGAAA
>BMAW01028168.1:18649-54728 GCA_019974015.1 Nephila pilipes | reverse complement strand
ATGTTGTACTTCGTTCAGTTACGTATTGCTTTCTTCAATTTATATGGCTTCTTGGAATTGATAATCAGTATTATGGCTGGAATTTCCAATATTATGTACTTTGGGACCAATTAATATACTGAATGTTTATCAAAGTATCGCGATTAATCATAGTAATAATCAAACCTTACAACTTTTCCAACGTTAATAAAAATTAAAGTTCTTATAATTTTAAATAATTTCAATTCACAAACTGAAAAATGTTGAGCTAGAAATTGATATGAGGGTTTGTTCCAGAACATAAGATTACCGAATAAAGGTCCTCAAGTGAATATTTTGAAACAAAGAGTTGGCTGATCAAAAACCACAATAGCAGAATGCGATTGTGGTACAACTCAATCGGCTGAACTTTTGTTGTAGCGATTGCCACAAGAGTGAATTAGAAGAGGAAAGCGGCTGCATCTGAAAAATAATGTTTCGTGTGTTCAACAATGAATTTTATAAAATTTTTCATATGCATTGTCCTTACGATTTTTAAGAAATTGAGCTTTTCATGTTTATCTGGATAATCCTCGAATATATAGTTATTGAAATATTGGTACACATTTAATTCAGGTTTATTAGCAAAAGTACACGATGTAATAAATTAATGCGAAGATCAAATGTAAATTAATAACAAAGAATATGCCGCTAAATAAAAATTAATGCTTTTTATTAATTCTTTGAATATTACACAAAAATAAAAGTTGTTCATAGAGGCAGGGAAGTTGAGAGATATAATTACTTGAGGCCAGTGTATTTTTACATCATTGCACATTAACTCAGGAAATACAGTCCATAAATTAAAAATTGGAATTATTTGTAATTAAATATTTTTAAAATCAAAAAGAATAAAAATGCTTAATAAAGAGCACTTTAGAAGGGATACAATAATGCATTATATCACACAACTATTTATACTTACAGTATAGCTGGAAAAGTATGAAAACCAATTGCAGTGACAAAGCGCCTTAACAATTTAAAAAGGTTTTAGATGATTCAGTGGTTTTCTTTTTAAAAACGTTTGCTTCAGAAGAATTCGTAAAACATCACACTGCACCAAAGCGCTATATTGAAATCTTAAGAATCTTTAATAAAATTTTATCTTTTTGCAGCTTGAATAATATATTTTTATTCAGAAAATTAATATACCTTTTCAATTTAAAACTTTCAAATCAATCATTTTTCTTATCGAATCCACTCCGTTGGAGCCATTATAGAAGAATAAAGTTGTAGCTGAAAAAGAAAACAGTAATTCTGTTATATCTTCTGTTGACATAGAGGTGCTCTTTATTTAGAAAAATATCTCAGAGCAACAGGCTTGATCGTATTTATCAGTCAATTTCTCTTAATGAGCTCATATAAGTATATATATATATATATATATATATTCCTGTAATTGATTTACATGTAAAAACACTGAAAACCTATTTTTCCTCCCACTTTAATGCCATTTTTCTCCTTTTAAGCAAGAGTTTGATCTTCCACACCATGAACGCAAATTATTATTTTTGTAAGAAAATCTTGTGCGAATCAAAATGAGAAACTTTGATGACTTGGTGAAATGTATTTTTGTCTTTAAAAGGGAGACGTCCAGATGGCTGGCTGCATTTTCAGGAGGATCAAGGAAATCCCCTCAGAAAGAATCAGAAACTTGGATGAGCGAAGGAATGAAAAATGTTCCCTAAGAGGCGCTTCTGTGGAACTTCTTGAAGGCCTCGTCCTGATTCTCTGTATTTGTTTCCGTGATTTTATCCCAATCCACGAGAGTGCATTCTCTATTACGTATCCTACTACTTTGGAGCCTGCATTGACTAAACCGGAAATCATTATAAAGCCTGCATTCACTATTTGCAGTAGTGGTTTGTAAAGTACTGAGTTAGAAGTAATATAATACAGGAAATCTCAGTAAAACTGCCTAAACATAAAAATATAGAGAAACACAGATGAAATAAATTAACCAGATAAAACTTAAAACAGATTATTTAGTAAACAATTAATTAAAAAGTAAAAAGAAGAAACTAAAAATAAAGGAAAAATCTGTTTAAATAAAGAAGAATCATTTATACATGCTAAGCACACACAAAAACGGCCCATTTCTTAACACCTCCCCACACACACCGTCACATTAGAAATTAGGTTGTGGAAGGAATCTATTACAGTCATTCAGCAGTTTCATAGATATTAATAAAATTCTTCAATATTTTTATTTTTCAGTGTCAATCGAACATATTTTGTACAGAATATCCCCACTTATGCATTAAACCAATCAATGAGCACAGTTCTGTGAGAAATGTCTTTTAACTGTATATGTGACAGTTCCATTGATGGTAAGTATTATATTTTTCTTTTTGTCGACTGAATTTAGTGCAGTAGAAACTCACTTATTGTGTATTTTATTTACATTTGTCATTTAAAATATTTCTTAAATTATAAGTACTTTAATTTATGCAACGTTATTGAAAAACTTTTGTATAATTGGGGGATACACTATTTATAAGAATAACAATAATTAAAGATAAATAATCTTAAATGTACAACAATGTTTGTGCAAATGCAAATTTTATTATTGTTTCCCAGCAACATTAAAATCACGAAAATGCTGGTAACTTGAAGAGAAAACAGTTAGTCAATTTTAAAAAGAATTAGCCTTTTCACAGAAAGCTATTTCTTAAAAGAACTACTTTGATATTAATTTGCAAATAGTTCTTGTGTTTCGTTTGTTCTTTCATTCCACGTATATTCGGAAAACAACCAATAAATGGTCATTACCCATATTATAGTGAGGAAAAGAATTTTCTGCAAAACGTAACTATTTATTATAAATATTTTAATAACATTTTGCCGTTTAGTATTTTTACTTAATTTTTCTTCTTTTTAAGATATTTTAAATCTAATTTTGCTCCTTTAAAAAACAAAACAGATTTGGTTATGAAATTTTTATTTCTTAGAATATAGCATTATAGTCAATACCTAGTTAGTTTTATTAAAATATCTAAGCATTTAGATTTATTACAAATCGAACTTTTTCTAAATAAATTTAACTATCAAGATTTCTTTTAATAGCATACTTTTTTAAAATTTTTACTGTTTCTTATATGTATTAGTAACACGTATCGCCTGAAGTAAATAGATTTGAAAAGAGTTCCATGGAATGTGTTAAGTACTCAGATGTCTGAGATAGTTCTTTAATATTAGAAGACTCGTTTTTTATATTCCTATTCCAACAGAAATGTAGGTTTATTTCATAAAGAGTAATATGTTACGAAACTAAAATGATATGCGACATAAGATAGCTTTTTATTTTAGAAATTGATTAACTAAATTAATTTTAATGTTCTGTTAATTTTAATATGCTAACTATGTCTTAAACCATAGTTTAATTCTCATTCAAATAATAATTGATCATGACTTTAAATAAAATTACATTTATTGTTTTGGTCATTTACTATACAGCATTAATGAATTATATAAAAGTTTTTTAAAAAAATTTAGCACTTATATAGAAACTTTCAAATATATGAATTACTGTTACATTTCAAAATTATATTCTTTAAAATGATAATCAGAGGTACAATAATGATTAAGAACAAATGATTTGTAAGTCCATATTTTTTAACAAGCATACTGCTTGTTGAAAGTAATTAAATTATTACGAAAGCTTAAATGAATCCTTATGTTAAGACATTGAGCATTTTTTTTATTTTGAAATTAATCCGCAAATATTTTTCTTTGCATTAAATTTTAAATAAGAATCATTCATCCAAAGTTACTCATTTAAATTTTTTTTTATCAAAGTTACTGCACATAATTGTTGTGATGAATCGTTTATAAATAACAAGGAATTATGTTATTTCAATATAAGTTAAAATTAATATTGCAAGCTTAAAAAACCGTACGTAATAGTTTAAATAATAAACATATTTATGAAGAATGTATAAATTAGTAAAATTTTCGTTGAAAAAATATCTGGTTAAAAATGCCTTCGAAGCATCATTAAGTGTAACATACTTTATCTGTAAATATATATATATATATAATTGCTTGAAAAGTAACCTTTTTTTGATTTTAAGTTTCTAAATTCTTTCATTTTTCGAATGATTGTAGAGATATTTTGCAAATATTTCAACACTTCTGTGGAAGCACGAAATTAATATTAGCAATATTACGACGAAGTATAGTACTTGTCTATTATATTTTGTCGTCTCCAATATTGGAATAATTTACACTTGAAAGTCAAATAGGTACATTCTTCCTTTGAAAGTAACAAAAAGGCTTGAAATGACATTCAAGCAATACGTTGTTTATTGTTTATTTGATCTCTATGCTTTTAAAATTGGAATTTCAGAAAAAAAAACACTCTAAAATGTGAATGTCGAGGCATTCATGTGCTAAATTATTCAAACATTATTATTAGTAAGATGAGAATTTTTTTTACAATGAAAAGGAGGAAGAAAAAATTTAAGAAAAAAGTACGGCGTAAATAAATCAAATATTTTATTAATTCCAACTAAAATACACTAATTATGCTCATATCTCATTTAATTATTTAATTAAACACGTATTTTCCATTGAATGAATATGTTTCGTCAACATGTCAATTTCTAACAATATATATTGGAAATTTCGGAACAAGAAATATCCTTCATATTGAATTTTACGATACAAATACATTCTGCAACTAGAGCATCAACATTCAAATTGTATTTCCCACCTGCCCAAAACTTATGACCAATGGAAAACGATCTTTCAACTACTCCGGTATTTCCAGCAGAGAACAACGTAAATTCAAAAGGAATAACTTAATTTTCATAGGGAATGTGTTTTTTTTTTTTTTTTTTGAAATTGTTAAATATTTCCAACCATCTTTTATCAATTTCAACATATTGATTTCCCCATTTATCTAATTTATCAATTCCGTCTTCACCTTTCTTCAAAAAGACAATTGTCATCGATTTTAAAATCAAGCATTTCTTTTAATAAAAACTCAAAACAATTTTTTAAATCTGTCAAATTTACTTGCGATGAAGTGAAAAAACACCATTGGAAAGGATTATTTCCTGTGATATTTGTTTCACACCATTCTTCGACATATTAAAAAAATGTTAGGTAAAAATTCTGCGCTTCTTCGATGCTCTTTTCCATTAGCACGGATTTGATTCCTTTAAGTTTGACAATTTTTTTTATTATTTAAAGAATTTTTTTTTCTTCAAATCGTGCTTTATATTTAATAAAATCGTTCGAAATAAAACAGACTTCGGTACCTGAAATATGTTCAACTGCATTCTTTCGAATAGTTTTGTGGAAAATAGATTCCTGATTATATACAAATACATTGCTATCTACGATAATTTGTAATTGAAAAAAATATTCAAGAATTTTTGGACATTTGTCTAAACTTAAATAATTGAGCAGAGAGGATCAAATAATTGTAAAATATGCTCTTTAGCAGGTGTTAGAGCGAGCCATATAACTTTGAACGTATCAGTTTGGCGTGACATCTCTGAATACAGAGTTTAACAGATTAGTTTTAAAATATCCGAAAGAAGAACACATTTCGAGGAAGGACAGAACCTACAAAAGGAGGATGATTGGTCACCTTATTATTAGTCTTAGTTCACTCTGTGTGAGCGATAAGGCTTGGCCATGAGACCCCTCCGGGGCCTCGTCTTTTAGGATTGTTCTTAAAAACAGTTTCTTCTTCGCTTTTGATTTAGAGTAGCATGTTCTACACATTTTATAGAACGACGGATTTCACCATCAGTTACATTTCTGGGTAGTCTTGTGTATTGCGAGTTGTTAAGTTGATGATATTTGTATATATTTTAAATAAATTTTGTTTAAATATCGACAGTTTGCAATCTTAAGCATGGGCAATATGTTTTTTAAATGTATATTTTAAACGTAAAAAATTTGGAATCTTAGTTGTTTGAAACGAAATATATATTCGCATCATTACCTTAATGATTATTCGAATAGATTTTATTTTCTTGTTAGATCATAAATGGAAACATTGTGCGAAATTATAAGTGATTCTTTATAGATACAAATATGGCTCTTGTCTTACTAGGCTTTACAATTATTTTAAGAGCAGCCATGATTTGAACTAAACATTCTTTCAATAATTTACCTTCTAAATTTCAAAGCAGCTTTCATACATATAATACCTAAGAAGATGCAGAATAGCAAGTGTTAATGCGCTAAATGATACAGTATTTAACTTTATGTTTTCCTATATAAAAACATATTGATTGATGGATTTATACTTTTAGGTTCCAAAATTTGAAGATAAAGACTATTATAATAAAGAAATATTAGAAGCTCTACGGCGCATAATTCTTTCTTCTAGAATCAGTCTAAACGAAGGAAATCCCTGGAGTTTGAATGTTAGAAGCGACAGGTATAAGTGCATTTCGTATAATTAATCAAATTTTAAAATTATTCATAAGATAATGGATATTGTTGAGATGTAAGCACTTGAAAATTTATTTCATTTCCCTTTTTATAATATAGAATATTCTTATTAAATAAAATTTTTTACAAAAATGAATTAATTTACAAATCAAGGATGCAAAAATCATTTACATCCATAAACTCCTTTATAAAATATATAACAAATGGAAACTTTTTTAACTGTAAAAGGCTTAGACATTCAACTTTCAATTTTCACATGTTTTAGAGCTTGAATTGAAGGAAATAGAAATAAAACTGAAAAATATTGAAGGCTTAATCCGTTCCTTTTTGATTTTAAAGGAACTCTTTTGTGGATAAAAGGAATAATGAAAATAAACAATTTAAAAATTTTAGTAATTGCAAGATAACCAAATTATTTTTTTGTTTAGTGACCGAGCTCTAGTTATGCATCTATCGGCTGAATGATTATCTTATCAGATTATGAAAACAAACCCCCAAAAGATATTCAGCTAACTCAAAAAACACCACTTGACAGAAGACAAATGTTGAAATTTCTACTTGGGACGTTGGGCTAGTCGCGATTCTCTCTTCACTAACCTTGGGGACTTTAATTGAGATTGATTGCATGAAATAACAATTTCTTCGCAACCAAAATGAAACATGATTATTTTAATTATATGCAGATGGAAATAATGTGAAATGTTCAAGATATAGTAATGTATAAGTAAAGTGAAATTTATAGGAGAGAGAATGTGGTTAACTCTGAATATAGCTCTAATAAGAGGCCAATAATAACAAGTGTAGTTACAAGTTATTGCCTGAGCAGAGGATTTGTCGGAGAAAAGCAACCGCAACTGGAAGGTTTTGCTAAATGTATATTATTTTAGTGATATTCAAATTGGTTGGATAACAATAAAGTCTAAAGAGAGTCATAACTCATTATATTATAGTAAATGATAAGTAAATAGTTGAGTTGGAGTAGACTTACGTGTCTTTGGAGTAGTTATTGTCTTTTAGTGTTAAATACATCTCATTAAACTATGCCGAAAGAGGCGGATAGAAATAATAGTTCGTTACATACTGTTGGTTAAATAATCTAATCGCTCGCCCAATCAAAAACTAGAGAAATCAAGCGTCTAAGCTCAACTCAGAAACCAATATCAGAATTCCATATATTAATCTACCTCCATAAATGCAAGTCCTAATATATCTAAAAACTTTCCACCACGAAAAATGCTAAAAAAGCACGCATTTCTAAGAATAACTTGCCAACATAAACTGGCAAAGACACTTAAAAAATTAAATAAATAAATGACAAATCAGATATTGTTGATGCATTAAAATTTTATTTATCAAATGAATATAAAATATTGACACATGATTCTTCTGGGAAACAGACAAAACAACTAAAGAGGTACTCAAATAGGAAAAAAAATCAGACAATAACCTCTCTGTGCGAGATAAAATTACATTTATAATATTAATTTTTCTTTTCATGAATAAGAAAATGCTTTTTCGCTCATACTCATAAATCCTATCTAGGAAGAGATAAAATAATTTTAAGCATTTGTTGGATAATTCATTAATAATTCTTTTAAAATTTTACAATAGAATCTGGGAAGAGATTATTTATCCTCATTCGTAAAAAAAGCAATTATCATATGTTTAACTTACCTGGTTGCAGACCCCCCCCCTCAACAAAATTACTTTTACTTTATAAATAATATTGTTTTCACTACATGCGTATAACTTTGTTGAACTTTATTTTCCTTTCCTTTCTTGAGCTTATATTCTAAATTGTTTTAATCATTAAATTAGAAAAATTCTCCACCTTGAGTATGGAACAATATATCACACGTAGATTCAATGTCATAAATTACAAATTACCAGCCTTACTTATCCTAGTAAATCTTAACAAAATTTGTGATGTGTAGAATTCTTTATAAATTTAAGCATTTAAATGTTACTGAATGTTGCTATTTACTGAAAACTGCTTTACAAATATTAGAGCACCTACGTAATAAAAACAAATTATAAAGATAAATAATAATTAATTGCCTTAAAATTATTAATACAAATATTGATACACATTTATAAACGATATAATGTCTAAATTTATAGATATAGAATTTTTATTCGAAATATTTCACTTAGTGAATTGACGACAAACCCCATTTATCACCGGCACGCTGGACTATATACAATGTGCTTTAGCTCAAATCTTCATCTTGACGACAACGCGGAACCCGACAGTTGGAATTTCAGTAAGTAGTTCTAGATCAGCAGTTTACTTTTTATTTGCAATTTAAGCACTTGATTCAATTACGTTAGTACGGATTACATAACAAGTTATTTCCTTTCGAAAAATTCCATACAAGGGGGAAAAAACGGGTAATTTTTGGTTTCCACTTTAATATCAACTCAAATCAGCTGCAAAATGAACGCTTAGAGAACGATACCCATATTTCAAACATTATTTATCAACTAGGATGGAACCAGGTGTGAAATAGATTAATCACTGATTTCCAGACACAATTTCCACATAACTATCTCCTGCCTCCAAAGATACAAAATTAGAGCTTGTTGAATTTTCTGATTTTCCTCTCTCGTTTAATTGCTTGATTGGAAAATAAAATGATGATAGTTGTAAATATAGATTCAAGGTATAAAATATATTTAAATAATTAATAGTGTACATATATTTCTGAACACATTAACTTTATTTTCATTGTTTTCTGAGTTGATGATTATGTATAAATTACGATTATAAGCTAATTTAGAGTTAAAAATATATCAAATTTTAAAATTTATTTATATATATATATATAAATAAATTTTCAAATTCATTGAAAGAAGTTTGCAAATAATTATACTTTAAAAGCAAGAAATACACAATGATACTTTCCTAATGTTAAAAAATATTGAGGAACTCTTTTAGTGGAAAACTATTGATAACCTTAAAGCTCCTAAAGCATCCTTAATTAAATAAATTCATAGTTTCACATTTTATCTCTTACAGATTTATCAAGACGCGAACCCCACAAATTCATCAATTTTTTTTTTTTTTTTACAAATGCCAAGAAATGAATCCTTTTTTTACATGAAACTTCCAGTAGTACTATTCTCCGTTCATTCACCATTCATCCAAGACAACCCTTTTATCATGGATAATGAGTTGAAACTTGGACACGAGTATGAGGTAAAGGTTCGACTGGTAAGTAAAATATTTCACCACTTTGCATTTTCTTTCATTACCTATGAATGACACAAACAAAATAAAATCTTAATTATTAGCCTGAATAAATATAAGAATTTATCATATTATTTGAGTCTCACAGCTTCTTTAAAAATAAATAAGTCTGCATGGGCAAGCATTATTTACAGTTCTTAGACGAAGCAAGAGAGGTAAAAGTGAAAAAATAATTTTTCCCCTTTCTTTTTTAATTAGTTATAATAAAATGGATGATTGTTATTTTCCTAAGCAAACCTAGCGTAATTGACAATGAGAACAGCGCAATAGACGAACGTAATTTTGTAATCCTAATATATGAAACTAATTTCAAAGTAAATAAAATTGAAATAATTTAAAAATTCACTTAAAGCCTTTTTTTTTTAAAAAAAAAAATTAATATAAGGATCTGTTGTAATGAACGCTCTCAGATTGTGCTAGAGTTGTACGATTACTATTAGCAAATAATTTTATAATCGTGAGCCTTGGTGAGGTGAAGGGGCTTGACATACACGTGAAGTTTTAGGTTCATGATCCCGTATCATTTAACTGATCGCTTTCCTCTTTATACCGTATGGCAGTCTGAAGTAAAATTGAGACTCGAGATGAACATCTATGGTGACTAAGTCCATTTAATTACTTCAGAAAACTCTTTTTTCTGAACGCAAAAAAGTAGCAATTACAAAATTTTACACTGACGACAGTAAAATTTCACTTTTTTCAAGCCACACGAAGAAAACGATTTCCAATTGAAATGAAATTTCATATGCATAATGAGTTGAAAGATTCACTTAAGATCCCAATAAGAAGAACAATTAAACAAATACATAGTGTACAATTAAATCAACAAAATGCAAATGCAATAGCGCGTCGGAGCGTTTCCTGCTATGATACATTCGCAACGCGGTCCGGCATTTGTTGATTAGACTTCGATTGTTGACCTGAGACAGATTCGACCACAAATCTTGAACAGTCATCTCCAAATCATATATGGAGTGGAGGACTTTTGACCCTGTAAGATTCACCGGACTAAAAAAATATATATATATATATATAGGTGGCGCTGCCATCGATATAAGGAGAGACGGAACAACAACACAGCAGGAAAAAAAAATGGCGGCTATGACCGGTAGCATGACGAACAAAAATGGCATGAAACAACAGTCAAAACACTATTATAGAGGAACGCAAGAGAAGAGAAGAGATGGCTGCGAGAAAAAGAAAAGAAGAGATGGAAATGGAGGAAAGGAAGCGGAAGGACGAAATGAATTTCGAACTCCAGAAGAAACGAATCGAGTTGAAAGGAGGAGGAAGTGAAAACGAAGCGAAAGAAACAGGACCATTCAAGATTGATTTACATAAACTGATTCCGATGTTTGACTCAAAATCTGACGATATTAGTTTATTCCTGGTATCATTTGAACGTCAAGCAAACATTTTGAATTTGCCAAAGGTGTATTGGGTGAAACATCTGATAAGTATTCTACCTTCGGATATTGTAGGTCTTATTGCTCGTGAACCAGAAAAGGATGCCGCTGATTACGAATTTGTAAAGGGGCTATTACTTCAACGATTCAAGTTGAGTCCCGAGAAATTCCGCCAGCTGTTCGTGAAACACCAAAAGAATCCCGATGGTACGTGGAGAGATTATTATTTTGAGATAAGAAATTTTTGTGAAGAATGGCTTAAGTGCCTAGATATTCAAACCTTCGACGACCTTAAAGATCTAATCATAGCAGACCAAATGAAGAAGAAGGTGCCAACCGAGATTCGCGAACACTTTATTGATGAATGGACAAAAATAAAAACTCCAAATTTGCTGGATGAAAAACTTGATGAATATGAGGATGTCCATGGAAAAACCAAACGGCCAGCAGTGCCATTTATTAATAAAGACAAACCTTATTGTAAGACCCTCCCTTTGAATACCCGGAGCCCTCTACATCAGTTGGAAGGGAGAGACGTAAGAAATAAAAAGGGGATGGCCAATTTCAAATACAATATGCATTTCAATGACAGCAGTTATCAAACGCATTATAATCAAACCCGGATCACACCTACATGTTACACTTGTGGCAAAGAAGGTCATTTCTCAAGAGCATGCCGAGATAAACACTTAAATAAGCAAAACTCAAAAAATAACAAGTTTTCCTCACCAGTCAAAGCCCAAAGTAATGCAGTGCAAGCTGAAGATACCACTAAGAATATCGTAACAGCGAAAATAGATGTTCCTGAATCAACGTGTAAACTTCTGGCAGACAATATTGATAAATTGAAGGTTATAAAAGTGAAGTGTTTAGATGTCGTCATGGATGAAACGGTAGACTCCGGAGCACAAATCTCTGTGGTGCGAGCTGATTTAGTTAAAGACATTGAGAGTACCGGAGAAGGGAAGATCAAGTTAATATCAGCTTTTGGGGATAGTGAAGTCACTCCCCTAAGAACATTTAATATAAAGATCCATGATGGATGGCATGATGCAATACCAATTACATGTGCCGTTTCAAAGAAACTAGTGAACGACATGTTAGTTTGTCAAACTGCATATGAAGCCCTTTTGGAAAACATACAGTTATGCAGTACGAATGCAAGGGAAGTCATTGTTCATGAAGTCCAACTGAATGAGGTTAAGAATTCAACCGACTGTGAAGTCCAAGCATTTGAAGAGGATTCATGCTCTGACATAAGAGTATCGACAGACGCAGTCAACTTTGAAAACGAAGTGAGATCCAATCTTAACAGTGAGACCCGAAGGACTTTTATAAAACTTCAGAAGGAAGATAAAACATTAATAAGTGTCTGGGAACAAGCAAATAACAAAGAAAAGGCATATGAAATACAAGATGATCTGCTAGTGCATAATGACGTTGTTTGTGGGGAGTCAATCAAGCAAGTTGTCCTACCTGCGTGTAAAAGAAAGGAAATTCTACAAATGGCTCATGAAATTCCGTTAGCTGGACATTTAGGAGAACAAAAAACAAAGCAACGCATTAAATATTCCTTTTTCTGGCCTTCGTTAAAGAGGGATGTGAAGACATATTGCGAAGCGTGCAAATCTTGTCAGTTACGAAGGACTGTAACATACAGATATAGGATTCCGATCCAGCCCATTGTAAGACCTTATAATCCATTCGAAGTCTGGAGCGTGGATTGCATCGGACTGTTAGAACCCCGATAAAGAAGAGGGCATTTATATATTGTATGTGCCATTGATCTGTGCTCAAGATGGGCGGAAGCCATACCAACAAAGAACATCACTGCAAAAACTACTTGCGAAGTGCTGATGAAAATTTTCTGTCAAACTGGGTTCCCAAAGACAATATGCACAGACCAAGGTACCAATTTTACAGCACAATTGACTCAAGCCTTTCAAAACGTGCTGGGAGTATCTCCTAGGTTTTCTACTCCAGGTCATCCTGATAGTATGGGAGCAGTTGAACGTTGGAATAGAACTTTGAAAGACATGTTAAACAAAAATATTCAAGAGCATGGAAATGAGTGGGATGTCCATCTCCCATATTTGCTTTTTGCTTATAGAGAAATACCTCATGCACTTACTGGTGTATCACCATACCAATCAGTTTATGGAAGACTACCATCTGGACCGATGACCATTTTAAAAGAATTTTGGACAGGAGAAAGAGAAATCCCTATGGAAGAAAACTCAAAACATTTTACTGCTTTCGTTACTCATTCTGGACATTATCAGTGGAAAGCCCTACCTTTTGAAATGAAGAATGCAGGAAGTACATTTCAAAAATCTATGGATCAAATGTTGAGTCTTCATCAAAAGTACTGTAGATCCTACATAGACGATGTGGCAGTATTTTCATAAACATGGTCACGTGGTGGGTTCTGGAAAACATGCTCCGGATCATCAAAAGATGGAAACTATGTCAAAGTTATTGAAACCAACAACCAAAAAACAGTTACGAGGACTGCTTGGCTTATCAAGCTACTATCGTGACTATATTAAGAATTTTCCTTCTATTGTTTTGCCCTTGACAAATTTAACTAAGAAAAATATTCCTAACAAAATTCCTTGGGATGACACAGCTGAAGAATCTTTCCAATGTTTGAAGAAAAGCTTAATCGAAATGCTTACTCTCTATACCCCTGTGTTGAACGGGAGATGCTTCCCCTACTATAGTCGGCGCATGCCTTGCACAGAACGATGAAAAGGGAATGGAACACCCAATTTCATTCTACAGTAAGAAATTAACCAAATGCCAAATGAACTGGTGAACAATAGCACGAGAGGCCTATGCCGTGCTAAGTGCATTGAAAAAGTTTGACTGTTGGATCTTCGGATCTCAAATACAGGTTGTGTCTGATCACAACCCACTCACATTTTTGACCAAAGGATTACCACATGGTACAAAATTAGCTCGTTGGGCCCTAGCCTTGCAACGTTATGATTTACGGATTATATACCGTAAAGGGAAAAACCATGGCAATGCTGACGCCCTCTCTCGCTTGCCTTTTGATGATTAACCTGAGTTCTTTGTAGTACTTATTTCAGTATTAAAGCATATTCCTATTTGTGTATATATTTAGAAAATTAGTGCCAAAATAATACTCTTATTATATATATTCGTGATTATATAACCTTATGTTATTGCCTTATTTTCATTTATATTTGTGCATTAATGATCATATTTAAGTCATGCCTCGTGTGTTTTTTTAATTTAGATAGTGCACTCTCCTCAACTAAGGTTTAGATATTTTGTTTCTGAATTAGGACTCTTTCGTGAGTGTGTGACTAACCTCTTTCTTTTAGCACCTGGTCATTAAATATGACGCATGTGCTTCCGTTGGTGGGGCGTGTAAGATTCACCGGACTAAAAAAAAACAATATAGGTGGTGCTGCTATCGATATAAGGAGAGACGGAACAACAACAGAAGAGGAAGAATGGCGGCTATGACCGGTAGCATGACGAAAAAAATGGCATGAAACAACAGTCAAATGTTTAGTTTTAGTGAGTTTTAAATATTGTCTTAATTGTGTGTGTTGTGTGGCTGTTAACAAAAAAATAAAAACTTTAGCCACTAAAGTTAGACTGTTGATTGTGTACCTGGTAGTGAATGAATCTTCAGAAATGAAACTAAGAACCTACAACACGAAATATTACTATGTCTATTTTGAAATAGTTGGATTAACAAATAGAAGTAAAGTTAATGTTGGTGATGATAATGTGAAACAAAATGAAGAAAATGTGTCATCTTTAGTGTTTCAGCCTCAAGAAAATGTATCTATGCTACTTTCAAAGACTCAATCAATATCTAACATTAATTTATCAAGTTCAAGTGAATCGATTATTAATGATGTAATATATCTTCAATTAAATAAAGGTAAAAAAAAAAGAAGAAAACGATTCACAAATTCAATTAGATATAAACAAGTAAGACAAGCTGCTAAAAGTATACTCAAAGTCATCTTGAAATACATACAGAAGCTGCTTCAAAATGTACTCAAAGCCACCCTGATGTACATAGAGCAGCAGTACGAAAATACTTTTCTATTAACCCCCAAGTGAATCAGGCAGCTGTAATTAAATACAATGAAAAAAGATCAAAAGTTAAATTAGCGCCATGGACTTCCAAAAATTTGTCTGGTTTTAAATATGAAATATATATTGACTATTCAAATGATAAAATGGCCAGTATCGGAAAACGTTTGCCCTGTTCGAGGTGCCGTGCTTTAAAATAGATAGAAGAACCTCCAGGAATGTGCTGCTGTGGTGATCAAGTCCAGCTTCCTGCTATTAGATCCTACCCTTAACCTTTGAATAGTCTTCTCAACCATAAGGATCAGCTTTCAGAACATTTTCTTTCTATAATTATTTTGAACCACAGTCAAGTGACGAGGATAACACCTGAGTTGGCACCCCCCTCTCCTAACATCCACACCATACCAACGGAAAACTTTGGGCGCGACAGATTTAACGTGCATCAGCCCCGTCTACACGGCGGGTCTTTGGCGGCCAAGGATCGAATCCGCGACTGAACGAAAACCGCCGGCCACGAATCCTAAACCTTGACCACTAAGCTACCTAAAGATTGGAACACCAATAATGTTGTTGCGTGATTTAAATCCTCCTAAAATATGTAACTGCACCAGACTCAAAGTGAAAACTCTAAGAAAAAACATTATAGAAGCGACTATTTTTACAGGAAAGTATGAGGGTGAAAATATATTCATTTCAAGAATACCATTAAATCCATCAGATTATCATTTGGTATTTAAGCGTTTGCGGTTTCCATTTAGAGTTTGCTTTGCGATGACTATCAATAAAGCACAAGGGCAGAGTTTAAAATTAGCTGGTGTGACTGTTTTTGTGGTGACAAAGTGTCTGTTTTTCACATGGTCAATTTCATGTGGCATGTTCAAGAGTTAGTTCACGTGAAAATCTAATCATCCTTCAACCAGAAAAACGAATGAAGAATGTTGTCTACAGAGAAGTTTTGGAAATGTAGGCATATTATTTCATATTTTTCTTATATTTAACTATTTCTAAAATTAGAATAAGATAAAATAATAATGAATGTTATAACTATAATTAAGATAAATAAATTGATATAATAAAAAATAAAAATGTAGTTCTCACTCTCAAAAATTGCCATGCATTCTAAATAAAGACAATAGAAATGTTATACACAAAAAAAAAAGAAAAAATTATTGAACAGGTTTAAAAAATAAAATATATATATAAATGTATTTTTATTTTTATGTTGGCAATTTTTACATGGTTTTGGCCTACTGGGGACCCGCCATGCAGAATAATGGGAACGCATCGCACTACTCAGTACCACATGGGTGATGCGGATTTCTGTTCAACGACATATTTACTGACTAAATAACATATTCATTGATAAACTATTAACAATTGAATACTTTTCTCATATGTTTGAAAGTCGTGGATAACCATTATTACAGACAATCAATTTCTAAAAATTTTAAATTCAGATTATAATGATCATTGAAAAATTTCTTAATATTTTAAGCATAGGTTCCAAACTATATTATCGTCTGCCCAGCGGCGGGTTTCAGCTAGTTATTAATAAAGTCAACCCCTTAAATGCATATTAAATATATTCAAGCCATAAAATAGAGAACTCGTAAATTTTTTTCCTGTTTAATATCTTTTTTCTTTTACATCTTACATTACATTTCTTTTACTTTTCCGTATGAAACGGAAGAAGCAATTTTTGTTCAGCATGGCATTATGTTTCTCATACCATAGAAGAGTATTCATTTTATACATTTTGCATTTTGATTGCTTGCCAGACCGTGTGTGAAAATGATTCTCACCATAAAATCGTATATTAGAGTTCACTAGTGCCTGTGGTCCAAGTAGAGGCATTGAAGGTAAGATTCATGATATTAGAATAAAAATTCCTTTTGAAGAATTCGTAAGGATTTTTTGCTGCTAATTCAGGACGCATCTCTTCTAAATATGGCGTTATTTTGGATCAAATAGGAGTTAATTAGTTTATCGGCTTTTTTCAAAAAATATGATTTCTCTTTTGGCTCTCTTCGTGTGTTTGTCCTAATAGCATTATTTAATTTGACAACTTTTCTCTTTTCTTGTCGATATCTTTTGCTCTGTCCGTTGCCTTTCACTTTTGTTCAAGTAATCTTCTTCATTTGAAAAAGAATTATTTTTTATACACCTATACCTCTTTTTTGATGTAATTTCCTTCTCTATTGTTTTACACAGTTTGAAAGAATGTTCCACTTCTTTGTATACATCAACTGGCTCTATTTCATTTAAACAATTTTCATTACAATAAATATCAGTTATCTGACCAGGAACTGGTGGCAAACATGTGATACTGCACTCATCTGTTAAGAGCTCCCCCAAATCTAGTGTTTCCATATAGTCTAAAACCTGATGCACAGTTAAAAACTTTAGTGGAACTCATACTTTAAAATAAAATTAAAGAAATTTCTCGAAAATGAGCCTTGCTTACAGAAGGCTAAGCTTAGAATACTGACCAAAAATTTATCACACATTTATCGAGAATATTCTTCAGAACATAGTAGAATATATCACCTGTTTTGATAAACAAAAAACGCCTAATCATGATAAAAACTACAAAAACACCTGTCCTTGAATAGCAAAGGAAAGAAAACGGATAGAACAGATATAATGATGCAAAATAGTTTAGGTCTCAATTCCATTAGTCAGAACACGTCAATTCTCCCATTTTGGAATCTTTCTAAGCAAACAACGATAAAACCATTTTAAATTAATTTTATCGACACTTATTTCATATGATTTAAAAATTTTTTTTTTCTATGTCCAAAGCTATTTAACTTAATTATCTCAATTTAATTATTGTTAGTGAATTTTCTTCCTAATGAGGTAAGAAATGGAATTTCGCTGAAATTTGAAAATTTTTAAGAAGTAGAATTTACATTACAAACATTTTGAAAAAACTTACCAATGGAGCAAGGTAAATTAATATTTAATGAAAAAAATAAGAAATATAAGTACCTTAATTTCTTGCGAAGAAAAAAAAATCTTAATCAAAGGCTCCTGAAACGGGAAACTTGGTTCTTAATGGGTTAATAACATATTTCTTAATAATCAATATTCCACCTACGTTATGTGAGGACCTTTGATAACTGACTGTTTGATTCTAGAGTTTAGTGATTTTGGAACATTTAGAAATTGTTATCCTTCAGAAGGAAAAACCTTTTGTCGTCAACTTCAAAGCAATTTTAACTCATGATTTTTCAAGTCTTTGTATTATTTGAAATTTAGCATCCATTGGTTTTCAACAAGACAGCGGAACTTTCTTCTAAATTTAAGGTACTCGATTATGCGTGTGTGTGTTTTTTTTAAATATGACTTAGAGAAAAATTTAAACCCTTATTAACTTAAACTACTATGTAAATAAGCTATGTTAGACTAATATTTGCTACAAGTTATTTAAGTTTCAGAAAATTTATAAGTATCCAGAGAAGTTTTGAAAAACATTTCAAAAATTATTCATAAAAAACTATTCACTGAAGGTGTCTAACTTTAATATCAAAATATCCCTTATGCATGTATCTGAAGCATGACTTAAAATAGCTTGGTTTCTTAAATATATAAAAATTTTAGGGCTAGTCGAGTAGCCATTACAAGAAATGTTTACACCATTGTTATGCAAATAGAAGACAATAATTTTTTAAAAAAGATATTCAAAACATGAACACTCTTTTATTTCACGTTCTAGAAGAAATAAACTCTTTAATTCATGTTATATAAGAAAAAAGTATTACCACATGTCATTGAAATTAAACGATAATAGTTTCAGTTATCGTTTTTGGAATTTTAAAAAAATTGCAAAAAAAAAATGATGTTAAGAAAAATCTGTGATCTGTGGTCTGGATATTGGCACATTAAATTATGATAATGAAGCTGAAAAACTTGCATTTACATTAAATTATGGTTTTTTTTCAATTTACTAGCTTGCCCTAGATATAAAGACTCCTCTCACATATTCCAAAGAGCTATTAGGTAAATCCTTAATAAATATAAAAAAAATTGAATTAAATTACTTTGTTGATATTATTGAATTTTTGGACTCAGAAAAAAATTAATAAACATTTAGAAGCATTTTTTTTTAAATTTGTGAAACTGAAAACAGGAAATTAAAATTCACATAGTATAAATTAGGATAAGATATTGTTAATTTTCTGGGGTATGAAATAAAACAATAATAAAATGTAGAATTTATTATAAATTTCTTGCTTCTCAGAAATGTAAAAGACTAACAAATATTCCTTGGTAGAATCATAAATTCATTCCTAAATGTATAAAAATAAGAATGACTCTAAATAATCTTTAAAGAATTATCAAAAATGGAGGTTGACACCAGAATGTCAACAATCTCTTAAAAAGTAAGAATAATATAAAATAAGTAAGTGAGAACTCTTTCAGTGTAGCTTCGTATCAAGACTTTAAGTTCACAATACTGTGTTGTATAATAAATAACTGTTGTATTGTAAATTAAAATAAAAACACTGCGGAAAAATTGCTGAGTTATCCGATTATTTGAATTTTAATTCTTCTTATAATTAATAATTAAATTACCCATGTAAAAAAAACAAGATACAGAAAGAGTATTTTATAATTATAGTGTTGAATTCAGAACAAAGGAGGCGTAATGCTATGAACAGTTCCAATAAATTAAAATTATAAACGTATGAAAATAGTCCAAACGCCCAATCTGGATGACTTTTTGATTTAAATTCTATAAAAAAATTTAATTGAAATACTATAAAGTATATTTTGATGGAAATTGCTTTATATTTTGATTGATTAAGAGTTTATTATTGTAGCACTTAGAATCATTATAAGTGATCGAAGAAATCGAACCCAAAAATTCAAAGGAAGGAACACCGACAACGAACACCCCACCATGGTCACTCGGCTTTCACATGCTACCTGCCACACTTTAAATTTTGAATGAAATAGACAAAAAATAAGAAGAAAATGTTCAATAAATAAGACTTGCCATAAAATAATTGTTTTCTTACATGCATTTCAATTTACTTCAGACATGCAAAAATGAAATCGTTGCTATATAGACATTTTTTTTTTGTTATTTCTAAGATTAAACAAGATAGTTTTAAATTACCCAGTATATAATTTTTTTGATTGATTGCTTAGCAACGTCGAAGTTAGAAGCAACATGAATGTATTTGGTGACGAACCTCATAATTACGTGCATCGGTCAAATAACGAGGACAACCCGTAAACTGATACCCAAATCTCCAAGCTTCCACTCCACAGCATTGGTAAGTCTTGACAGATTTAACAACATTAGATTCGCTTCAAAGCGAACCCTTAGCGGCATCAGGGCACGATTTTAAGAAAATACTCCGATTGCCAGTTCATTACCATGACGACTAGACTCAGAAAGTCTTACATTTATAAAAACTGTTTCTTCTAAAAAGGTTAATTTTAAAAGTTCTGTAATTAAAAAGCGAATTGATAATTAATTTTTACAACTTCAACAACTAGTGCTGAATCTTTGAGCAGAAACATTGCTTATCTAATAAACTGAAGAGCACATGAAATTTGTATAATTCCTTGTTCACTCTATACTCGTGTCACTATCTTTAAATATTTTAACACCAGCTTTAGGTTCGTAAATATCTTCTTATCTTTATGTAAAGAAAAGAAAAATAAATTGTCTGGTAATGAATCATCAATAAGAATCAGGTAATTCCCTTAATCTTTGAGCAGTTAGAAAGCAAAATGCGAAACTATGTTCAACATTTACGCAACTTTAAAAACTGAAACATCTGAAAATAAATTTACATTTCTTTTGAAGATATGGCATTTTTAAAATGTTAGGACTTAATTCCTTCATTCCTATAATATCTCATTATCTATTCAAGGATCCTTCATTTATTTATTTCACATAATTTTGCAAAAAAAAAAAAATAACCCTGGAGGAATAAAATGATATTTCAGGAATTGTAAATTCTCAAATAAGTTGAAAAATTATTTTTACAGTTTAAGAACATATCTAAAAATATATGACAAAACGATGAAACAATAACAATCTCAGGTCTTACAAGTCGCTTTTTATGTGTTTTAAGATAACCGGATAATTTTAAGATATTATACAAGAGATGAAAAGAGAATCCGCAGTTAATTTGGAATGTTCTTTTGTTTCTATTTTTTCACAATGCAAAAAGTGAATACATTTTAAGGTGTGCAACAATATAAATTGCTTGAATGGGATAAAAATAATAGAATGAATTAAGTACTGATAAATACCTATAAATGTTTTAGTCTTCTCAGAGCTTCACGAAAGTGACAGGAATGCTCGTCCAATCCCCTGTGCATTATTTCTTGAATATATATTATTTTTTAAAAGCAATGTTTTTTAAAATGTATTCATCTGTGTTAATGTGGTTCAATCGGGCTGCATCTGTAAATGTCGCCTTTGAGCATGTTAATCGCTTTCTTGTTCACTCGTAAGGAACTC
Organism: Nephila pilipes; assembly: GCA_019974015.1. NCBI lineage: Eukaryota > Metazoa > Arthropoda > Arachnida > Araneae > Nephilidae > Nephila > Nephila pilipes. The sequence goes on along the minus strand of BMAW01028168.1, from coordinate 33,070 downwards.
TTCTTTTAAGTTGGACAAAAATATAAATATTTCGTATTTTAATAGCATTAAAAAACTCTTCCATGACCTTCCTTGAAAGAACAAGTTACATTCCATTCTAGTGGGAACTTAACATTAAGAAATACAATTTAATAAAATCAAAACGGCAAAGGAGAAGAGTCCCCTTCTCACATTTATTTATTTTTTCCTGATTTTAAATTGTTTAACCAATACTTACGCAATTGAATTGACATAAACAGCTATTTGTATCTTGAAAACCATTCTTTCCTTACAAAATATTTAATTTTGACTCTTATAACTTTTATAAATCAGGAATGAATGTTGTCATATATTTACTATCCTACTTCAAGAAAAAAATTCTGAATATTTTGTACTACCATTATTGAAAAGCACAACAACCAAACGGTGTTTATAGTCTCTTTGTTAAGTTTTCCCATAGCTTGTTCCATCAAAACAAATGCCAGAAAAATAATACATATCTTATTCCCAAATGTATTCACAATTTTTTTTTTGTTTTTCCTAAGAGATATGTTTTTCTTTTTCATTCGTCAACATGTAATCTCTAATTCCTTTCAATTACACCTTAATCACATAATTGGAATATGATACAATTATGAGCAATTAATTAAACCGTGCAAAATAAATATTGCATTCCACTGATTCAAGCAAATGCACGATCGTCTCCTAACATATTTAGAATGCAAATAATTAATCTGATTCTGGCACTAAATTATTTTTTTTTCTCCTTGACAAGAAAGGGTTTGTGTACATTGATTTCCTTAACTCCTCAAATAGAGTTTATTCGGTTGCCTTCCATTTCTAGTGGACAATCTTTGAACATCTCAGTTGAATAAATTTGAAATCTATCTGTTTACAGATTGATTCAATCGATGTACGCACTTACTTTAAGTTCAGGGTTTGCAAAACCACCAGATATGCTTAATGGATTCAGTGTCTCAGTATCAATTAGAGCTACTTCAAGGTTTTCGATGGAGCATTTTGGAAAGGTTGAGATTTGATTAATGGATACTAAGATGCTATTTTTGGACATGGAATAACAAAACATGTTTAAAGTTAAATTTTCAATGATGTTTCTCGAAAGGTTGACAAATTTGTATTATTCAGAGAAGTATTTTACCCAAGAATAAATGAATCCTGAGTTTTATAAGTCACCCAAGGGGATATTGTTTTCAATACCCTTTTAATGTCGTAACTGACCACTTTACAAAATTTATCTGGTTTTTTTCGTAACATTTTGGATGTCTGCTTTCATCAGTAATGAACTTAATTTTCAGAAATATACGTCATAATGAATTTCTCATGGATTTTTTATTCGATTGAAAAAAAAATATATATATATATATGCAATATATGTCTGATGGCTGCTTCCACCACTAAGGAACTCAATTTTCAAAAATATATCGTTAATAAATTTCCCCCAATTTTATTATTAGGTCGAAGAGAAACAAATTTAAAAATTAAGTATTTTATTTAGTTATCGATTTATATATTACCTGATATCATATGTATATTGAAATTAAAATATGACTAAAAATAAAAAACATTATTCAGAATTTTTAATGCTTTTGGCGTATCAAATCCCTTTTCATTTTTTTTAACGTTTGCTGCAATTTTATTTACATTTAGCTTAATATATTCAATTTAATAATTCATCATTTGCTTCAATTTTAATTACACGTAGCTGTTGTTATATTTAAATTAATAATCTGTCGTTTGTATAATTTTAATTACATTTAGCTTAAAAATATCAAATTTAATATTTTATCGTTTGCTGGAATTTTAGCACCGGAAAATTTTATTATAGTCCATTTCTCAAGATTTCATAGTTCACTTCAATTCTTTTATTTAATTGAGTAATTAAATAATAATCATAAAAAAGCGCACCTAAGGTACCTAAATTTGCTGTTTGCAAAACATTGCATGGTATTTTTCAATTTATTTTTGACTACTTTGTAAAAACACGAATTAAAAAATTTCAAACTAATTCCATATATAGTTATTAATTTATTTTCTTTAATCAATTCCTTACGGATTTTTGATGTATCCGAAAGAAATAGTCCTACAAATGGTTAATGCATACTTAGGTCATATTTCTGGATCTCGAGCAATGATACATATTGGAATAATGAGTACCAATGATGTTTCTCAAACGGCAGACAAATAATTTACTTTTCTTTCAGAACGGTAAAAGTAATTAGTAGTTATATAAAGTAATTACAACAGTAAAGTAATTACGCACAAACAACTAAAAATCTATGCTTATTTATTTACTGTTTTGTAAAAAAAATATAGTTTTCTAAATTTACTCTGTTCATGAAATATATACATATATATATATATATATATATATATATATATATATATCTTTTATGTCTATCTTTTTATGTTGTATACTTAAACATAAAAAGACTTATTGTAACAATGTTGTTCATTATATTGATGTTAATCTTAATAATTTTTTACGTTTCAAGCAATATTCAAAGGAATATTTTGTTTTGATCATCCCATTGATGTAGATGTAAAAATACCATCTGCCCGTCAGAAAGTTTAATTATGTATATATTAATATTTGGTTTGCAATTTCTTGAGATATGTATCTTACAATGAAATGTTATTTTCCGTCTCTTACAACTTAGAAACAATTCAGTAGCAAGCATGAAATAAAAGATTGCTATTCAGTTTCTGTTTTGTCCAGCGATCGTGTTACGTTATGAAAGAATAATTTGAGGAAAACCGATAAGCAGAAAGTAGTTAATGTTTTCAAGTTATATTAAAGCCATTTCTATTTACTATAAGAAGTGTATAAGAATTTTTCTTCAGTGTCCGTATTTGTTCGTATGAAATTTTAATCTCGAATTTGAAATTGGAAAGCGCAGTGAGATTAAATTACAATAATTAAAATCTTCAACATTTATATAGAAATATATTATAAATTCCATTCCTCACATTATTTTCAATTCCTTTTACAATTGATTTGTTTCGCATATAATTCCCCTTTAAAGTCTATGGTGTTTTGATAGAATTCAATTGATGGTTATGTATACACAATAAAGCTAAGGTTTTGAATAAAAAAAAATATGCAGGTAAAATTTTTATCTAAACTTATTACTTCCAATACAAGTGAAGCTCACAATATACATAAACTTTGAAATATTTCATCTATGCATCTTTTAATAAAGCGATTATCAAAATGAATGGTTTCATCCCTGTAGGACATTACAAGCCTATACTGAAAAGAAAATATCATTAAAACAATTAATTTCTTTACTGAGGGGAAATCAAAACAAAATACATTCTGATGGAATAAAAAATACAGATTTACACTGATATAATATTACACTTATAAAAATGATTGTTTCAATACTGCACAATGTGTTTCATAATCAACTTATTATTCATAAATACATGGCACTCTCGGGCCTATAATATAAGGGAAAAGTTTTCGATCGAAAATTAGGTATTAGAAAAAAAGCAATCTGAGTTCATTTTCTATACTTATCTGAGGTCTGTATGTTTAAAGTTATGTTATATTCTATGCTTTAAGTTCAAAGCAGCTACCGCAGAAAATCCCTTATCATAATTTCCTCAGTCCCAGAGTCTTCTGTAGAAGACTCTAAACAATAATTTCAAACAAATGCCTACAAGTTAAATAAAAGGCGTCATTGGTAGCCAAAATTAGTTAATTTTCCTGTTAATAGATGGTAGTTCTGAATTAAATGATTTTTAATGAACATTTTGCATTCATACCTCATTTATTGTAAAATGAAAATGGTGTTTTCCGAGAGAAAGAACATTATACGCTTGCTCCTCTCTAAGTGTTCAAATTTTTTTTATTATTTGTGTAATAAAAAAATTACTAAACACACTGTTCAATGCTTTAAACTTGCTGTTTATAAATAACATTATTAATTTTTCATTCAAATCTTCCCCCTTCCGATTTAGAATGCAGTGACGCCTGTAGAAAACATAGACGAAATGACTATCATAATCACTCAATTTAAAACTATAATTATGACATATATTTCCGCTAGGAATGATATTCTTTAATTGCTAACTGAATTCACAAAATGCAAATATTTAATTGATACAGGAAAAAATCTGTATCTGTCAGAAAATGAAGTGAAATATAGTTAGTGATCATTATAATTATGTCTAATTTAAAATTTCCCAGAATTCGAATGTATTGGGCAGAAAAAACTAGAATTTCCGTACTCGCAGACAAGATTCCTTGGATATAACGAGTTTTAAATAATAAGCAACTTGAAATTGAGAAATTATATAAGAGTATAAGATAAAGAGAGAGAGAAAAAAAGAATGGGATAAATTTCGGAAATTAGGACACTGTTGCGAACAGTTCGGAGAGGAATATTGTGTGATTCAAATTTTACTTTATGCTCATTATGCTAATTATTATGAAATACTCATTAACCCTTTCGCTACCGAAGGGAGAAAAATGAAGTGCTTCTCTGGGTCCGCGGCTTCTTATCGCGAAGTGTCACGCTCTGCCCAGACAATTTTAGATATTAAGCCTAATTCGTGAAAAAAATTCCTCTAAAATTGGTTTTTCATTAAAATATTTTGGTATTTACACATAATATTTAAAATACATTAAACTTAATATATACAAAAGAAAAAAAGATTTAATCGGAAATTATATGTTTTATACATAAAATTATTACATAAAAAATCATATATTTTAAGAAAACACAAAATATGCTTACATTTGTAACTTAAATTTCATGGTGTAATGATGTACTATTACAAGGAATATTAAGATATAAAGAAATGAATCTTATATTGTTGCATTGTATTTTTATAAGAAGAATTCTTCAGTGCATTGTCCAACGTAAAATGTCTTACACATGTGTTTTGTCAACTTTTGACGCTTCAAGCAAAATTTTGAGCAAAGGGCTCATCTTCTTCATCCTTTTATTTTTTCATTTAATGGCTGTGTTTAGATTTGGATTATTTTCGCTAACATCACAGTCAGATTCTTTCATTAATTCGCAGATTTCAGTATCAGATAAATACTTTCTTTTCATCATGACTGTCGCTACAAATAAAAGCAAACCGAATGAAACGAACAGTTGAGAACATATACTACCAAAACCTTAACCCCCATAAGGGAAAATAAATTCTCCTTCAAACTTCTAGAGAGCAAGTAAGAAAGAAAAAAGCAAACCGAAAGCAAATGCACCTTTTAAATCATGTCATTACATTTAAAAAGCCGCGTCGCAACACGTGCTTTTAACAATTACAACCCCACCCCCTTCCTGGTAGCCAGAAGTGAATTCCAAGCCCATATCACCAAGGTCAACACTCCAAATAATCTATCTATATAGATTTTGCGGTATTGTACCGCCTTATAATAACATTAAAAAATGAAATAAAATGTTCTCATGAGCGTATCTCTATTGATACGTTGGGCCGTAGAAGACACGAAGAAATGTTTACCACAGGATATCTTGTGCCTCGCAATAAAACACTAACGTTGAATGAATTTCACCCATGTATTTACAAAGTACAGAAAGGGTCTTCGATTGCTTACAATTTACATCTGTTATGAATATCCGTATTGCAGTTTTCATTTTTGACAGATTTCTTTGAAATCCAGAGCTTCTTTGCGAATCAAGTAATATTTCCAGACACATAGTCGAGCCTTATTTCAAAGGAATATATATACTTTGGAATCTTCCGGACACACTGAAAGAGCACCATCGTTGCATACTACGAGTCACATTTTCCATTTACTTTGTTTACAAAATGATTTAAAATAGTGAATAATACGAGAGAGGATTTCTTGAAATTCATTAGTTTAAAAAAGAGTGGTTCTTTTACTCCAAACATACTATCATGCAATGGAACTTACGAGTAGACAATAAAATAAGTATCTTTCTTAATCTTTGTTGGATATTCTAGGGGAAATATGTATATTTTCGTGCACAAGAAAATGCTGTACTTCTTTCACAGGTATGGACAACAATTGCCTGACAGAACTATCTGGATATATAATTTAATAATCGTTTCTAGTGGTACGAAGTCATGTGCAACGGATAATTTTTTATACGAAACTTTATAAGAGGCAATTAAAGTTTTTCATTCATATACGAGTTTTTTTTTTTTTTTTAAAGTGTTTTTACTTTTTATTTGATTGCAAATTTAATTCGAAAAAGTCTCGGGGTTTGTTAATGAACTCACCAAAAAGCATATCCAGATGTTTTTAAAGTTTATTTTATTAGGCTTCCTGCCTTCTACTTTCTACAATTTTAAGCGTATGTGATGCAGGGGTATTTCTTTTTCATTTACTTCAGTTCTGGTAAACTCATAATTTAAATATTTTCTCGATTCTATTTTCTAACCCATGCTCGTATATTCACTTGTTGATGATTTACTACGGTCTTATGTTCGCTTATACCACCAAAGCTTTTATGGATGATTCTATGTAAATCTACAGCCTTGATTATTTCTAACCAAGAATTGCAGTTAACGCGAAAATTACAACATATACAGTCACTATAGATTCGTTAGCCATAGAAGGACTGAATCTACTGAGATTAGCTGGGATTGAATGAAGCATTTATACTCTTTTGGATTATGTTTAAGAAGACGTTCCAATATGTTTGAAACAAATTTGAACTTCTCACTCATCCGCGAGAATATTTGATATGACGGACGTATGTCAGAGAGCAGTAGAGAGGCTATGATTCTAAAGTTTTTAGTGCAGCAGATCTGTGTGACGGAATATCAATAGATATACTTATTCCTGGTAATTTGTATGGTTTGTAATTGTACTGTAGCATTAGTATCAAAATCCTTAAAATGCATTACTAATTTGTATTTGAGGAGGAGCAATGAAAATTGTAAAAGATCATTGGATCGCAACTACTGAAAATTTCAGATACGATGTTTTACTGACATTAATTATTTTCTTCTGATAAAAATACATGCCTTGTTTTTATTATAAACTGCTCGTATTTTCAATTTGTATAAATGTATTCAAATTCACTATCAAAACGTTTTGTATATTCCAGATCTGACTAAATAAAAGCAAGTCAAAAGTATCACAATAGTTTGATTGATGTTCAACAGAAAAAAGGACTGTCACAAATAAAACCAAGATATTCAGAAAAAGGTTCACATTTTCCCACAATAACTTACTTGTAATACATAAACGTTAAATTTCTCATTCACTTGCTGACTGAAAAATAGACTCTTGCCATTTAAATTAATGCATGCTTAAATCTCCTCTACCTGGTGAGAGAACAAATCCACTCTAGAGTGAATTCTTTCAGTATAAATCTTCTGATGTGATTTTATTGCATACTTATTTACACCTTACGTTAAGGAAAAGACGTTGTATCCTATTAAACTTCAAAAACATTTTGTTTCTAGGATAAAGAAAAAAAATAAACCTTACTCGCTTTTTAGCTTTTTTTTTAATAAAAAGCAAGGCGAGTTTGAAGAAAAGATTTAACACTTAGGTTGCAGATGGAATTCAAGGGTGAAAAACAACCAGAGAATAAAAGAATAAAGCTTATAGAATGCTTTACACCTCTTTATTCAAAGTATTTATTTAGTTTGAAAATGTGGATGTCTCAGCGTTAATATTCATAAGATACATTGACAATGAAATAAGGATTTCCTTTGAGTAAATAGAGATGGAACTGATAGATTTCCTCTTTTTTATTTCCGGTATATTTCAATTGTAAATCTTATCAAAGGGAAGGAGCATTACATTAAAAAGCTTTATTACTCAAAGCTAGATTTCACAATAGGGAAAACGAACAATAAAAAAAAGGAAGAAAGGTTTTTGGTGAAAAGAATTTTCTTTCGAGGATGATTGAACATTTATTTTCGATCCGCCATATTTGTTCATAGTTATCAATATCCAAGAAGCTAAACCAATACTTAAAATCTAGCCTAATCTTAAAGCTATAATACATGATAATTAATAGAATTTTATCAGCCCTTATGTATCTAAAATTATACAAAATCTTACATTTATTGTCTATTTACGTGAAATACATGAACGTTCTTGGAAACGAAATGTCAATGTAAATAAATGGATTCAGTTTTACTGAATAACACGTTAATTAATATAATTTCTTTAAATACGAATATGTAGTTGAAATTAAACAAAAGTATGCATCCTTCGTGTAATCTTAATTTATTTAATTTACTCTACAGTAATATATGGAAATAGTTATTTTTTTTTATTCGAGTGAATATGCAATAACATTAAAATGTTTGAGTGACTTACGATTTGGTGAACGAAAGGTCTATATTTGAAATCGCAGATGAGTGTATCTAGCTCCTTTCACTAACAAAGTTAGTATTTTAATACTATTCAACATTTCGAATAGATTGAATTCGTTTGGCTACTATGTTTGATTCATTAACATCGAACATAGAAGTCAAGCGAGGGTTAATTAATGCTATCATAATTTTTAACCTCGGTATAGTGACGAGGACGATACCTGAGATGGCCTTTCCATCTCCAAGCTTCTATGTTCAAACATCTGGAGGATTTGGGAGTTTAGATAGATTTTAAGTGCATCAGCCCCGAAACAGGTGCGGTTTTTTTTGGTCACAAGATTTCCAATTACAACACGACGGATAAAATGAAGGCCGTGTTTTCGGAGCCCATGCCCACTAGGCTATCATGGCCACTCCACATTTTTCTCCAGTAGAGATATATAATAAGATTTTAAAATTTTGTTTGATCCTTTTATGGATTCAAAAAGAAGGGAAAATTCTTGCAAATTTATGTGCCTCATAGAAAAAGAAATATTTATTATTGATTAAATGCAAATGTTTTTGTCGAAGCATCTTTATTAAACTGCTTTTCATCCATTTTGAAATAAATTATTTATCCATTTTTAACACCTGATTTAGAATTTCGTATAAGTTTGTATAGGCTTAACCGGGATCTTTCAACTTTTGACCCACACTGATTTCTTACGGTTAATGGTGTTTCTTTTCCTCCAATGTTTTGTTGAGGTATAGTTAAACTACTTGTGCTTATTCTTCCAGCCTATATGTGTTGTTGTAAATAAATATTCTTTTTGTGAATTTTTTGGAATAAATAAGTGCCCTGGTGTAGGAATTGGGGTAGCTGTCTTCTAGAAGAGTTGCTTTTATATGGATGTACCCTCATACATTTGAGCTCACTCCTGCTGGGTAAGTAAAAAATGGAAGGAAAAAGAATTGATTTTGATAGAGTGGCATATTGCTTCTTGCATCTTCATATAATATAATTTACTGTCGGCAAGCGTTGTAAAAACACCCAGTCAGTTTTTAAATCCCACTTTTCAATTCTCTTTATCAAAATGGGAGAGCCACAATTCTTATCTACGACGAAGTAGAATATTTTTTAAACTTAGTAGCGCACAGATTACATTGTTTTTATCTCACAGTCTGGGCTTTTGCTTTGATGGGGGAGAGCTCCATCACGATTTAATCACTAGTTTTAAGTTTAATTTGAACGGCACAGATGACGACATCTACCAAAAATTTAGCTTGAATTTTTTTTTCTTTGTACATTTAGCTTATATTCAATTTAATAATTTATCCTTTCCTTTAATTTTGATAACGGAAACGTTTAATATTGTTCATTTCTCGATATTTCATCGTTTACTATAATTCTTATATTTAATTGAGCAATTTAATTACAATTATAAAAAGCCACACTTTGCGTGGCTAAGTCTGTTCTTTGCCTAGAACTTTAATTTTTTTTTTATTTTCTATTAATAACTATGTGAAAGATATATTATATTATTTTCAAAGTTTCCTTTGTGATTTTTATTTCTTATTTTTGCAAAACATTTTGTAATTCAATTAATATTTTCAGTATCGCAAATGTAACACTCTAAACTTGATAAGTAAGCTTTCAACGCAAGTTATGAGAATATAGATGTAAGATGTGCGTGGAATTATTCATATCATTAATCAAAAAATTATTCTTGCTTTTTTCTCGTAATTTTATATATTTTTGATCAGAAAATGCAGGACTATTTAAAATTATGCATGAATTTTTAAATATTTCAATAAACTCATTTTTAAACGTACGCTTACTAGAAAGGGCCTATAAGGGCTGCATTACGAGTCATACGGACAGTGAGAAGATGCTGGGATAATTCAAAACTCTCCTCCCTATCCGTACCTTCCTACAGATTTTGAACTAATAAAAAGAGCCTGTTTCTTTAATTCGGGAATACCACTTATAAAATATTTTGTCATATTACAATTATTAAATTTACCAAAGTACTGACGAAACATGCATGGCGCTTAAATTGCAGATTTTTTCTCGTTTCACATACTGCTGCACACGCAGCGTCTTTCTTGCTGAGAATTTTAATTATTATGATAGTAGTAACACTACCAGGTAAGAGAATTTGAAAGTATTGAATTTCGTTTCACTAGAAATATGTTTCTGGTAAGTGAATATTTAAAAATGAGTTTGTCATAGTATTTTAAGATACCGTACATAATTTTTAGCTTAATAATAATTTATTAATTTCATACATTCCAGGAGATATAAATATTATTATCTCGCAAAACTATGAGGTATCTGCATATATTTTCTTTGGTTATAAATATTTACGAAGTAGCAATGTGTTTAAAATTTCAGCACAATATTCATGAATTTCTCTCATAAGTTAAAAAAATTTGGTAATAGATTTTGTGTTGATTTGGTAATAGAGATTAGTTGCCGGAATCTCCTTCAAAAAAAACATGAGCAGGCATTTCATAACAAACTCACAGAAGCAGGAGTGCCAAACTTTTCGATTGCATACATTTTAATTACTTTAAATTACATGTCAAAATACTAAAAAAAAATGTATAAGATATTAGATCTTCGTAGTGACATGCTGCCACTCTCAGAGTTCCACCAGTAATCTGGAAGCTACACTGGAAGTGAATGTAACTTTCATGTATCCAGTTCACTTCCTTGAAGGTTGTAATTAAAATTTGGTCCGAGATCTCGACAGCAGCAAAAATCTCTAAGAGAATTGTAAGTGAAAACACGACAGTCGTTAGTGGTACTTACACATTTCAGATTAGGGACTTACCTTTTGGTAGTAGACCATTCGAAAGAAGAAAATCAAATCCAATTGGTAATTACTCATATTTCTATACATCTATCATCTATATATCATATCTATATAAATCTCAATAACCCTTAAGAGAAGTTAAGTTGGTTCCAAACCTAATAATAACAAATGATGTTAAAATAAAACTCACTCCTACAAAAGTTTGCTACTTAAATTAAAAATACTTCGATATTTCGTTACCTTTTATGAGGTTTAAATGACACAAAAATTAACTCTTTAAATCATGGGAACTCGTCGCAATCTATTTCGAAAATAGTTTCTAGAGGGAAACACCTATCCTTATCGGTGCGAAGAGCAAAATTAATTCTAAACTAGAAAAGTATCGACGACACCACAAACTCTTCATTTACCTAATTCTTCACTAAGTGATTTTAGAATGTTTCATAACTACAGCATTCCTGTGACTCCAGGCTACTCATCGAGCATAGACGAACTAACAGTTAAAAGTAAGGCCTACTTTGTTTCAAAAGTTCAGAAAGTTAATTATACATCTGGTAAAAGCACTCTTAGATGAATTCGTAAAGGCAGAAGCAATAATGGGCAAGTCAAGGTAAGGGTTAATGAGTCTCATTAGGATGAAATTATGAATAAAAGCAGCCTAACTATAAAATTATTTGGATGTTTTTAAAATATTTCAATTCATATGGGGATGAATGTTCTCGGAAGGAGGATTTCTCGCACTTTGCCTAACACTCTTAAAATTACATAAGTACGTAATGCATAAAAAAACATGAAAAAGTATCATTCAAATAGAAATGAAACCTTTTTTAGATGTGTTAGAAAATATACCATACATTCAATCATATGTAATGAAATTTTTAATCAAAATACTTTATATTTATAACACAAATTAAAATAAAGTTACTGTTCTGTAATTGAAAATAGTAAAGTAAACTTTACAATGTTAAATAAAAATATTTATTTAGTATTGCAGCAACAATATTAAATAAACATTTTTAATTAATTGATGAGATTTTTATTAATTAACATTTCACAATAAGTGATACTGCAAAGTTATCCCACAGCTTGGATCAATATATAGACCGGCATTACACAATTTTCATTCAAAGGCGGTGTTCCGGTTTTTTTTTTTTTATCTTCTTAGTTTTTACCATCTTTTCCTGCACGTAATTTTTTTATGAAAATGACGACCACTAAGACTCAATAGATTTGTATCTGGAGATTTAGTAAATAATTTTACTTCTGGATGCTTATCAATAATTTCATGGATTAAATACATTTTAAAAGTGAAATAATATGTATCAAATGTGTTTTTTAAAAGAAACAGATGTATTGTAAATAGCTACGTCAAAAAACAGATGTATTGAAATAAGCCACGCACACATAAAGGGAAGCGTTGTCCTTCAATCTTTTAAGCTTGGGACGAGGTGAATATCTCAAGATGCAAAATTGGGTGCAATATCGCTCTGATTCTTTAGTTTCGCTTCCTTTTTCTTGGACAACTTCTTCATTTTTGGGAATTCTTCAGAATACTTTATTGGTGAATAAATTATATGCTAATGGTTTAACATTCCATTACACACAATTTGAAGCTTTTAGAGTCATATAATTAGATCGTTTATTAAACCTACCTAAAATAGATATAACCACTTTGGAAATAATATTTTACAGTAAAAATATAGTAGTAAAATATCAATATATCAAATTAAAACCTAAACATTGTGCAAGTTTCGATTTTTAAAAGCAAGCACTTTTTTTTAAATGCATTATACGTTTGATAAATAGTTATGTTCTTAAAAGGTTATAATTCAAAATATGTTAGCAGTATGTTCAATATTAAGTAATTCTTCCCTATGTCAGAAAAAATACCACTTGTTTTGATGTTGAATATTCAGGGGCTACTGATTTATTTCCTTGATATGGTACGTGTAAAATTTATTTATTATTTCTGCACAATTATGAGGAACTGAATCAATATCCACTTTCGTTAAATTATACATTTCAATTACAGGATTACATGCTTCTCAAAAATTATGAAATGTTTATTTTAAAAAAATCTTAGTACAATCTAAAATAAACATTTATTGGAGAAAAACTTCAATGAGGTGGGATGTATCCAGGAACTCTGTCATCGTTAACATTGAAATACCATTGCTATTGTATGTTATCAGGGGAATATGATAATTCGTCGGCTAAGAATATAATTATACAAATTGAAGTTACGATGAATCAAAGCTTCCAATATTACTTTCTGCTGCCTATTTTAGAGTAACCATTTATTGGAATAGCGATGAATAAGTTATTGGAACAGTTTATTAATACGAGCTCCGATATATTATATATTTTATTTGTGGAGTAAGAAAAAAAACAGAAAAGATGTAAATCTGCTGTTCGTGGAAATTATTTTTCACTGACTGTTAAAGAATTAAAAATTAAAACATGTTTGTATCGACAAAGAGGCAGCTATCGAACTGGCCAATGTAGATACTTTAACAGATAAAAATTTCACCAGTGGAATGTATTCTTCGTGACCATACTCCAATCCCCAGCATCCGCAATAATACCCCCGATAATAAATTCAAAATTCTAAATTTATGCCATAAAAGTATTCAGAAAAATCACTCATAACAAGTTCGAAATTTTAAATTGCTCTGAATAACAAATTTAAAAAAAAATTAAATTTATGTTGCAAAGGTTCCTCCTGTTTGAGTGAGCTTCTCCCGTTGAGTACTTTAGCGTACTGCATTAAGTTCCAGTTCATGCAACAAACGTTCTTTTCATAGAAAGATATACCTTACCACCTGACGTAGCGTTTAAGATCTATAATGAACGAGTGTGAATGAATAAGAATCCCCGTTTCCCTTATTTATATTCATATTAGAGATGTTTCAGCTTCATTAGTTTACTGACAGTTATTAATTACCATCTACTATAATAAAATATTTCAACGGAATGCGTTAAGACGGGTATAAGTACCTTGTTAAATCTAAAAGTACCACGTATCATGCTAGTGAGTCCAACCACTGACATCCTTAGGCGTAAGTTATTTCAGCATTTAGAAGCATCTTTTATGCAATTAAAGGAGTGCAGCATGGAATTGGCACTCCTTTTCCGGCGTTGTAAAGGACGATATGGACATATATCTCACCCACCATGATGATCTAATGTGTGGAGTCTCGGTTTAGCTTTGATGAAGCAACTCAAAATTTCATTCACGAGACTGTCCTTGAACCTTATGATGAATTTAACATTCTAATAGTACATATATGTTCGAAACGAGAACAAAAATCACTCTAACCCGTCTTAGCGCACAAAATATAAACAC
>BMAW01028168.1:0-18639 GCA_019974015.1 Nephila pilipes | reverse complement strand
TTATTACATGCAAAATGAAAAAAAGAACAAAAAATACCCACACATGCCAAATAAAAACTGGTTGAGAGTTGAATCACTAAACGAAAACAGGAACATCGTAAAAGAACGTGACGTAACAACATTTCCTTGAATGAAAAAAAAGGTAAATTAAAAATTACTCAACGAAGCAAGAAAAGAGATCCGAGAACTTAACAGAAAAGCTGCTATTGAAAATGATGCTATTAGTAATGATGCTATGATGTTAGGTATTAAATGCGAAGGAACAACTTCTAAAACACTGATTCATCTTTTGGATAACAATTAGGGTTCGATTCTAATAGTGAAGTTATAAAAGGTGGAGTAATTATGCGATTATATAGGTATGTGTTCGTTGTTTTTACTGAGATTAAAATGGATGATATACCACATTTATGGAACAAATATCTTTCATCTGTCTAAAAGTGCTTGGGTTTGTCAGCAATTACTCGCAAAAATTTCAAAATCTCTATTTTCTTATCACATGATTGTAATATAAATAGATTTCCTGCTATCTTTCATGCAACAGCTAGTTAGAACATACAGAAGAGAATAAGAAACTTTTCATTCAGGAGCAAATATTTAAAATAATGTGTGAAAATTTATCTTTGGAAGATGAACAGTCGAAAGGAACGAAATTGTTTTAATGTGCTAAAACTCTTTAAACGTTATGCACGCAAAATCGCGTCCTGTTCGAGATTCTTCAAAAACCTAAAAAACGTATAATTCCTTATGACCGTGAACTCTCCGAAAACGGTAAAGACGTATATTTTCACATTTATAGCATTACTTCGAGTTCGTTTTACAAGCATATTTTCTGAATTGTTTTTCCCTTTTTAAGATTGAAAATCTTGATAGATAATTGGGGAGAGTTGCGGCGACAAGGTGAAAGTTGACTGGATATTGTATAGGTCAATGGGGAACACCCCCCCTCTTGCCCTTAGGGGTTTAGACATTCGTTCAAAAGGATAGGGGAGGGATAAAAATTTCTGTTATCCACGCCCATAATTGTACTAGTAAACAGAAAGTGTCTGTATGTCAGATTGGCTTGAGAATTTATTTCTTTGCGTTTGAATTAAATACATTATTTGATGTAGAATTTTCGTTGACATAACTGATTACTTAAATGAATCAAAAATCCACTTTGAAGAATAAAATAGATTATATACTCTTTTTTGATTATTAATAATTGAAGACTTGAAAATTTGCGGCTAGGGAGGAGAATTTACTATCTTACATAGTTGGACAAATTACTTTTGTCTGTGTCTTCCTTGCATGGCGAACTCTCTTTTTTTCCTTCACATAAAAATTATCAAATTGGATGAAATTTCTATAAGATATTTTTAAATCTCTAAGAATATCGTAAACTAAATATGTATAAAACATCTGTTTGATTTCAAAAAATATATAAAACAATGTATATATTCTATCGTTTCATTTATCTTATTTTAATTAATTCTTTCAGAATTCCTTCTATTACAAATGAATAATAATCAACTTTTTGCTTTACATAACTTGAAAATTTTTCTTAAGGATTGATAAAAATAACAACTGGAAAGAAAGAAAACCAAACTTTTTTTAAATCTATTATTTTTTCATAATTTTAAAGCCAGGTATTCAGGGCAGCTTACATATAATCACTAGTTTTTTATTGTTAAGATACCGCAATATTTCTGAATTTCGAACAGCTGAACTCCGGTTTCTTTCAAAGAAAAGACAAAAGAGAGTTTCCATAAAATTTATATTTTTAAACTAATATATTTGAATAATTAATAATTAAAAGCTTGTCACTGCACCTTTATATTTGCTTATATGCGTAAATGTCAACTGTAAATTTCTCCAGATACTTTTGGTTACTAATTATTTCGAATATTCAAGTTTAAAATATATCCATTTGTGTAAAATGTGTGATAATTTATTTTCTTTCAGAAGATAATTGATGTACAGGCAATTAAAATACCAACAGTTGCCTTCATCTCAACCAAAGCTAGGAATTTTATATAGCTACCCTGAAGATCTTCATTTGAATTTAAGAAAGTATACATATATTTATGTACCCCGCATACATAGTTATAAGTTGTTTACCACGATTACTTAGAATTCTAGGAATATTTAAAATATTAAATTCCAATTTTAATATTTTCTATCGCTAGAAACTTTCATGAAATTTTCTAGAATTTGTATAGAAAATTTTCATATATTCCTCAAATATCGTACGATTCAATGAAAACTCCGCATGTTATCAGCAAGACAAGCTGAAAAATTTGGTGAATACAATAAGAATTTTACATGACAGCAAAACTGGGAAGATGAAATGTCGGTAAGCAAACAAAAATGAGCATATCTATAATAGTTTTTGAAATATTTACTATAAAATTCAGTTTGAAATTTGTTCGTTATATTATATCTAATATTAAATAAAGCGACAACATAATAAAGTATTAATTTGATGTATTCAGATTATTTAAAATAAGTAAAAAGGACATTGTTGGTAATATTAAAAATTTCATAAATTTATTCATCATTTTAATTTCATTCATGCATTCTTTTTCTATGAAACTAACCAAAAATGAAATATGATAAAATTTTATTTAAAAAGCAATTTTTTTTTGGCATTTAGAATGATATATGATGATGAATTCGTACCGTTAATACTTAAGTATAGACTTACAGTTTTTAGGGGCTCTCATCCTGTGATTAAGGATAGATTTCTAAAAGATTAAATTGTTAGCAAAATTTGTTATAAAAAAATCAATAAATTTAAAATCATCTTTTCAATGCATATTCGAAAAATAGACCTATCGAAATCCAATACTAATTCAGAACAAAACATAAGTACTAGAAGCTCTCAAATATAAGCTGTTAAGAAGACAATTCAAATAAAATTCATTTCATGAAATGCAGGCTGCATCTACCCGATGCGTGGTGTATTGGAGAAATAAAGACGACACGTCCTTTCACTTCGAAATCAACATTTATTCTAAAAAACATATACGTAATACAAAAAGACAAAAAAAAGTACATCCGCTGTTGCTCGCCTCTGACGGCAAAAGTTCGTCTGAAACATGACACTTGGCGCCGTTATTCGCATAACTCACTTTGATATTGCATTCGTAACATCCTCCCTTGAGACTTGGGGAGAGTCTCAAATTCACAACATTCATAGTTAAACAAATCTAATCTTTTTGGTGTCTTTATGAACCTTCCAGACGAGGTAAATCCTTTTAAAATTACATCAGACGTCTTGGCATCAGAGGTTCTCACAGGACCAGGCTCCTCCCCAACCTGCCTGTCTTCAGTAACACAAGTTTCAATTGATTGAATTTCTAAGAAAAAGATCCGTTGGACTGGGTGCAGCACTGTTCCATTCTGAGTTTTGAGTCTTATAGTTCGTATTTTCCCATCCCTTCCCGGGATGAACTCAATTATTCTTGCTAACGCTCAGAACAAACGTTTTGAGTTATCATCCCCAATTAACACTATTTCATTAATTCTTAGTTCACGCGAAGGCCTTTCATTATACCTCTGAACGAATTCACCTATGTATTCTTTTCTGAACCGTTTTCTTAACTCATTAAAAAGTTTGTTTTGATACTTCATTCTTTTTGATAACTTTTGGGGATCTATTTCGTCAATATCTATTACCCTGGAACATTGATTTTCTCTCAAAAACATAACGTGTGTAAGAGGAACCAATTCCTGCGGATTCTCTGAAACATAGGTTAGCGGTCTGCTATTGATTACATTCTCACAATCACAAATTACAGTACTCAATTCTTCTTGAGATAATACAGACTTAACAAGAGTACGTCTTAACAATTCTTTAATCATCCAAACCAACCTTTCCCACTAGCCCCCCACCACCACCACGCTGCAGTAGGTGGGATAACCTTCCAACGTATTTTACGTATTGGAGTTTCTTTTGTTATTCTATCCCAATTTTGACTCGAGAAAGCATTAAAAGCTCCCCGAAAATTTGTTCCGTTATCACAGTAAATGGTGGAAGGTCTTCCACGTATGGCAATAAACCGTCGAAGAGTCAACAAAAAGGCATCTGTACTTAAAGAATTAACCAATTCAAGATGTATGGCGCGGAAGACAGCGCAAGTAAATAGTGTAATCCAAACTTTCTCCCCCGTCTTTAGAATTAATTGCCCCGCCAAGTCCAATCCCAAAATTTCAAACGCTACGCAATCTGACACGCGGTCTGGTGGCAAAGGTGTTGGTTCACTGTTCATGACTCTAGCTTTAAACCGCTTACATGTCATACAATTGTACAATACATTTTTAATATTTTTTCTGGCCTTAATTATCCAAAAGTCTTCTCTGATTAGAGTTTGCATCATTTGAGTTCCGGCATGATTATTTTTTACATGAAAAGAATGGATCAATAATTTAGTAAATTGACATTTATCTGGCAATAGTATAGGATACAAAAAGGACTTTTCATCAGCTCGGTTAGTTATCTTAGTTTGCACTCTTAAAATATCAATATCATCTTTGAATGTGACAAAATTTAAAAACCTTGACTCAGGCAAAAAACACCTTTGAGATATTCTAATCAGACATTTTTCTGAAATTGAAATTTCAGAAAAAGAAATTTCAACATCTGTACATACACCACTAGATTTCTTGCTATTATTTACAAATCTTAAAACAGAAGCAAACACTTTTATCATTTTATCATAATTAGAAATATTGTTTAGTAGCCAAAGGGGAGTGTCTTTTGCCAGATCAACATTCACCAACTTTGTCCTTTTTCTCTCTAAATCGACATCAGCAGGCTGACTACAAATTTCGCCAGTCGGCCAATTCTCAGGATTCTCTCTTAGCCATGAGGGCCCCTCCCACCACCACCATCCCAGTATTTTTCGCTGGGAACATCCACGCGATAATAAATCTGCAATATTCATATTTCCAGGAATATTTTTCCACGATTGAGGTTTGGTCAAATTACGAATTTCCTTAACTCTGTTGGTCTCGAAAACTGACCAATTTCCTGACTCCTTTATCCACCAAAGGGCTGTAGTGGAGTCAGTCCCAAATGTGACTTTAAATTCAACAAAATCAAGAGCTTTCACAACAGAATTCAACAGTCTAGCACCAATGTTACACGCCATCAACTCCAAACGAGGGATGCTGAGAGTTTTGAGAGGAGTAACTCTAGTTTTTGCTCTAACGAGAACGACCTTTACTTCGTCATCAATTATTGATCTGACAAAGACGCACGCTGCGTATGCCCCTTTGCACTCATCTACAAAAACATGCAGTTCAGAAGATGAATTTATAAACATGTAACGAGACAAAGTAACATCTTTTAATACAAAAATTTCACTATACCATTTCAAAAATTCCCTTATAATATTAGGAAGTAACTCAGAGTCCCAAGACATTTTCATTTTCCACAAATTTTGTATTAGTAGCTTCGGGAGCAATGTTGTTGGAGCCAATAATCCAATAGGATCAAAAGTCCGTTGCACAATAGACAGAATTACTCTTTTTGTTATTCTCAATTCACCTAGCACCGGTTTTAAATCTAAACAACAACTCAATGTATCATTATCCAAATCCCACACTATTCCAAGAACGGAAGTGCAACCGGAATGTTTGTCAACATTTTTATAAACAACATCGCTCTCAAACCCCCGCAAATTAAAGCATCTTCTAGACATAATATTTTTTGACTGTTCAATAAATTGATCTAATTCATTAACATTAAAAACTCCAGATACTAGGTTATCAACATAGAAAGATTCTTTTATTTTTTGAATAATTTCATTCCATTCGGGAGGTCATTTTTCTAAAAGATGCATTCAGTAGGTAAGGGCTTGAGCAAACCCCGAACACCACACGACAATGTCTATAAATTTCTTGCCCTTCCGATCCTGGGAAAAAAAATCTAAGAGAATCTCTATCTTTAGGAGCAACAGACAGCATTAAAAATGTCTTTTCAATATCAGCACTTATACCGATTGGGAAAGATCTAAAACGATCAAGAATATCGGGAATCATTTCTAATAAATTAATTCCTTTATACAAGCATTCATTTAAAGAGAGTTTCCCTCTCTAAGAGGAAGAAGCGTCAAATACCGGACGAATCTTTGTTGTTTCGCTATTTAATTTAATCACCGGCCTGTGTGGTAAATAGTGACAGTTATTACTCAGTTCGTTTTTTGGTATTCTTTCAACTTTGCCCTTTTCTTCTCATTCTATGAATATTTTTTATAATCATCAAAATAATTACCACGCTTTATTTTATTAATCATTTTCTCATGTCTCTCCCAAGTCAATTCCATATTCCATATTATTATGCGAATTCATAGAATCATATTTTCATGGAAGCTCAACTTCGTATCTCCCGCTAGGAAGTATTTTAATTTTTTCCTTATAATCAGATAAATCATTTTCAATTTTATCTGTTCCAGAAGGGTCAGATATCCCCAAAACCTCAAGTTCCCATAATTCATACAAAGGAATTCTCCCAACATGCATAGAGACAGTTGTGATGAAATTATCCTTTACGCGAAAATTCTGCTTCCCTATTACCGTCCAGCCAAGCTTACTTTCAACGGCTGTTAAACCGGAATCCAATTCTACTACATTTTCTGTTAATAATTTTCCCATTACATCAGCGCCAATTAAAAGATCGATTTCTGTTGCATCACAAAAGGAATCTGACAAAGTTATTTTTCTTTTCTTTCATTCAGTCAAAATTTTCTTATTTATTTTAGGAATTAATCCACATATCTTTTGTTCTGAAAGAACTTCAAAACTGCAGGAATAAGTCCTTGACACCGAAAAAACACGTAAAGTGTTTGTAAAACCACACATTCACTTCTACTGCAATTAGAGAGGGAATTATCTGCTTTACAAATAATCTCCTTTTCTTGTTTCGGACACATTATTTCAAAATGAGAATTATTACCATTATTATTACACAGAGAACATTTTAACTTACGTTTAAAATTACAGAATTTACTTAAATGATTAGCCCTTTTCAGACACGAAAAACATGCACCTTTCTTAATTAAAACTTTTCGTTTATCATCTAATGACATTTTCTTGGCAGTAAAACATTTTTCACTAGGATGGCTCTTTTCACAAAAAATACAATTATTAAATCGCTTACCTGAATCAAGGCTAACGAGAGCAGAGGCAGTAGCAAGATCCCGATTTACCTTGTTAACAAGAGGAGTATCCTTTTTCACATTATAGTGGGGTTCTTTTGGAGTAAACCCACCCACTTCGTGCAAGCAACACCATCTCTTCATCTTGCACTTCTTTTCGTAGAAAGTTCATTAAATGTTCCAAGGAACGAGAATTCTTGGTGTCCGGCCATTCTTGATTTCTACTTCGTTCCCACGCGAGTGACACATCCTCGGGAAGGCAACTTTCTACCAATGGAACAAGGAAATCTCCGTATTTCTCCTGAGTTCGTCCGAGGCTTTCTAACGCTCGTAGTTTCCCCTCCAATTCGTCATAAAGCGTCGTTAAGTCGGTCTTGACTCTTCCTTTAATGACATTTTTCATTACGAGATTTAACATATCTCGCACATATATCTGGACGAGTAAATCATCACGACCAAAACGTTCTTTCAATTGGTCGATTACATTCGGGTAGTTCGCAGCAGTAGCTGGAAAACTCAGAACCAATCGTTCTGCTTTCGATTTCGCTTCTACTGATTGCAGAAAATATTGAAATTTGTCTTCGTCGGCAATGGAGTTATATTCGTGGATTTTTTTAAACTGGCTCCAGAATGACAAAATATCTTTTGGTACTCCGTTAAATTTCTTAAATTCAATTGTTGGCAAATTAAATTTTCTTACAGGTTCACATACAGGTTCAACAACAGGTTGCACTCGAGTTTCAATTTGGGTACAAAGTTCCAAATATCTGTCTCTGTATATTTCCGATTCTTCCAAATCTTTCACAAATAAGTTTTCGCCATCTTCTTGCACTAACATCAATTCAACTATTGCAGATTGACATTCATCAAGGCGTTGGAATTTGTCTGTTGTCTGCACTTTCAAAAACGACAACGAAATAGACTCACTCGCTTCTTTCGATAATTCCACTTCAACTTTGTTGGCACATTTTGGATTTCTGTATTAAGTAGAAAAATTCTTAATGTTGATATCATGTTAATCTTCTGCAGAGTTTGTAATAAATACAAAAATATATTAATCTTATCACAGAATAAACTTGATCATTCTTGCGCAAATCGCAGTGGATCATCGAGTAACATGAATGTTGTCGGTGTTTATCGTATATTTGAACATTTTGAAAGTTTACGTTGTCTTCGATACAACGATTACAACGGTGATGGAGACTCGAAGGGATTCAATGCAGTTCAAGATATTGACGGAAAGGAATCTGTGAGAAAGCTCGAGTGCATCGGCATTTTCAACAAAGAGCGTTCCTTTGAAAATTAAAAGCTAACATAAAAGGACTTGGAAAAAGTGGCAGATAATTTTATAAATAAACTACAAAACTATTATCGGATAGCTATTTTGTCCAATGTAGAAAGTTTATCAAATTCTTAAATTGCTTTTCCTGGAAATGCCACAATTGCTGCATTTGCCCACAGTTGTTCAAGTAAAAGAAAACTAATGGATGGACAATGTCTTAAAAGTGTGGACAGTTGGTTTAAATATCAACGAGCTATTGCTTCGGGAAATCCTTACAATTTTATCAGTATGGGTCTACATCCAAATGTAATAAATATAATTAAGCCCGTATACATGAAGCTATGCGACCTAAAATGGCTCATTAAATGTCTTCATAGTCTTACTCAAAATTCTGTATTATCCACCATAAGACATTGTTGCATTTATTTTGCAACAATGTCTTATAGTCGGTAATACTGAAATATGTTTTTGTTGATACACAACCTTTACACCTAAGATCACATTTAGTCATTAACCAATTAAATGATGGATCTTATGGATTACTAAAAGTTTTAGAGGAATTTGAAATAATTCCAAGTCAATATACACTGAGGCAATGCAATAGGATAGATGAAAATCGCATCGATTATTCAAAGCGTCATTCTTTGCCTGAAACTAAACAGTGACCAGAAAAAAAATTGGGTATTGTGACATATTCAATTTTTAAAAACAAACAATTTAATCTTAATGTGATACTTTTTTTAAGATTTATCTGTTCTACTTTTAAAAGCAGACGATTTAAACTTAAATTGATACCTTTTTCAATATTCTTTATTAAGATATATTTTTTTTGGCAACACCAGATCATAGTTTTGATTTTAGATAATTTACTGGCAACGGATATGAAACTTAGTATTGAGTTTGGTTCCGAGAGGTAAAGACGAACGTTGATAAATGGTGCTTGAGAAAAATTGTGTCTTGAATTTATGTATGAAAAGATGCGCGCAAATAAATGTGATTTCCTGAAAACAAGTCATTTTTATTAATAGTCTTCAATACAGTACATACTATTATTTGGAGGTTCCATCGAAGATAGTTGAAATTCAGATGTGCTAATTCGAATGGTGGTGGTGCTGGTCTCCACAAGAAGAATTGGTGTGCGTACCTCAATCAAATAATGCTGGTCTTCTGAGTTTCTAAATTGAAAATGAAGAAATTTGGAATTGCCTGAAGAAGTTGTTTAGTAAAACTTACCATTTGCTGAATTTGTTTTTTTTCCTTTTGCCCGAAGGATTATCTGGTAGTGAAAGTTCTTCGATTTCAAGAGCCATTTTTTTTTCTTCTGCTGACGTTTTCTGTGCTGTTCTGACTTTGCTAGAATGAGCAAAGTATTATACTGCTTTGTTTATTCAAGAATTAATATCTTCTTTTCCGAGTGGCTTAGTTATTAATTTTGTATTTGATTATTATGTGTATGAATTTGTTTGTGGACATGTTTTCTTCGTAGCCAACCAGGCTTAATATATTTTTATTGGGTTGCCAAACTGGTACAGTTTTGTTAGTTCTCGCCAACCAGGCATAGTACAACTATAGGATTGCCAGAATTTTAAAGTTCTCCAACATGGCATTCTTAGCTAGAAGTAGGAAACAGGATTTACAAGTGTTAGCTGAAGAATTGGGTTTGAACGTAAAATCATTTCAAATTATTCATTTATATAAACTAATTGTTGAAAATCCTGATTATAATAAGGAATTTACACTTCAATTACTTGGTGCCATTAAAGAAGAAATTCCCGATTCCAAAATTGATGAAGAGATTTTACCACCATCTAGTGAAGATTTTGCAATCAAAGAATTAATCAAAGTTAATTTGAAGGAATTCTGTACAGAACCACTTGCAGTCCCACCAGTAATTGTATATGGAGAAAAGGTTGAACATGAAAACAGGATTGAAAATGTTGAACAAGTTCCAAAAAATCATATTCAGCATGAACTGAATGTAGATTATATTCGTGAAATGAATGAAAATCCTGAACTGAACAATAAGGCAGATCAGAAAATCTCTTTTGCTAGATTTGAAACATCAATTCCAGGTGAAGGAAATAATCAAGATAACACTTGTTATTCAAAAAGAAAAAAATGCTGTAAAAAAATGCATTCTTCTAAGAAAATGTGTTCAAAATATTTCGTTAACTTCCCCATATCTGATGAAAGTTTAACTATCGATAATGACAAGGTATATGGGACTAGTAAATGCGAAGATAATGAATTAAATTGCGAGAAAAAGAGAAATTCCTTTAAGAAAAAGAGTATCTTTTTTGATATTTTCAGAAAGAAGTTTTCAGGAATTGAGAAGCGATATTCAATTACAGAGAAAGAGTGCGCTGTCAAAGAACTTGCTGTGAAGAAACTACAATGTTATTTGGATGTGCCAAATAAATTCATCACCATGAAGGACCATACTATTTTAGATTGGCTTAAAAATAATGTAAATTTGAATCCACAACTTATGAGTTGGGCAATGACTTTACAGTCTTATAATTATATGGAAGTTCCTGGCAGTGACAAGTGTCATCAACATTCAGATAGTTTAAGTCTCACTTCACTGCCTGATTAGAGAAATTATATTTAAAATAAAATACTTTCAGACTTTGGGTATAGTCATTTACTCTTTTGCAAATTGGCTTATTGTTTGTATTGTTTTTGCAAATTTCTTCACCACAAATTGTATGTAATACATATTCATTGTACATTTTCAAAAGCTGCATACCAGTGAAAAATTTGGGCTTTCTAATGTTATATTTGTTTTAGTATTTTTTTCATTATAAAGTATTGCTTTGTCTAATATGATAATAGTAGATATTACTTTAATTATGTATTTTATGTTACAAGAACTTTTTGTATAGATTTTTATAAAAGGGTTTTAATTCGTAGCATCTGCTGCAGACTAACAATTCCATTCAATATCTAGTAGAATTAAAAATATAAAAAACAGTATTTAGAATTTTATTGTGATTTTCAGTTCATATTCTGTTTGTTATTTACTGTATTTAAAAAAAAGTACTTTTGAATTTTGGTTACTTCAATTATTTCGAGAGAAAGTTATATACCTGTATGTATTTATGTAAGAAATATTCTTATTCTATGTTTGTTTATTATTGATTTCTTATGTAATTTGAGGAATTTAAGCTGAGCATATGAAATGGTGTTGCTATAAGAGAACTATTTTACAAAAAATTCAGTTGCTAAGCGAATTAAATTTCCTGGAATAGGAAGAAACAATAATTTAAATCCTAAGAAACTTTAATCTAAAAAATTTATTAAAGTTCATTTCGAAGGGGGGAGAGGTTATGACATATTCAATTTTTAAAAACAAACGATTTAATCTTAATGTGATACATTTTTAAGATATTATCTGTTCGACTTTTAAAGGCAGACGATTTAATCTAATGTGATACTTTATTTAAGATATTACCTGTCCAACTTATAAAGGCAGACGATTTAAACTTAAAGTGATACCTTTTTCAATATTCTTTATTAAGATATATTTTTTTGGCAACACCAGATTATAGTTTTGATTTTAGATAATTTACTGGCAACGGATATGAAATTTAGTATTGAGTTTGGTTCCAAGAGGAAAAGACGAAAGTTGAAAAAGTGGTGCTTGTGTAAAATTGTGTCTAGAATTTATGCTTGAAAAGATGTGCCTCAAATAAATGTGATGTCCTGAAAACAAGTCATTTTTATTAAGAGTCTTCAATACAGTACAGTATCAAGAAAGAAAATAAGTGTTGCACGTGAGAAAAAAAAACGGGGCGTTACTTACAAATGTGGAGGATTTGAAATGTTTCTGCTTTTTTTTTTAGTAAAATACAAAAGTAAACTTAAATTACTTTTCCTGGAAAACATGAATTTTTAAAAATGTTGCTTAATTAAAACATGATTTTACAAACTATAATTGAGGTATCTATGTACACATTTTGAACCGCATATTATTTTTATTTTTGTATGTTTTAAACCTGTGAACTAAGGATTTGGCTTAAAAATTTATGCTTTTTAATTTAAAGGAGTTTTTGTATGTTCGTATCGGTAAATTTGTTAAGAAGTGAACTGAAATTATCACAATAAGTCATAACGTTTCTAGATTTAAATATATTTCTTAGATCTTAGTTCATTGGGTTAACATATGTCATACATGTGTATCTTAAAAATCATAATTACTTTAATGCAGTACAATTTGCTACGGAGAGTTTTGTGTTTGGGTCAAATTTCACCAAATTCCTTCTTAAATTTTTTAATTTATTAATTTTTCTTTAATAAATGGGGTATTCCTGGCCTTTTTAAACAATTATGAGGCAAAATCTTTGTAAAAAATGCAGTGAAAAATTATTAAATTACTTTTGTAAAAAAAAATTGCTTCAAACGTAATCAGATACCTAAAACCTTAATTAATAAATAATTTTTAAATAAGTTAATTAAAATTCCGAAAAAGAAGTATATATTTACTAAATTGCTTAGGCTTTCGGTTCCGATGTCAAACTTTAGGTTCAATCTTTTTTATCTGATTTCACGCAGAAATTGCGATATTCAACAGAAGGAAAAGTAATACTGATGTATTTTTAGAAAGCAAGGCATTCAAGTAATTATTTTGTGGAATAAAAAAAAGAATTTGCTATTTTAATCAAAATCGGCGCTTTCTCAAATAGATACCTGCAGAGAAAATGATGTGGCCGCTGTAGCCCAGTGGTTGTGGTCGTGGACTCTCGGCAGGGGTTTTTCCTCGAGACGGGGGTTTGAACCTTGATGTGTGTATTTGACAGGACGTGAAGCCGGAGCTGATGCTCGTCAAATCTATCACAGTCCGAGTTCTCCCGTGGCGTGGTGTGGAAGTTAGGAGAGGGCGTAGCAGTTCAGATGTCCTCGTCACTTGACCGAGGTTCAAAACTACGAAGTACTTCGCCAATAGCCCTCGTATTGCTTCTAGTGCGATGTTAATAAATCGAATCAATCATAGGAAATGAAAAGCGCATTATTGAAAAAAGAAATGAAATTCTGTGCGCAAAGTTTGAATAGACTTTTAATTGTGCATGTCTAACCTAGGAAACATGTTACTTTAACGCAAACAATATCATTGACAAACACTTTAAAAAAAGTGGAGTTCACCTAATCGTCTTAATAATTATGTTTCTGAATAAAGTGGAAGGGAAAGAGAATAAAACTTCTTATATGGAAACAAATAATCCAATTAAAGAAAAAATAAGGATGCCATGAATTCAACTCCGACTCCAGAAACCGTGAATAAACTAAAACTTTTTGAAAACATATACCTTAAATATGTAAAATACTCATATATCTTCTGCATATTTTATGTTAGTTAGGGTTTTCTTAAATAATGAAAATATAAAAATTGTAATAATCAATTCGTTTCTTCTCATAAATTTCAAAACCTTATCAAAATGTTTACAAATAGTATAATTATAATAACTATCCAATATGCGTTAATTTAAAAAAAAAAGTATATAATTACTGTTAAAAAGACACCAGTTTTGTTAAAAAAATAGTTTCATTTCTTCTAACATTTCATTTATTTATCCTTTATATCTAACAAAAGAGATCTCTTGAAGCTTTAAGAATGAGGTTGTGAACTTCGTAAATGATGTCGCTCGGTTCTAGTCGATTGATTGATTAACAACGTCGCACGTACAAGCAGCACGATGTCTATTGGAGATGAATCTCATTCTTTTGAACCGCGACAAAAAGACAAGGACGACACGTGAGTTGGCACCTCTCTGTCCTAACATTCTATCCATCTCACAGGGAACATTTGGAGTCTTACAGATGAAACGAGCTGCAGACGCTCTAAATGAGGTGTCTTTCTTGCAACGTGACAGGAACTGAAGCAACACCGGTCTTCAGCTCATGACCATGACACTCAGCTACTGTAGCTGCTTAATATTTTGGAAGTATAATTTATCATGATCTAAATTTCTGAAAATATTTCTCTTCTCCGAAAAACAATTTTTGTGTATATGTAAATTACCACATAATCCATTCCGCCTATTCGAGGCGAGGGATCTGGTCCAGGCTCCCTCTAAGGCAGTTTTAAAAAATATATTATTGTTGCTCATGAAATAAAACTGCTGCCTCTCCGAAGTACCTTGTATTGTGTAGTTTGTCAGTAAAGTAAAACGACTATTAATTTATGTGAAGTCATTCTCATTTGACCATTTATCAAAATACCATTGTCACTAACCATCACGTAATATTAGAGAGTCATGAGTCAAAAACAGGGCATTTTATGCAATAAAGTATTCCACACTTTGATCAAAATATAAAGTTTATTATTACTTCACTGCTGGAGTTTTTAAATACCTCAAACCAGTTATACAAACAGGAGATTATATGAGGGATCTTTTATGGGGTATAGAACCATGAAAAAAAATGGAGAGGATTTATAAGAAACATAAAATGTACTGCTTATTTTAATAAACACAAAGGTAAATTAATAAAACTAGAAAAAAATATTTGTAGTAAATTAGAATAAGTATCCACTTAACTAGGTCTAAATTGGACTATACTGGTAAAACGTACATTTTCTTTCAACCGGTTACGAAGATTAAGATTATCCAGGAAAATTTCAGTAAACTGTAGGTACCGTTTGAGAATAGTATTGTTATTAGATTGGAGGACTCATAACTCGACTTTATTTAGAGCGATACCGTCAAATTATATACAACTGAAAAGAAAATTGAAACAAAAATGGAAAACAGTAAAATGTGAATAATTATTTCCAATCTAATAAAAGTTCCATTTGAGGGAGTGAGTGAATGTAAAGGTTACTGGCGCAAGAGCCATATGTGTCTGTACTGTTCCAAACAAGATTTAACTGTGGTCTAGAAATAAAAGATTAAAAAAAAAACATAAATTGGTTGACAAGGAGGTTGATCTAAAATAGAGAAAGATCGCTAGGGTAACCCGGGGTTGCATCACCCATGCTTACCAAAGACAGTAAACCCCGTAGGAAAGAAAAAGATCACTAGGGTGCCTCGAGGTCATGATACCTGTATTTACCTAATGAATACAAGTCCTTGAGTTCCCCTGATATAATTCCCAGGGGCAGGGTCCCGGCTATATCCCCAAACGCTGGGTACCCAATTTAGTCGCCTTTAATGACATGCATGAGCTACAGTGGAGCTAATTCTGTCATCCCCGGTCTCCAAAAAGTTTCACACACACACACACACAGTTAAAGAAATTGTAAACAGAAAAGGGAATTACCAAGTTATTTACTTTTCTTTCATTTGAGAGCAATCCATAAGAAAAAGCGTTTTTAGAACCGACCAAGTGTCTTTCCATTCCCCAATGAAATAATTGCGTAACAATAAAATTCTATCAACGTATTAGTTGATTGATGTCAAGTTGATTACTTCTTTTGTGTTTTTAGATTAAGTGAATTTATAATTTTTTTTTCATTTAATGATAAAAAAGCATAGTAAAATCAACATTTGATTGAAAGAACCAGATAAAAATATAAAGAAACCAGGAAGCGACGTGAAATAGCACGATCAGAAATTTGACATTTGTGAAGAAATTAGAACAATTGTTGGAAACATAATCAAAAGATTTATTTAAAATTCTTGAAAATGTTCAAGGAGGTTTAATCACCTCAACCCCAGATGGTTAAAACAAGGAATGTGTAAAGCTCCAAGTGGTGATAAAATAATTGAAAGACAGAGTTTAAGAAACCGAAAAAATTCGTATCGGAGAATACAAAATGGAGCAGCAGATAGCAGTTGAAGTACAAATTTAGATCTATTCAAATGAGACTGTATAAAATTGTTTTGAATGCTAATATTCACCGAAAAAAAATTTCTATCCCATAATGATTGAAACATTTAAACTGGCATAAAACACTTTCTTACTGGAAGGTGGAATAATGTGCTATTTGGGTCGACGAAATAAGAATAACCCTGTTTGCTAATGATGACATAAAATACACGAGGAAAATAACCACACATTTCCATCTTCATTGCATAATACCCTCGTTAAACTCCTATTTATTGCTATGATGCGAATTTGCAGCTTCGGAAGGATTTTCGTGATTCGAAGCGATTCTTGCGATTATCAAGATGCATTTCACACTTGATCTTATCAATGATGAGTCATTTATATTTTGATAGGTTTGAGCTCCCGATCATGTTCTTGTGGTAAGCAAAAGGTGGTTTGAGACAATCACTTTCCAAGAAGTTCGATAGAATCATAATTATATGAGTACCTAAATGAATTTATGATACCTGAAAAAATTAACTAAGCAATGTATTATTATTGGTAAGAATTACTGTGATTAGTAATGGCTTAACATGTAGGGATTGTAAGTTGATCCAAAAGCGGTATACCAGTATTTTAAATACATCGTCAATAGTTCAATTAAGAGAAAAAAATAGACTGTAGAAATAGTTTACAGCTCACTTTATTTTAGTAATAAAGCAGAATGAGAGCACTTAGTATACTGCAGCTCGGTATGAGCGTTAGAGGAAGAGTGATAGTTAAAAGTGATAGAAGTGGAAGAGTGATAGTGATGGAGGGCGCCACATTACATCAAAATAGGGAGAGGCGCCACCTGATATAATTTTTATAATAAGCTCTTTTATTGTATCAGTGTTTTCAATTAATTGTTTTTACTTAAATTAAATATTAATGTAATTAAATAATAATATATTATTAATTCTTGTACATTATAAATTATGATAGATAAATGAACGAAAAATATATTGATTCTGAGTTTCAAATCCTCAACACATGCTGATAAGGAAAATGGTTAGTAAGTTTCAGAATAGTTTCACTTCATCGAGAAACTTTTTATGTTCGAATAATACATGCCAAAAATGCTATTATTTTTAACTCCAATCTAACCTACACTCATTCTTTGAGTTTCATCACTCTATTTGGAAATATTTTGGTTTATTGGTTGATTAGTTTGCATCAATTATGTTCAAGAACTAAAAGATATTTTTGACTAATCTCTTTTCTCGGAAATTCGACGAGAGCAATACTTATAACAACTCTCCTCATTATCTAATTTTATATTTGACTTTAAAATTAGTTTTAAAACTTAGTTGATTTTCCCAAAGTAAACCGAATTCATCGACGAATAATTTGGAGGAACCAAGCTGATCTACCGAAAGAATAACCACTGAAAAATAATTGAAAATCATAAAGGAGCTTACCGGAATAAGTTTGCTCAAAGAAGATGAAAATTATACTATTAAGTCATACAACAAGAGTTCAAAGATTTAATATATAAGTTTTTAACAAGAAAAATAAACAAAACAAAGAAATGTATGCGAAGTTCACCAATGATTGAAAATTCCGTATTAGAGGTACATCAAAACTTGGTACAAAAAATAAATAAAAGCTATAATTAAACTCTCTAGTTATCATTCTCTTGTTCATATAAATAGAGACTTATTTAACAATGTTATATATTTGCTATTAGGAACTTTCGGCATTTAGATATCTTATGGTGTTTCAAAGTAAGGTTGGTGATACCATTGTTTGCTGTCATGTGTTGAAAGGCGCTGTGTCACTGATTGGTAGTTTGTGATTTGATTCAAAACATCTGCCAAGTCAAAATTTTATTGCTGCCATGAACAGGTTTTACACTCGATGAGATCTATATTTGTCACTATACACAGGAAACCGCAATCAAAACGATGGGTTGCTTGTGTGAATCTGCTCCAAAAGAGGTGAAGATGTCCCATTGATAGAAACCATTACGACAACAAATTTCTGATACGAAAAGGGCATTGTTAAAGCCTGCATGTGAGATCACCACGCTACCTATACAAAAAGAGCTTAACTGTTCATTCCTAGTGTAACCATTGTGAAGCGCGGAAGGTCATGCCGTATTTGCAAGTGAATGAGAGAAAAACCATCTGTGAAGGCACCATGAGCAGATGTCTTGTGAGTTATTAAAGTAGTATCCAGTCCATTAAAAGTGTTTTTATCCTGAAAGTGAGAACTTGTAAATGAGTGATCTATGGAATTTTAAAATTGTGTTGTGAATCTTTCAAGCATCATACTCATGGAGTTCTCAGAAAAATGTTTATGACAAGTTAACATTCCAGTTTCCATTTATCATTCCAAACATGGGTACTTTTCAATTCACCCTCGTAGATGGACTTGCTCAATTTCAAGGACACGATGATTAACATCTTAAAACTAATTAATCGAACG
>BMAW01028166.1:36880-87547 GCA_019974015.1 Nephila pilipes | reverse complement strand
TGGGTGGGTGTTGAAGCATGAATGTTGCAGTGCTAGCTCAGATGTTCATATAGGTACTTGACTGAGGTCCAAAATTATTATATACTTCGTCAGTAGTCCTGGTATTACTTCTATCAGAGATTTTAATAAGAAAACCATTATGAAAATATTTCTTCAATATGCTTAAGCTCTTTATATATCAGATATTAAGAGAATGTGTTTGTTATTATACAACAATCGTGCTTAAAAATATTATTTTCGTTATGAGTATTTGTCAATCAAATCGGTTACTTTTTCTTTCAGATTCAACATTATAATTTATTATATTTGTAACTTGGTATACCAGTCGCAGGAAACGTCTTATGTACAATAGGGTGACTTGTGACTTGAGAAAATAGGACTGGAAGCGAATGCGCATGCGATCAAAAATTAAGGCAATGCAACAGGTACAATGTATGGTCATTGCATGATATTAAGAAATAGCCTGAATTGAAACAAATTAGTGAGTGACTTTTTAAAACTTTTTGATCTGTCGTTCGGTATCTTCTTGGATTTGCAGTAATAGCGATTTTGCGATTTTATCGATAGCATTTATTTTTAAAGAGTATAAATGAAACTCCGTAACAAATTAATCAGTTTCTTTAAAAAAAAATGATATCTAAAGGTTTATCTGTCGTAATATAAAAAGAAAAAATAATGAATCGCTTAAGCATATAGTATAATAAAGGTGATATTACAGAATCATAAAATTAACTTAAAATTGCTTAAGGTAGTCAGGACTTGTACGAGGAATAGTATAACGCCATACTTAAGAATTTTTGGTTTTGTGACGTATACCTTTTACAATTTTCAGTTGAGATTAAATTTTTGTGTGTTCAGTAATTATACTTTAATTATTCTATTGAACTATGAAAGTAATGTTTCACACTGAAAGTGATTTTCTTTGTCTTAATTGTATTTGACATGATTTTAGAGATATATTTGCATTAAAGTACCATTAAAAAAATCTATTACATCGCATGGTTCCAAATTGTTTATGCTGCTATAAAGAATAGCTATGAATATACTGAACTAAAATTGATTTTCTTCATGTAATACCTAAATTTTAAGAAATAATTTCTTACATGAGAAAATAAAAAAATAATTAAAAATTCCGAAATTACAAAGTTTTATAATTTTTTGAAGAAAATATACAGCGATACCATCATAAGAGCTGGTTTACTACATTTTGTTAAATAATTTATATATGAGAAAATACTCTGTATATTTAATAAATAATTTTCTTAATTATAGTATCTAAATTCAAATTTACCGCTAAACTCATGTCTATATTCTACTAAGAAGAAAATAAACATCTTTCTTATTAAATAAGTTGCTATTATATATCTAATAGGTAATTTAGAGAGCCTTGATATTCACTCAAAAAAATCCAAACTCTTCTAATAATTTTAAAACATATATGTCACGAAAGCTACGAGACTTAATTTCAGTACTTTATTTTTCTCCACATCCTATTTTTCTCCTGTCCTGGTACCCTTAAAAGTATTTTCCTAGTTTAATTTTTTCTTTCAAGCTTTAGAAAAAAAAAAGGAAATGTATTCAAGGGACCGTCTTCACATAAACAAATGATTCAGGTTACAATAACGAAATATTTCTTTTAGCACTTAGTAAAATACCAATTATCAAGAAAATTTATTGAATATAAATTAAAATAAGGTTATACTAATTACATTCCAGATGAGAAAAGTGCGATTAATGTGACTTACTATCATTTAGAATGTTAAAAAATGCGTAGTTAATACATCTAACTAGTTATCATGAACCTAATAATGTATTAACTAATTTTCTATGAAAGCTTAATAATAGGTTGAACAGAAAAAAATATAAGCTTTTTTTTATTGTTCTGTCTAGACACGTTTTTAATTGGATAATATTTTACCATTTTAAGAACAATGACGGTCAAAATAAGAAATTTTTTTCAATATATTAAGTTTTGATCACTACTTATCTATCCATAATATGAAAAAAAATGATATAAATGGGCGTTTCAAATTTTATGTAATTAAAAAGTACCTGAAATTTAATATGTTTTCTGGTATTTTCGGCGGAACTTTAAATTTCAAAAAGCATAATTTACATAATATTTTGCTTTAAATATCCGATTATGTATTTTCAGTTATAAACTGCTTATCTTTTAATTATTTGTTTCTTTAGTTTTAAGTTCTCTATGGAAAAATATAATAAAAAGAAAGGAAGAATATATAGGGAAAACGAACTCTTTATCCTTCAAATGATAATTTGAAGGTGAAGTTTTAGTTAATAATTACTATGCATTATATATATATATATAAGAATGAATTTAGAGTACTTTTACAGGGCTTATAATGAAATAGTATGAGTGCAAGTAAATCTGAAATATATTTCTCTATAGTTATATGATGGTATTTTTTGAGGCAATAAATATATTTGTAAAATTTTATTCATGCAATATAAATATATATTACTTTTTTTTTTCTTCTTTTATGTTATTATAATACAATAAGTAAATGTATTGCATTATTGTTTGCTTAAATCTTTAATTTTATTACAATTTAAGAAAATAAGGTATACACAAATAATTATATTATGTGATATGTATACTGTACCTTGAAAAATACAGTACTTTAGGGATTACATTAAAAATAAAGTGAATGCGATTATAGAATTGAAGCAAAAATTACTGCAATCCTATTTAGAAAAAGATGAGTACCAATAGTACTTGAGAAAATTTAATGCACGCAAATTCCTCTAAATTCTTCAGTGTGGTGTTGTTAAAATCTTCTAAAATATCTAGAATTTTTTAAAAGTGTAAAATAACTGATGTTTTTATGTGACTTATTTATAACATATTTTAAATATAATGTTCCAAACTTACTTAATCAACAAGACATTAGTTTGCTAGTCAGTAAAAATTGCTGAATAAATATTTTACTAAATGAAACTTTAAAAAAATAATGTAAAATCAGCAGTCCCCAAAAAATACAAATGTTTCTTTTCGTTAATTTAAGAAGAAAAAAAAATGCTTGCTTTCTTTTCCAGTAAATCCCTTCATTTTCTAACAAATACATATAAAAAGAATATCCATATAACCAACGGGAATGAATTTAAATTGAGTGGATTACTTTGAAAATCTATTTGCATGTTGCAATTCCATCATGCCTAAGTCATATAATGCGGTATTGCTTCGCTACCATGACTACAAAGTTATTACGCCATTTTCGCTGTTTGACAAAACAGATTAATCTTACCGCTTTTAGATTACCTTAAGGAAACTTCTTTCGCGCAAATTGGATGCTTGTATCGAAAGCGATTTCTATTATGTTACCTATGAATAAATTACTTTAAGTTATTTGCTTTAAACAGCTTTTAGACTGGTAGTTATTTGAAAAGTTTAAAATTACCGCAGTCATTAACACGACTTACCACTCAAAGTATGTTTACTGGCAAGATGTAAGTACTAAAGGATTTGACGCGGATTAATTTGAACGTGCGTGAAAAATCGCTAAACTTCTCAACTCAATTTCAACTCCGACTAGAAAGTAGAAATATACTGCTAAAGAGTCTCTTTAAATAAATACTGTTTTCTGCTACATCTAACACATTTATATTCCTATACTTAAAATAATTCTTAATGTTAGATTTTAAAATCAGTTCGTCACGTTCTTTTTCGCTTTCAATAATTAGATGTAATTCGCCCATGTGAAATAATGTCAATAAAATAACGGAAATTATTGACCTAATATTTATATAACATATATTTAATATCTATAAAAATGGTTGTCTACAGAAATGGTATCAAGTAGATGTTTGGGAGCCACTGGGGGATCATCTACATGAACTAGCCACAAAACCTGGAGTGTCAATACAAAAGGTGGAGGTTTGACAGAGACTACAGCTACTGCGGCAAGGATAATCTCTCAATATTGTTGGAGTTTGAACCGGGATCATTTCCTGTTAAAATTATCATGATAATGGTGACTTAAGCCTAATGTATAATCAATACTGTTAAATTGTGATAAGCTTTGAAAAACGTTAAATTCTAATTATTGTGCTGGGTCACCAATTTTTGAAGTCACTGGAATTCAATTAGTGATAAAATCTAAGGCAAAATCTTATACAACATTGATTAAATAAAACAAGCAAAATGTCTAAACAATAAATAAGTTTTTCTTAACTTAACGAATACAACATAGTGGTAAGTAAGTATTAGCTGTTGCCAATCTCAAAAAACCTTTTATAAACATAAGATGTCACCACAGAATGAAACGAATAAACGGAAATAATTAGTAGCGTAGATAATCAGCCAAATGATAATAGAGAATAGAGTTGATAAATTAATAGGTAATCAAACAAAGTTAACTATAACAAAAATAATAAGACATATTAACTTGAGTTATTAAATATGTTTATTAAGTAAATAATTTTATTATTTGGAAAAAATGGTTATTTTATTCGTGTAGAAATTAGTGCAAATAAGCCTTCCAATAATCTAATTTAAATAATTATATATTGTTAATTTAGGTTAAATTTTCAGAATTATAATTTTAAATATTTTTTTAATGGTGAATGATAATTAATTTGAAATAATTATTTCTTCCTAAAGTTTGAAATCAATTACCTATCCATTGCATCCCTATGATCTGAGTTTTATATACAAATTATATGTAGAAATTTTAGCATATATATATATATATATATATATATATATATATATACTGTTCAGATCTTACTGCTTACAACAAAAGATGCTCTCCTCCTCTTTCCAAATTATTATATTGTATTCTTAGATCTATAACTGAAATAATACTGTCATAAAATATAAACATTGAAATATGTTTTCTATGTTACATATGCAAGGCCGAATCAAAAAGTGCTTTTTTTCTGGAATAAGAAATATAATAACTCACTGTAATATTCTCCATTGAATTTTTTTATCTTTTCTGAATAGTCTGAGAGTATGAAGCCAGTAAAAATTCCTAATCCTTTGGACGAGTGGTTGAAAGGCGGTGAGTGTGGATATGCAACGAATAACAAGCCCATTTATATTTTTAGATGCCAAACTTTAATTATAATTTAATGGAGCACAATATGTAAACATATACAATTATTAAACTATCACATACCACTCTTTACGCCAGCCGACATGGCGGCCTCCTGCTATTCTAATCGTTCGAAAAATCGAAAATCGACGTAGCATTTTCGGTCGGTGACACCATGTTCATTTTCCTTAAAGAACATTTACCGAGTGCAACATATTGTGATTGTACTGTATATTTCTTAGTGACGACAATAAATCGACGTGGGGGAAATAAAATTTTGAATTGGCTGCAAATAGCTATCAACTAAGCACTAACCTTTGAATCAGTTTCATATTTTTTTCACGCAATTTAACAGATAGCAACCCACAACAGAAATGCTAACATTGCATGGGAATGCCTCTGGTGAATTGTTTTCAATCACTGATTTAGATAAAATGAATAAGGGGAAACAAATATGTCGAAATTGATAGCAACAAAAAAAAAAGATAAATTTTGCAAACATTATTTAATACTTTAAGCAAATGACTTTTTTCTTTAAAAATGATCCCTTAGTTCACTTTAGAACACTTGACCTCGATGGGTTAGTGGTCATTTTTGAAGATTCACGCCCGGCGAGTTTTATCAAGTAGAGCGTTCGAGCCTTGATGCCTCTAAAAACCCGCTGTACAGCTGGGACTGATGCATCTTAAATCGGCCGCGGTAGCCTAGTGGTCAAGGTCGTGGACTAGCGACCGGCGGTTTTCGTTCAGTCGCGGGTTCGATCCTTGGCCGCCAAAGACCCGCCGTGTAGCCGGGGCTGATGCACGTTAAATCTGTTCGGGGCCCAAAGTCCTCCCGTTGGCGTGGTGTGGATGTTAGGAGAGGGGGGTGCCAGCTCAGGTGTCGTCCTCGTCACTTGACCGTGGTTCAAAATTACGAGGTCCGTCGCCAATAGCCCTCGTGTTGCTTCTAGTGCGACGTTAATATAAACTAAACTAAACTAAGCATCTTAAATCAATTGAGACTCGAAGCAGTCTTTTTGGTTTGTTGTGAAAGTTAGAAAATTGGGTACCAGTTTAGATATTGTCCTCTTTACTTGACCGAGGTTCAAATTTACGAGGTACGTCGCCAATAACTCTCGTGTTGCTTATAGTGCAAAGTTAATAAAAAACCAATCAATAAATCATTTAGAACACATGCAAGTAAGATCCTCGATCATATTTAAATAATTTTGAACGGTTAATTTAGATTACTCAGGATTCATAACTAAGTAAATTAATAGCTCCCAAATTTAAAGTTAATTTTACAGCAATTACAACCCACATCTGACTTTTAAAAACAGTTAACAGTAAAAGATTTCAGGAAAATTAAAATAAACGATTTGCTGGTTACATTTAAAGAGGCTTCTCATCTTCATCATTAATTGTTATATCTGTAATTAAACTAAAAATCTATAGTATAACGTTAATATTTTAGGTTTGCTGTCAATACCTATTAATATAGTCCGACTGTGATATCCGTGTTCGGTATGGAATAATTTTTTTTAAAAAGAAATCAAAGAATCTGTGGACAGTGATATCATATAATATTAAAAGATTATATACTATCACTGCAATCTATATCATCATCGGTCATTTTAACAATATTTGAAGACATGCAAATAATTTAATTTAGGATACAGCTGTTTTATTTTATCGAATTCCTAATTCTTTGGAGATTGATGCGCTGTAGATCTACCTTCCCATGGTGCACCTGATAACACTTTATAGTGGCTAAATATCTACAAATCGGCATTATGTCTCTCTCTTTCCTAGGGTGGATTCTTTTCGAGTGATACAGTGGAACGCTGGTGGATTATCCTAATCCAAACTCACGGAGCTTTTGATGATTCTGCAAGAGAAGGAAATCGACGTCTTTTCTATTATGGAGGCTAATTTGACTTCCGAAAACTTAAAATATTACCCTTTTAAGGGGTATTTTCTTTATATACTTCCAAAGTTTAGAGAGGTTACCAGCGGCATCCTGATCTGTGTCAAGAAAGAATTAACAGCTGAATTTCATATTATAAAAGTGATGGGAATTGATTGCGATCAAAGTGAAGGTGACCATTTAGACGTTTGGAAAAGCGGAAGATCTTGGGTATTTATAGTCCTCCTTGTAATTCTCCTGACTTTTCCTATGTTAACTACAGTAAACATACTATTTTTGTTGGTGAATTTAAGGTCTACTCTCCCAAGTGGGGTTACTCTGATACAAATGATGCAAGAGGGACTTTCGTAGTTTGTCTACTTTCGAACTTGAATATAACAAGGGCGCTCCCCACATCTATCTACATACAATGACTGAAGCTTTACCCCAGATCTATTGATGGACACTGCTGACCTTTATAAATTTGCAAAACGAGTAGTCTTGAAGGACCCCGAATCAGGTCATAGGCAGGTGCTAGAAGAAGTTGAAAGTCCCAGGGCTGATCACAGGCCTTTTTTATCATCAAAAACCTATTGGAGTTTTAGGAAAGCTAACTGGCTTCTCTTTACCGAATTGTTGGAACATGGCCTTAGCCATGATAAACTTGATTTTACTAGAAAGCCTAATAAAGTATATAGTATTATTAAAGACACAATTATAGCGTGTGCTAAGGGAATTATCCCTAGAGGAAGAAAAAAAAATATGAGCCTTTTCGGATGGAAGAATTGGCCTCACTGAAAGCTAAGACAGAGAGACTCAGGAGAAAGGCGTATTTGACCCCACACCTTGTGATGTTCAAGCTAGGAGAAAACATTCTGCAAATTTTAGAAAGGCCTTAATTGACAGTAAACTATCTTCATTCAGCAAATCTATTTCTAATATAGAATACCAAACTCATAGCAAGAGCCCTTTCAAATTTATTGGTAATTTAATGAAGGATTCTGATTCACACAGGAATAATTTTTAGTTGAAGATAAAAAAAAAATCTCTTCAGATCCAGCAGTTGCAAGAGCTTTTGCACAGCATTCCTGTGGGGATCTTAGCAATCACTAATTCGGCCGGAATCAAGCAGAAAACTTACTCACGTAATCAAAATTTGAGTCCAATACGAAACCAGTTTTTTAGGCACCTATAACTAGAATCTAATTGACTAATGCCTTAAGAAGTCTCTCAAGGGGTAAATCTCCTATTGGAGAGCGTATCCATTCAGAGTTTCTCATTCATATGGGTCCAAGTATTTTGAAGCCATCTGGATATTCCGCAATTTAACACTGGTGTTGTACCTGCACACTAGAAAAAATCTATTATGATACCTATACATAAGAAGGACAAAGATTCTAATCTTCTCAATAATTATAGAAGAATATCGCTGACTAGTGCACTATGCAAGCCTATGGAAAAAATAATTGCAAGAAGGCTCAATTATTAACTAGAAAAAATGAAGGTCTTCGGGATGAGGATCAGGCGTGGTTCAGAACTTTTAGATTTACCAATCATTCATGTCACCCCCTTGAACCAGTCTGTCAAGGACGATCTGGATTGCAGACAGCCCTTATGGCAATTTTTATTGACCTCAAGTCTACGTATGACAACGTATGGCGTGAAAGCCTCCTATTTAAGCTTATAAATCTAGGTATAAGGCTATTTTTTTTCTAACTGGAATTGAAGCTTCTTGCGCCAAGTCTCTTGTAGAGTATGGTATGACAATGCAATTTTGAAATTTAAGATCCTAAAAACGGGTCTCCCACAGTGAGCCGTTAGTAGTTGTTCCCTTTTTAACACATATATATTAATGTTTTGATTCTGGAAATTAGGGATACTCAAGGCGTCAAATGGCTTTTATACGCCGTTTATCTGGTTTTCTGCATATTTTCTAAAAAAAAGTAAACGCAAGAACTTGTATAGAGACTAAACTGTCTGCTGCTTAGAATGCTCTGGAGGATTAGTGTGATACTAATAATATAGAGGTAAACTTAAATAAATCATACTGACTGACATTTTCCCTTATGCATAATTCTTTGGATCTTCAACTTCAGTATAAGGGTACTAAAATCTCCACTTGTGATAATTTTAAATATATGGGAGTGACATTGGATCACAAACTAACATAGAAGCTACATGTAGAAGGCATTTCCAACAGTGCCAAAAGAGGCTAAGTGACTGAAAACGTCTTGCCGGGGTAAGGGGGGGGGTTAAACTAAAACAACTCTACTTCAAATCAACCACGTCTTTATTCGCTCTTTTTTGACTTATTGCTGTGAACCACTTGTTGCTCATATAC
Source organism: Nephila pilipes (assembly GCA_019974015.1). Taxonomy (NCBI): domain Eukaryota; kingdom Metazoa; phylum Arthropoda; class Arachnida; order Araneae; family Nephilidae; genus Nephila; species Nephila pilipes. The sequence goes on along the minus strand of BMAW01028166.1, from coordinate 78,262 downwards.
TTTTAGAAATGTACTCGAACCCCTTAAAAGGGCCCAAAATCAGTCCCTACGTATTGTTACTAGGGCTGTAAAGACCACTCCGATAGATGCCATGCTTTTGTTGACTGGTGAATGGCCACTTAGAACTGTTATTCAAGAGGCCACCATTCTCTGGGAAAAGATCATTAGAGTACTTGGATGTTTTTCACTTTTGAATGGGTTAAGACGGGACTAGAAATCTAAAGACCCAGATGGGCTTCCTGCAGAGAATCCTTCAGTTAAAAAGTACACTCGTCTTAATTTTTGAATCAGAACTTTCGTTCCACCACAAAAAGCAATAAAATTGAAAGCCACCCGGAATATTCCTGATCTATGTCAAAGGGTTACCGAAAGTGGCTCAGATTTTTCTATTTTAAAAACCTTGGCGCTTGAAGTATTACATATCGACTACCCCGAACCCAAGTGGCTTAGGATTTATACTGATGAGTATATCCTGGACATTGCTCCTAACAAGTGTCAGAGTTTCCTCCAAATTATTTTCTTTCTACATCCCTGTGGGGAGAAGTACTGCCTTTGATGAAGTAATTGCTGCTATTGCTGACTAAGAATTGCTGCGCACAACCCTATTCCAGTTACACTCTACCTGGATAAGTTCAGAAGAGTTGTTGTCCTCAAGGATTCAAAGGTTGCGTTGCTAGCTATCGTACCTGATGAACATACCTTAATGCAGGACAATTTGGACTGTCACCGTCACCTCGAGAACTTGGCTTCTTTTGTGAAAACTATTATCTTCCAGTGTGTTCCAGCCCAATGTGGAGTCCCAGGTAACGAGACAGCAGATTATCTGGCTAAAAAAGGATGCTTTGATTAAGCAAAATGTTTTTCGTCCTTTGCCTCTCTGTACAATTAAAAACCTTATTAAAAATCTATCAAAACTAATGCTCAGGAGGACGTCTATAATCGTTTAACTCACAAGGCTCGGAAGAATGCTGTCTTCAATTTGACTAATGTCCTACGACATAGAGAGGTAGCTGAATACCACCTAGCCACCGAACATGATTGCGTACGAAAACAATTTTTAGATTCAAAATTGTTTCTTCCCCAGCTTGCACTTTGTGCAGCTCTGGTGAGGATATGTACTCTACTCATCTGTTCCACTGACCTGCGCTTCGAAAGTCTTTTCTTTCTGAACGTTACTGGAATGCTAGAAACATGTTGGATTAATGAACTTTGTTGTAATATTTCTTATTCTTATTTTGTATTGTGTTCCCCTGTAATTGTTATTTTTTTTTCTTTCTTTTTTTGAGGTAACTGTTTATAATCTGTCATTAGAAGTAAGAAGAAAAAAAATTGGAGACTATTGATGAAGTCTTATGTTCTGTTGTAAAAGGCATTTAGTTGACTTTAATAATTTCTTACAATTATCATCTCAATGGGGCAAAAATTATAATACTGCTTACAAATTGAATTTGTGAGTATACAGCGAAAGCAGTTCGGTTTAGATGATATTGGCAAATAACTCTTTCATTACTAATAATTAGGACAAGACGAATAGAAGTAACAAAATTTGGACAAATTAACAGCCCAATCAGGAAAATCAACTACAAATGTAATGTACCCTAAAAAGATAAGAAAAAACGTAAAGAAAATAATAACAATTACTTTTTTCTACAAGAATTGCAGTGAAGTCCTTAATTAAAATAGTTTTCAAAAATTCCACTTCTGAAAGGAAAGAATAATATTCATTGAAAGACTTTTGGTGAAGAATTTATATAAGGCAATTGGCATTTATTCAATTATTACGATTCACTATTACAATTTGAATATATAATTCATTTTGTCACCATATATACAGGTATCAAAATTCTTGTTTACAATTTCGTATTTTACTGTTATAGAGAAAGTCTAAATTGATAACAGAAAAAAATGGAATAATTTGAATATTTGAATTACCAAACAAAACGTCAATATTTTATTTTCCTTTTGTTTACCATAACAAGCATTCAAAGATAACTTAAGTAAAAATGATATAAACACATAGAAAAAAATACGGAAGGATATTCTAGGTCAAGAAGCTTAGATTTAGAAACAAAGTTAAAATATTCGATAATAAGGGAGAAAAAACATGTTTTTCGAAGAAAAAAATGGAAAGAGTGCACAAAAGTTTCAGATGTTTTCCCGAAAATTGCATTTGGACCGTAGGCAAACCAAATAAATGTGTTGTGATTCTATTTTAGGACAAAATAATATGTCAGGCTGAACATAAACAACATCTTTCCTAGGGAATGCTGAATTTTCTGACGTGTTTTTCCTGACAATGGGAAATAATCAGCCCAAAAACCGTGTTCCTTTAATACTTCTAAAAAAAGAAAGAAATTCTACATTTTTAACATTCCTTTAAAGCTTTTTGTTTTGAAGTGGAAAAATCTGTGATGTGCAGTTTTATATTCTACTGCTAGAAATCAATATTTACAAAGAATTTGATCCAGTATTTGTCATGGAATAGATATATAATAATGGTGATGACAAAAGGTAAACACGCAAATATTTGTGTATTAATACGATTTATGTTATTCGATTTTATTATTAATTCCTTTCTCTCGATTCGGTTTTTTTAAAACAAAATTTCTAAAATATGATTCTGCTTTATTTTCAAAAAAAATAAATCAAATTTTGTATGAGAATAATTCTACATTACATGAGCGAGTAGAAATTGTAAACATTTTTGAAATAAACTATTTCATAACAAATTCTATATGCAGTACAAAATGTTCAAAGACTTAAGAGTTTCATGGCAGCAGTTATGGCAGAATGATGTTGTAAAACGCATTAAATAATGAGAAAAAAGAGCATTTAAAATACTCTATTTTTTTTAATCCTGTGAGGTAGATTGATGAACATTGATATGCCCTTATTATTTAGGATGTTTGCATAAAAGACTATTTAGTGACACTATTCTTCATCATCATGTATGTTTTGTTAACAATTTTGTGAAGGCACTAATATCAGCCGTGTAGAGGGACTAATGTACGTTAAATCCATATAAGTCCCAAGTCCTCCCTTGACGTGATGTGGAATTTAGCAAGGGATGGGCCAATTAATGTTTAGTCGTTATCATTTGATAAAGGCTTCCAATAAGCATGTCTGTCAACTGTATCCCTAGTGTTCTTTCTCAGTGTATAGTTAATAAGCAATCACATATATAAGATTAATAATATATTAATTAGAAAAAAATTCCATAACTTCTTTCAAAAATTTATGATATAGCTGGAGGCTCTTTATAAGAATGTTAATAAAATTAAAAATATGACACTTTTTATTTATTTATTTTTTTGCAGAAATTTATCAGATTAAATTTCAGAATTGCAAGTAAATAAGAAAAAAAAAAGATAAAATGCTTAAATGAAACGGAAAGTAACATTTTCATTTGTTTCGGAAAAAATTTAAATACATATTCATTAAACTGTGATATACTTCAAGGTTACACTTAAAGTATGATTTTTTGAATCGAAAGTTACATAAACCATCATTATTTATTCATAAGGATTTTTTAAGAACACTATATCTCACCTTTTCGCTAAAATGATTTTATTTTATTACAAAGTATTTTCTTTTTTATAAGTATACAACGTATGGTGGGAAATTTGTACTTGTTTCAGCACTTTCTTTGTTAGTCAAATTAATTAACTGGTAACTTACGAAGGCTATTGTCAATGGAACTCTTAATTTTGAATCTCGTTCGAGTGACGAGGACCAAACCCGAGCTGGCACCACATTTTCCAAATTTCCACAACACAACCAGCGGGAAGACTTAGAGCATTGACATATTTGACATGTATCAGATCCGCTATTCTGTAGATCTTAAATAGCATAAGAAGTGTAATCCATGTATGGACGGGGACAATAACACAGGCTGTAATTCAAGTCCATGACCTCTAAATTACCACAGCTTCTCTTAGAGTCAGAGTCTTAGTATTTAGTATTTTAAATAGTGGAAAATAATAAATTTACAGAGATGGTTGGGAAAGTAATATATTTTTGACGACAGATAGTATTTCTGAAAAAACTTTGTGTTACCATTACATGCTGCAATGTGTTAAACAGCGACAAAATGCGTTTGACACCAATGATCCGTAAGTTTTGATTGTGGCGGCGTCGAATTAGCTTCATCATTTTGCGTTGAGTTGCCACTATTGATAAGACCTAAATTTTTCATTATAATTCGAATAAACAACAATGCAACCAACATTTTGATTTGAGTGATTCTGCTCCAAAGAAAGCAAAGACGGTCTCATCAGATGCCCAAATTATGGCTACGATTTTTTGGAACACTGAGATTCGTCACACTTACGAACATATTATCCGTTGATTGACCATTTCATCTTTAGTGAAATATTTTGGTATTTTTCATGATAGAAAATATAACTCCTACAATAATTGAAAAATGAATCTCGTTTCTCTTAATCCTGTCTATAGCAAAACTCAAGTTGATAACTGAAAACTACTAATTCATATAGAATGCATAAAATTACTGTTAAAAGATTATATATTCAGGATTTATAACTTGATTACGGATATGTTCTTGAAGATGCATTTTATTTTCATAATTTAATAGCAAGAAAATAAATCTGAAAATAAATTTACTTGTAACAATGTTTTGTAATGCCCAGAAAAATATCTGAAAAACCGCATTGCTATAAACTTTCAAAAAAAATAAAAATTCAGAAATAGTAAATGAATACTCATAAATGTTTACACACATGAATCTTGAATTTGAACAAATTTTGTTTATTAAAAAGTAACTATATTAAAAAATTGAAACGAAATGTTTTCGAGATACTTATAAATAAAAAAAAGGAGAAGAATTGCCGTAATTAACCCTAGGTAACTCAAACATTCGTCTAATAGACTGCCGAAACCTGCAAGTTTTCAGAATTCAAGTGTAACAGTTGCTCTCGCACCATGTCACTCACAGTGGAAGTACCTTCATAATTAGTAAAATGGGTTATCCGAAGTCGATAAGCTGAGCCGTACACTTGCTACTTTTTGAGATTTCCTATGCAATGTGGTAGCTTTATGATGTGTCATCCAAACAAGTCCTGAAAGAATTTTGGACATTGAAAAGTCCACAGGGACGAGAAGCGATTAAAAGTGAGGCAAGCAATTGCTGAATGTGAACTTTCTGTCCATCAGAGGAACACATTGTGGCGTAGTAGAAAATATTTCGAGTCATCCTTTGTATTTTTGAAAATCTTATATTAACAATTTCTATTTTGCTCGCACAGAATTACATCAGAAATTATCTTACAAGCAATCACTCTGGTCAACACCGCCATATATTCGACAGACTATCCGCCTGGAAGCCTATCAATATCCACTTTAGCGGAAAGTAGTCAAGTCAATCGAGCACCGAGTAATATACATTCAAAAAATTATGTAGCAAAAAATAAAGAAAAGAAAAATACGAAGTATATGAGTTATAATGTCACACCATAAAGGCAAGGTACGTATGCAACTACTGCAACAAGCCAAACGAAAAAAAGTTCATTTTTACAACTTTTCAGTTTTTTTAAATTTTAATATACCTTTACTGTTCTAATGTTATTCTAATTAGTTTGAAATATAAGAAAAGGACATACAAAAAAATTACTTATTTACTAATTTTTAATTCGTAATGTAGGAGTTGAAAGATTATATATAGAATAATACTGATATAAGTTTAGTTATCGAGGGTTAATAATCGATGTAGTTACATAAGGGGAAGTTAATTGTCCCACGATTTCATTCGTAAATATTATTACTGACCAGAATGAATTAGAATGAACTGTAAAGACACGTTGTACTTAAAAGTATGATATACTGTACTAAAGGATGATAAAAAAAATAGGGTCGTTTCAAATTATGGTAAATTTGAATTTACCATTTAGGGTGTAAACTACTCACAAACAAATGGAGCTTAACTTTGTTGGTACTTTTAGATAAGAAGAAGTGCTCGTAGTAAAATCCTTTCCAGAAACCAAGAACATAACACAGAAAGAGATGACTTCACAATTTGCACAACTACTCGTATTTTCCCTCATTTTTTCTCTTAGGAATAAGGAAGGATTTGGGTCTCTATTTAAAGACCTAAACATGACTACAATATTCCACAGTTCAGAATGTATGCATTTGATTTGTCAAGAAAGCAGGTTTCCCACAAGTCGTAAGCAAACTCAAAAAATGTTACGTGGAAATATTTGTTGCATCAAATACTGTTCTCTTTCAGCTAAGTCTCAACATCAGAATTACCGCTATTGAAGCCCGTGTCATACCGGGAGATCAATTTATGTACTCGATTGTCAAAACAATCTGTCACCTGAATAATCATCAATTTGTAACAATCATCTGTACGATAGTAGAATTTTTTCTCTTCAACATAGTCTAATAGCTTTGGTCGTGGTCGTAAAAGCCCTGTGCTACCCAAGCATCAAATACGTATTCTCGTATTGCTTAGTTTCTAGGATGAGAAATGCATTTTGAATTGCCTTCGTTATGGCGCCGCTACAAAAATGTCGATACTCTCTAATGCTCAAGGTCCTGCAACTGAAAAGATTCCTTGTAGTATTTCTACAGGGATGATGATATGCATATGGCTGCTGCCACACACTAGTTCCACTCCCAGCCAGTGTAATTCTTTGATACCAGTATACAGAAATCAGTCTCTCGGCATGACAAGAAGTTCATTTCTGATGATTTTTATGTTAAAAGGTAGCTGTAGGAGTGGCCAACTTGTTTCAAAAAATGTTTCCAATTAATTATAATTTGTTTTCTTTACGGTCTAAGAGATACTTATTTTTTGTTTACAAACCAAATAAATGAAGAAATACATATTTCCATTTTCAGCTCATTATATTTTAACTTATTAAAACGCCAAATCACGGTTCAAACATATAAGTATCTCGAGAACTCTTCACTTTTGACGGGTATATCATGCTTTGTATCGTATATTTATTTCTTACTTCATATCCGTTCAAAACTACAATTTTTATAAAAGTTCACTCTTTATACGTAGGGTCAATCTTTTAAGAGTGGATAATGGAAGGTATTTTATCATATTTTGGAAGATTTTTCATTTTAAAAACAGTATCGGTTTTCCCTAGATATTTTTGTTTTTGTTATTCTCGATTTAATATTAAGGCGAGCGCATCTTTTACAAACAGTTAACAGTATTAAATATTTTTAAGAAATATATTTCACATTTTGAAAGTCTACTATGAATAAACATTGGCATTATCTGTGCCCCAAGTATTGAGTTTGATTTTATTCAATAATAAATTTAATTATATCCAAATTATGTAAAAAAGATTTTATACTCAAAAAGTGCTTATAAAGTTCTTCAGAATTATATTTATAGTATTTTAAAAAGAAATATTTTATTTGTATGATTAAGGACTAAACCCCATTTAAGAATACACATTCATTAAAGTTTTTTTTTTTTTTATCAATAAACATCCCTTTGATGATAACTGAGGCTTTAAAATGCTTCAAATTTTTCATTCTTTAATTTTGCTGTTAAAAACAAAAAGAAATTTGCAAACTCTATAGGTGTATTATTTATGTAATTTTGATAAATAGAGCACTAGTTTTAGAATATTGAATTTTAAAATTGAAAACAAATTGAATTTCCATATAATAGAGAATCTCTTCTATATATACGTATATGCCATTTTTTCGAAAATAATGTAAATAAAGGAAGTAAGATTTTCAACATTGTAGAATATTTTTTAAAAAATTATGATAAAATTCAGTTTTCAAAATTTTGTTGGATCCTCCTAAATCCCCAAATGATAATCATTTGCAAAGAAAGAAGACATCCATCTTAATCGCAAGATTTTCTTCAAAGTGATATGTGATTTCAAGAATTCCACCCCTTTGTCCTTTAATCCTCTTCATCCACTTGAAAAATTATATTAACTGTCAATTGGAACAAAGACATACCGCTGACCTAAATAATCAAAATTTCAACGAGTAATCCTTTGATTATAATAAAATGTCAAAAGTGGTATCTGTGATGAGTTGTTTGACACCTTATTATTTTTCTTGAAAATTTAGTTAGGGAGTAAAGAGAAAAATTACATTTATAGTATGATTTGTCTAATGAAACAAGGTTAGATGTAATGTATAGGCAATATGTAAAAATTTTTGGAAATGTACTTCTTAATAATATACACGTTTATTATTAGAAAAAATAATCTAAAAATAAATTGAAAAAAATACTTTACGGAGTCTTACTAAAATTTTCATTGTTTTTTTTTTATCTGTTCTACTATTTATGCCATCCTCACAATTGTCCTATATCACCATATTTTCGTTCCTTAAAGGCCCCGAATAAAATAAATTAACACATTAAATTTATATATAACTTAAAAGATGATATAAATTTAGAACGAAAGGAAAGAAAATATGATAATTCAATTTTCATTGGTGTTCGGAACTTTTATTATTTAAATGCAATAATATCTTCTAGTATTGAATTCTTGAAGAGTAAGAAATTTTATTATTGATTTCGAATGAAGGTAAAGGAAGAGGTAACAGAAAAATTTTATTTGTTCTACTCCACTGCAGAAAGAAAATAAAAAATAAGTAATAAAAAAAAATATAAAAAAAAAATAAATAAACAAAGTATTATAAAATTTCTGAATACATCTTTTGTCTTGCAGAATTTCAAGAAAAACATAACATTATTAATTAATTAAAAATGTATAATCTATTTTTCAAAAAAATGGTTTCAGCTAGAAAAAATCAACAATATAAATATTTATTTGTATTATATTGGTTTGATTTGGATTTATTAACGTCGTTTTAGAAGCAAAATGAAGGTTACTGGCAATGGACCTCCAAATTTTGACCCCTATTTGTAAGATAATGGAAATATTTAATACACATGTTAAGTAATTTTCTTTTGCAGTAAATTACTCAGCATTAAATTAAATTCATTGAATTGATTTTGCTTGATTTAAAGTTATAAACAAAGCTTATGTAAATTGAAAAAACAAATGAAAAAAAAAATAATTTGTACATCATTCATCTTGTTTCTCTGAAATAAGATAGATTAAATAGATTCTACGAATTGTATCTTTATGTATTTTTCAAATTCATTAATAGAGATTTGAGTTAGTATTCATATTGTCTCCATAGAGAGATGTTGTTTTAAAACAACCAACAAATCAATATAATCACCATTGCAATATTTTTCTTCCAAAATCTTTAACTGTGTAAATTTTAACTGAGTATCTGAAAGAGAAATTTGAAATAAGAATTGTTTTACTTCAGCTATGAAGTTTTAAATATTTAATTTATATTGATTTATAAAAATGATGGCTGGAATTAATTAAATGTCTGTAAGGATAATACTTTTCGAATCACAATATAATTATTTTATGTATGGAGCTATGATTTCCGAAATAAATAAAAAAATTCTGCATTCGGATGTCAACATAGCAGCTATTGCCAAAGCAAGAGTTATTGTACAATAAATAGATGGGAAACTACATGAGCTTCTCCTTCCCGGAAAGTGAGAACTTTGATGATAAATTATATTTAACATTTATCTATTTTTCCACAAAATGGCTTCTTAGAAGAAACAGGTCTTGAACAAGAGGTTTGAATATCTCTAGCCTTGAACTTACGACCATATCCTCTCAATTAATGAGATAAATAATCAAATAATACAGTTTATCTATAAAATAAAGTCCTAAGATACTCACACATAAAAATACAGAAAGAGAGAAAGATTAAAGGCAAAAAATTTATATTTCTCTTTCTCTTTAACTCTCAAACCGAATTCAGAAATAATGACCAAACAAAGTAGTATTTCAATTTTTTGATACCTACAGTAAATTGCTAAATACTTATGAATAATTTAAATTTTTGTTCACCAAAATGTACTTTATTCGTTTCATATCTATGAACTATTCCTTTCTACAAGGAAAAAAAATTAAAAATTGTACTTATATTTTCTTTTTTAAAAATAAGCGAGTAAACAATTTAATGAAGTTTAATGATGTTTACATTTTATAAATCCATATTTTCTCGCGTACTATCCGAGGAAGTTGTTCAAAATTTGAAAAATATTTTTTAATTAATGTTTATTTTATTCATAATGGAGATAAAAAGATTTAAGCTGTTTGTTATATTCTAAATTTAAAATATATAATACAATACAAAGAAAGAAAACTAAAGATTTCAATAGAATTTCAGATGTATTTCAAAATGTGCAGTCTTAGATAAAAATTAAACCAAAAAACATTAAAGAGCTCCATAATTCTTCGATTTTTTGAAGAATTCATAAAAACAACTTCATTATAGCAACATTTTTTTTATCCCATTACGAGCAGCAAAAGGAAAAAAAAAAGGCGATGGACAGAAAGAAAAAAAGGTTTATTGTATAATTATTAGACAAACTGTAAACATTTTTTTATCTCCTTTTTTTCTGTCATTTTGTTTTTCATGCTAATTGAAGATAGGACACATTCTTTGATTAACTTGGAAAAATTCCTTTATAGAGAAAGATAAACATCTGTTTTAGACAAAAGTGGCACATATTGGATTTAATTAAATCTTGCAAAAACAGAAGAAATTACTTTTATTTCAAACACTTAATAAGAAATTAAAATTTATTTAAGAAGTGCTTTTGCAGTCTTATTAATTTTATTTTTTAAAAAAAATGAGGTTTGAAGAATAAACATTACGTTAAATAGATTTGTTCATACACAAATTTCTTACAAAAATTTGGATTGAAATTACTGTGAAGCTTTGTAGTTTTTCTCAATGTTCCTTATTTAACAATAATTACTCTTAAGAACTGTCTGTGAGGCAGTCTAAAATAATATTTTTGATTAACAGTCGATATTGGTAGTAAAAACTTTCTACGGCATAATTGTTTCAGTTAACAATTTGTGTTGGACTTTTTATTCACCTACAAGATGTCAAACTCAACCTACAAAGGCTTAGAGTAGAAGAATCTGGAAGCTTACATTTCAAAGAAAACAAGTTTACAAAGAAATTCCTTGTGAAGGAGGTGAATATTGCAATGTGGAAGACAGAACAAAAATGATCAAAAACAATTAAGTCTCTAAGCCGATGAGTTAGGAATAATAAATCAACAAAAGAGAGCTAAATGTTTTTTAAAAAACTTTTGAGCTTACAAAAAGTGATTAATAAAGAAAATGAGATCAGTTAGTTAACAGATTGGGAAAGTCTTTCATCAATCATAAATGTTTACTTTCATAAAAATAAAAAGGCCCCACATATTACATTAAACGAATATAACGAGAAAGCACCAAATACCCCCTGTTACAAGCTAATCTACAAAATTATGAATTGATTTATTAAATCTAACATAATAACTACACTAGTTAGCACTAACATATTACGAATATTTAAAATTTCTTAAAGATTAAGAATTTTTTTAAAAAATAATAATAACATAATAGTTTATCCAGAGAATGTTATGAGCCTAAAGAAACCTTTGGTAGCAAAAGGACTAATATACTTCTAAGACTTTAAATCTGTGCTCTAAAAGATTTTAGGATTGAAATATAGGAAACGTTTTTGAGACTATATGTATATATATGAGTGAATGGATGTGTGAGTATGTATGAGTGTGATTGTATGAAAATGATTGGAGACACCAGTAGCTAATGTAATGAGAAAAAAAAAGAAAACACAATACTTAAATTATTGCAAAAGTCCAAATCGATGTCAATTAATTAAGTTGATTAAAACCAAGTAAATTCGAAGCATATGTATAAAAAAGAAACCAATTAGAATCATGTTAAACGAATTAGTTTTCCTCTATTGCCAATAATAAGTTTCTTATAAATTTTAGTTATAATTTCTGTCTTTTACGAATAGACACATAAATATTAATAACACAACAACATTAACTGGATATTCCTCTAGCAAAACTTGCTTGATATTTACTGCTTTTATATTTAATGTTTTATAGATTTGAGCATGCTTTAACATTTGTTTTAATATTTTTATGTGTTTAATCAAAATATGAATATAGAAATATCATTAATGTTGGTCATGATAGGTTACAAACATAAATAATTTAATACATATTAGGAGAGGTGAATATATATATATAAATAAATATATATATATATATATATATAGGGATATTAAATTTATTTATTTTTTATTATCAGTTCTAAAGACTTACTTAATTGCATAGAATCAATATATTTATTAATTTTTAAGAACAACGCTCTTCTCAGATTATTATTGGACTGTCAGAGGTTTGATTTATGATAAAGTACTTTGTTAAAATTAAAATTATAATTGCATCAGCTAATGCACATACAGAGATTTACATATTTTTTCGTCTTATGCTGAACACTAAAATATTGAAGTTTTGATATAATATCAATACAGATAAAACAGTGTAATGATATTATATTAAATATCCAGTGGAATTAGCTGAAAAGAATTTAGTTTAATTCACAGATATTAATAAAAATGTCTTAAAAAAATCAAGCTTTTCTCAAAGATTATTAACTTCAAATTCACTCTTAAGTTATCCATCATTATCAAATTTATTCAACTTTCTTATCTTATTCAAACATAATGGGTTCTAGTTTAATATTTTTTATATCTTTTTTCCGCGTTTAATCATTTTAAGTGTCAAAAAAAGTTTATGCTCAAAATACCTTCATTCATTATGATTCTGTTGAATCTGCAATTATATTTAATAGTGTTTATATGTATTAAATTTCAGTATCTTCGGAATAATGTTTCACAATTTAATATTTCACTTAAATGTTTTATTTATTTATTGCTTAGAAAAGGACAGATTTATGTTTTTAAAAAGTATCACGAAAACGTCTTTTATTCCTGAATCAACTATATCTTTTAAATTATTTCTCCCTACTTTGAAGAAATTTGAGATTATTAAATCATTTAGGATAATTTAATAATCTTGGTAAAAAAAAACTTTAATAGCTAAACGTTATTTTATTTTTATATCATGCGTTGAAAAAGAAATCAAATGAACTGTTAAATATGATAATCTAGTTATTAAATTGAATTCAAAGCGCATTTAAGTCTTATTAAAAGAAATTTTGTTAAAATAGCCTTGAGCGCTTCATTATATGTTGTTTAAAAATAATGATGCAGCTTTCTATGATAAATTGATAGTAAGAAATATTTTTTTTATGAATGAGTTAACTTTTTCCCGTTTATTTTTTGGAAAACGTCTTGGAAGAAAAACATTTTATTTCTTATTTTAAGTATTGCACTGAAATCGAAAGAATTTACTTATAATTATTAGTAGATTATTAAAATGGAAGAATATTTTATTAAAATAGAAGATATTGAATAACAACAGCGTTAATTTAAAATATTTTAACAACTAAAATAACTATAAAATACATTTATAAATTGAATATTTGTTTAAGAGATTGTAACGATGTTATGTAATTATTTACGTGTGTGGATGATTTAATTTATACATTAGTAAATTGTATTTACTATGTATAGATATAATTTATGTATTTCTTTTATTTCATAATAGTCTTTGGTAAACGTTGTAGTTTACAATGTTTGATCAAGTGATTTTAATTGTTAATGTAACCTATTATTACGATGTACTTAATTTGCTTTCTTTCTCAAATATGTTTCAATATTATTTGAATATTAGTTTATGTATAAAGTCTTTAAATCTATTTGGAAATTTCTCTTTCAAAATACTAAAGTATCTAAATAAAAAACTTGTATTTGCACAAATTAATAGATTACTATGGTTGGAATGAAAGTAATATTTCAATTACTTAAGTTATATGATAAATATATTTTTAATATCAACATAATTAAATTCAAAATTTTTAAAAATTGACCAGATGCTATCAAATTTTTATCATGCTTAACGATGGATACTAAGCATTTATTAAATAATATTTTGCAATTTTTATTATAAGCACTAGTTATAATCATCTATTTTAGTGTTACGATGGACATCAACAATATTCCTTGTGTTGCTTATAGAGTGACAATAATAAAACCAACCAACCAATCAATCTATTTTAGAGCTATATTTTACTGAATTTGGAGCTAAGTAAAATATTTCATTCTGAATTCACAATATTTGCGAATAACTAAAGCTGTATATTGTGATATATTTTTTCGAAAACAAATGATAAATTTATGATAATACGGATTGTTTATTGTTCCTCTATACCCATTATTTAATATTTTAAACTCAATCCCACAAGCTTTTATGTTTACACATTATTAAATTTTAAAGAGTAACATTGAGACTTAATTTAAAGAGTTAATTTTGCTTACATGAAACTTTGAAAAGTTAACCGATTCATCTTCAATGAATTACAGTTTTCTTGATTAAAAAAATTTACAACAAAATTGAAATTTAATTGCGATTTCATTTTACAGGGTTTCATATTTAAATGAATTTTTTTCTCTATTTTTTCAATGAATTGAATCGATTTCTAAAGATGGATAAAATAGCCTTAACTTCATTTATACCCATATGTAAAATTAAGAGAATTAAAAAAATATATCTATTTTTTTAAATAAAGTATTGAAACAAATGCACTAATTATACAACCAAAGGATTATGCAAATAATCTCAATTAGAATACGCAAGCGTACTCGTGCGTTTCTGTGGAACTGTGACAGTGGAGGAGTTGTAAGAGCTCGAAGGGTTGTGGGCGATTTGAGAGCTCTTACTTCTCCAGGACTTACGACCTGTTTCTCGCAAGAGTTGAGTAAATTTTATAAGTTCTTAGGTAAACTGAATATCATCCAATGTATGAATGGCAGATTGAATTGAAGAATTGCCTGAAATTGCAGGCAGTCCAAACACAAGTCCAGGTGGCTACATAGATCACTATAAAGCCCAATGTAATCAGTAAATCATGGAAACAATTTCCAGTACTGGATCCATATTAAATAGACCTGGATTAAGTTGAGAAAGTTCCCCAAAGACTAATAAAAATTCTTATTTGACACTTTCAATGCGGCTGGAGAAGACTGCTGTATTTTTTTAGTTCTCATGTTAGTTGCAGGCTGTCACTGGAAACCAAGTTTCACGATGTAGAATTGTCTTAAGTCTTCGTGAGAAATTGTTGTATTCCAGATGATTCATTGTTTGTACCCTTCTTACTGCAGTGCAGAAGAGAACGTATTTAGCTTGGAGCGGATAATATATATTTGGAAAGACTTCAGTATAGCTCCGTGCCTTTTGCAGAGGAGTTTAGATTTAGTCTGAAAGCTGATTATGGCCGTATTTCTATCTGGAGAGATCCCAGAAGGAGATATCATCATTTCTTCATCAGGAAATAGATTATTGAAATGATTGAGAAGTGATGGTTTGGGTAGGCATTATATTCGACGGCCACACATCCCTGCATGTGTTAAAGGCTCTCTGACTGCTATGAGGTACAAAAGCAGATCCTTGAACCATGTGTTCAACATTTAGAGGCGCAGTTGGTCTTGGGTTCCTGATAATGTACGACAATGCTCAAACACCTCGTTTTCAGGTAGTAGGTGATTTCCTAGAAAGTGAAGGTATTGTCTAAATCATTGAGTAAGCAAGACTTCCTTACCTTAACACAAAAGATCATGTATGGAATGTTTTTGGTAGAGCAACTGAATAACGCCATCCCTCTTCGAGAATGACTTCATGTTTGGCTTCAAGAGTGTGATCGAATTACGGAAGGACTCCTCAAATGCCTTCTGTCTGTTATGGCATCGTGTTGTGCTATCCGACTGCCTATGAAAGGGAATTATATCTCATGTTATACTCATCTTCATTTCTACATCAGAACATGGATTTTAAACAACACTATGAGCGTTACTGATATTGGAGGATACAAAAAAGGACTTGGGATTGAAACACGTCTTTATCTGTTATAAATCTGTATTTGTACCAAATTTCATTAAAATCTGTCATTTGTATTTCAAAAATTCGAAGCAAATGTTTAAATTCTCTTTGTTTTGTACACGAGTGTAATTAATCTGTGAAGATAGTCTTCTAGATTTTCAAGGTTTCAACATTATTAGAAGACACTATCGTTTTTACAAAAGTAGCCAATTCAAAGCTAGCATTTAATTACTTATAATTTTTTATTACAATTATCATGACTTTGTTTAGGTATATATTAATTATTTCGTTTTGTCCTAATTTACTGTATTACATAAAAAGAGCTATTAAAAATATAAAATCCAAAAAATTAAACTATGATATGTATTGAAAATAATTCTTCGTATATTTTTCCGACCAATGCTTTCTTAATAAAATCTGGTGATTGGATACCTTACATAGTAAATAAAGAAATACTTTAAATAAAGTTATTTCTCCTTACTTTCTTTTATTTCTCAAATGAACATTTAAAAGTTATGTATCATTGCACTGAAAGTTAAATTTTGGGAGCATTGATTGCAACGATTAATTTAATAAATTAAATTTTGCAATCACTGTTTTTGAATTTAGGAGTACGAAATCTCTCAAAAGGTTGCGTATGAAATTCATTCATAATATAATGAGCGTCAATGCATTAAAAAAGGAAATCTGGTTTGATGTCATTATATCTTTAAGGCATTTAAAATCAGTTTTAAAATGTTGGAACTTTTCTGTGATAATATTATTGCTTAGTATTTCTTAGTGAAAAATTCAGAAAAAAGAAAAGAAAAACAAAAATCAGTGATAAAAACATAAATATTTCTGTTTGGCATCCGTTAATTTGAAAGAAAAAATGCATAAATATTTGCTGTTTTTGGATTTCTAGTTTTTTGGGATCAAATAATAGGTGGAAAGAGAAAACAACTAATTATTTCAAACGAAAATGCATTTAATGTAAAGAAAAAAATATTTTCCTTTCGGCAAAATAATGAGGGAAGAAAACGGTATTTAATTAAAATGCGTGATATTTTCAATTCACAGTAATTTTTTTTTTTTTTTTTTTTTACTTTTGAATTCTTATAATTGGAAACAATTTCCGAATACTTAAATAAGCTTATAATTTGGGCCCTATCTTTATCTTAAAAAAAGTCCACTTTTCTTGTAAATGAATTAACAATGGGGAAAAATGCTATTATGTTTTATGTTTATTATTGGTGAGACGAAATGTATTTAAATATAGTTTGGAACTATGTATTTATAAGAGTTATGTTAAAAACTCTCAAGCTGACAGTAAATTTTCAAAACACAACTTTAGGTCTAGATATCATATCTTTTTTAATTTTTAAATTCTAAATTAAAATTCATAGTTTTACCTTTAAAAACATGGTTTAATTTGTTTCTATCTTATTTTGAAGCTGATTTATAGAGGTTTTTAATACTACTTGATCATGAATTTCCCTAACATGAAAGGCTCTAAAACAACATTTTTCGTTACTGCAAAGCACAATATCTCTAAATGTTACTAATTACTGAAATTATATATATATATACATATACATACATATATATATATATATATATGGTTTTAAAATATATATTCTTATAATAGACTATTCTTGGATTTTATATTGTTTAGAAGATTTATTTTTATATTACTAGAAATTGAAAATTACGAATGACTTTTAAAGACAATTTCAGCTTTCAGAACTCAAACTATACCATATATTCTTACATAAGGACTGTATTATAAAAATAAAAGTATTTCCCTAGAGAATGTTGCATTCTGTATTATTCAAATGCCTTTTGATAGTAAAATATACTCTGATAAAACATTTCTTGGGTGTTTATCTAAACATGAATTCCCATAAGGTCATAAAATATGCAGGAAAAATTAAGGGGAATTCAAAAATCTCTCTTCGAATTATAAGCAGAGTTTTAAGAATACAAAAACACATATTTTTCTTAATGAAAATAAATGAGTTCGATTTCTTTTTTCTTTCTTTTTTTCATTTTTCAATCCACAATTACTTTTGACATATGCCTAACTTTGTGAAAAGTATTATAAGTGCGACCAGTTTAAAACTTGGCTGTGAATAAATTCCAAATATACAGCTTGATTCATGAAAAATGTTTATAATTTCAATGAAATGTGAATGTAACAAATAAAGAACTTAAAAAGAACGCTATAAAAAGAAAATCTATTTATAGCGGCATAGTCTTCTCGATAACATGATGTGAAAGTTCAGAGAGGGAGGCGCCAGCTCAGATGTCGTCCTTGCCAACTTGACGGATGTTGAAAATTACGAGGTCCATTCCCAATAGCCTTCGCGTTGCTTCTCAGAGGGACATTAAAAAACAAACACATGTTATTCATGGCAATTCATGCCCAATCCCTTTTCTAATCGAGTTATTTATTAATATTTAACTTGTGCAACGAACTAAATAAAATAAATTTGTTCTTACACGCAATGGTGAAGTGAAATTTTGTTATTTCAAGTATTAAAGCAACAAACAATTGAAGTTTCCTTTTTTTGATAGAACTAATTCTATGAATATTCATTATGGAAATTCATTCCCATTTATTACTTAAACTGACTTTCCTTTTTTGTTTAGGAACTAAATTTATGTAGCTTTTAATATTTCTTTTCTCTTCGTCATTTAACAAGGGGAGCTTCAACGTGTTGCTTGAGACTTTATACTTAATTCAAGTTATCTAAATGAAATATGTTAAAACAATGTGCTAAAATTACGCTAACAGTTGTATGATTAAAAATGATTTTTT
Organism: Nephila pilipes; assembly: GCA_019974015.1. NCBI lineage: Eukaryota > Metazoa > Arthropoda > Arachnida > Araneae > Nephilidae > Nephila > Nephila pilipes. The sequence continues at coordinate 59,597 of BMAW01028166.1, read as the reverse complement.
ATAAGAACTAGATTAAAAGGGGGGTTTCAAGTCGGAAATTAAAGTGTAAAATAAATGGAAATTAATTGCACCCTTAAAAAGAAGTTACATCTGATACCTCTCTTCTAGCTCAAAATCTTTAAAGATATGGAATTGAGTTTAAAGGTAGATGGTTAGTCCACAGAAAATGTTTCTTTAATGAATTTATTAGCATATTTGTGACATATGAATTTTTATAAGAACATATTTTGATTTTAATATGATCAATATAATGAATGGTAGTGTTCAAATGCTCATGTTACAAAATTTACAGTAATTTATGAATGTTAACAAGTATACATGAATAAGTATTAATAAATGATATGCATAAGTATGTAATGTATGATAAAATAATATTTATATAATCACTACAGTCACTTTGAATTGGCTATACTTAATATCTAGAAATATATTTAAGATTAGTCAAGAGATTCGTAAATAATAAGATAAAGAAGCCATAATTTTATTTATTTCTCAAACGTAATAACAGTTTTTAGCATGAGAAGAAGAACGAAATTGCAATTCTACTTATGATGAACAGAATATACTAAATACAAAAAAGGAGTCAACCACATTTCAATCAATGCCTGAATATAGAAACCTATTCAACATGATTGTAATTCCTCAGAAGGACTCAACTGTTAATTTCTCTTGCAATCTAATCAGAGGTTCCTCTTTTCACTTTCTAAAAAGTAAAGAATATATATAGCAAAAAAAATGTAGTTATTTTAAATTTCTATCTATTTAGCCAAAGCCTCAAATTTATATTAGTTCGCAGGAAAAAAGTAGAATGTAACAATAAAAACAACATGTTGTAACTTATTATGTATGTAAGGGGGTAGAAAATTAATTTTCAACATGGATAGGAAGCAGATCAAAACAAATAAAAAACAAACTCATCTTCTTCACTGTACATTGAAATTTCCGTAAAACCCTTCATTCATAGCCATCAGAAAGCTGCTATTAAAATTTGTAAATTTTTGAAGGGATCCGACCAGGTGAAAAAAATTCGAAAATTTATAAAATTAAAAAGTTTTATGCAAAGAATAGATTTTGCCACCCAAGATTGGTTGTTCTTATAATTATTATTAAATTATCTATTGAATAAAGGAATTAAAGTAAACGATGAAATATCGAGGAATGGACATTAGTAAATTTTTTCGATATTAAAATGAAAGGAAGTTATAAATTATTAAAGTGAATATATTTAAGCTAAATAGCAGCAAACAATTGAAGCAAAAAATACAAAAATGAAAAATATTCTAGTACTCCAAAAGTGATCCAACTAAAATAATAGCTCCTACGGTGGATAACTATAAAAAAATACGGAAGTTGAATGTATAAATCTACCATAATATTTGAAGTCTTAGCTTTGAAAATTTAACATAAATTTGTAACAACAATATATACCCGTAGATATTAACTTATAACTATTATAATGTCAGACATTCTTGAACAAAATAACTGAATTTGTTATTCCGAAACCTAAAACCGGAAGCTGATATCTTCTCATAAATTTTCATTTTTTTCTGCCGTTAAGAATATTTATTGTCTATGTTTTCTTTAAATAAGTTAAAACACATCTTGATTTGCAATTACTAGGATTTTCAACTGTGTTTTAGAAATTAATGATTTTTAATGTTAATTTTTAAGATCTTCACACATTTAAGTTTCCAAACTCCTCTTAAATTGTAAATAGGAATATTGATGAAATTTGCAGTTAACAAACGAAAAAATTTCTTTTCTTTTGTCTGATATTGAAATGTAGAAATATGTTTTAAATGATTTTTTTTTTCGTATAGCTGAAATATTTATTTATTATTTTGGAAAAATGAATCCAAAAATTTTGAAATATCAAAGAAATATAGTAATATCTCAAAGTAGTATAAGTAGTATATTCATAGTATCTTATAAATGTCTGTTTTATTAAATATTTATCTTCACACATTTGTTAATCGAGGAACATATATAATAATTTAGAGGTATTCTTTCTATAACATTAAAAAAAAAGATTTCCAATGAAAATGAATATTTATAAATCCTTTTATGTTACGATCTTTACTTGGTATTTAGTGCACTATACATTTTCAAAATGATAAAAGTTTATTTAAAAGAGCTAAATTTTTTTAATGCTTTTTGGTAGTGTTTAAATTGAATTAATGGATAGACAGATAATTTTTAAAAAAATATTGTATATCAAGAAGTTTCTGTTAAATTTAAATCCATTAAATTGCTGGAGATTTATGTTCTCAGGACATTAAATTTCAAAGAAAATGTTTGTTTCTATGATGTGTCATTTTCAAAAATAATTTTTTAAATTTTGACTTAGGAATGATAAATTATTTTAATTCGAAGACAATTTCTGTTGCTTTTCTTGGGGATATATTTTGTCTAATTTGTATATGAAAGTGATGCAGCATTTCACTTTCTCCTATAAATCAATATAACAATATCCTCTAGTTTTTACTGTAACCATACATTATGAGTTTAGATTAATATGAATGAACTATTGCTATTTACTCAATATTTTTTCGGCACGAGATTATATATGAAATTATTAATGAGTATTTAAAATTCCTTCATTGCAATATCAGTCCTCTAAATTTTCGATTAAATGAAAGCTAACGTATTCACATTTTGTCGGTGTGACATGAAACTTTATCTCCCGTCTTGTTCTGTTGATTCAGCCTTTTTAAAAATATCATTATGCGTTTTAATTGCGATGCGTTGGCTATTTCTAGAAAATGTATAAAGGTGTATAATTACTCTGTTGTTTTAAATGAACTTTATTGCATACTTACTCTCTAATAATTGTTCTACCTTCTAATGGATCAATTTGATTATTCGAATGTATGCTTTTCTCTATATCCAATTAAATGACTTACTTACTACAAACACTTAGAAAAAAATGACATTTGTTTCGCTAAATCTTAAGTTATGCTGTCCTTCTTTGAATAAAAAAAACCCCACTTTTTGTGAATGTTAGTTATTCCATCATTTTTAACTTAGTGTCAAATAGCGAAAAGTAGATCTATAATATATTATTCAGAAATTTATATGAAATATTCTTAATGAAAAGTTCTAATAAATTCATGTAATGTATTGAAAGGAGTTTATTAAATTATATGTTATACGTAATAACACTATTTTTAATTACTTTTTAAGTGTAGTGAATCGCAATATAACTTGCTTTGCGATAACTGTAAATTTTTCTACCAACAAAAGGAGAAAAACACGAAGAAAGACTAGTGTGTTGAAACATTAATGATACTTTGGGGAATATGGGATCGCCAAAAATTTTCGAAGTATTGGAAAGTATCAAAACACAGATGAAACTTATCTTAAAAAATATTGAATTCATGAAACTGTTACACAATTAAATGAGTAACGTCTAAGAAGCATTTCTTTGTAAATATATAAATTTCCAATATGAGAATAATAAATTTTGCATTTTTTTTCACATCTTCTTATATTTTCAATATCGTCCCATGTTAATTAGACAATAATCTGAAAACGAAAATTTTTTTTCCAAAGAAATTAAAAATTTCATATAAATATTCTATTTTAAAAATGGGAATGTAAAACTAAAAAATAACTTTTTTTCTCTTATTAAAAAAACAAACTATCTTAAACTAATTTCATATTTAAATACAAAACAAATTTTCATTTAAATTTAGAACTCAGCATCGAATGTCTAAATAGATTTACACACAAAATAAAAATTATACAAAAGAAGAATATCTATTTGAATTTTGTTATTAAATACATTTCTTTTTTATATATTTAAATAAATAAACGCAATATAGATTCATTTATACAAGAAGAAACCAAAAACTTTACTCTTTTTTACCCGTCACTTTTAATTAAGAAAAAAAAACAGTTTTTTTTTTTAATTTCATTACTTTCAATTTATAGGTTTAAACCAATGTTTTGCTGTTTGTCAAAATGGGTGAGGAAATGATGATTTTCCTTTTTATTATTTATGCTGTTATAAAAGTTTTTTTTTAATTGTATTTTATAATTAACTTTGAAAAACCTGTTTTCTTAAGAATTACTGAAAACTTCAAAAGAACCTATTTTACTGATTTTCATGATCTTTATGAAAGAAATAATATAAAATTCAGAGCTGGTGAAATAATTGAAGAATGTAATTGGAGTGCTTGTTATTTATAAGTAGTTGATATTAATGAGCAATAAGAGTTCATTAAAAATTATCTTTACATTTATAATGAATTTAAAAATGTTTTCCACGAAATAGGTTGTTTTTTCTGGATAGATTCAATGCAAAAAGTTTAATTTCATCACCCTTTTTAAATAATTTAAGGGCCTGTCAAAAGTAATTGTGCATTGAAAAGAAAAGAAAAATACCAAAATCAACATAATTTATTTATTTGAATCTGAGAAAAATGTTGGTTTCTGTATGTTTAAAATAGTGTCTTGAAAACGTTAAGAGCAGTGAAAAAAAATCTTAAAACTAGAAATCCAAAAGTAAAAAATAATAAGCATAATGCAAAAGTATATTTAAATAATTTTTTTATCTCACAAATAATCAAAAGTGAAAATTGAAGCATTTTCCATTTTCTCTGTTGTAGTTTCTTTTATAAGAAAAGGTAAACTATTTCGGATAAGGAATAGATACAAATTAGAAAATTATTAAGTATTTGGAATCTGATTCCAATTACAAATTATCAGATATATATATATACATATATATATATTGTATATATACACACATAATATATATAACAGGTCAATTGAAAAGTCTCCGGCCTACCATAGTAAAACACATTTTTTTGGCAAAATTAGTTTTTTTTTATTCAACATAATTCCCCTCAAGGGTGATACACTGATTATAGCGACCCTCCAACTTTTCGATACCATTTTTGTAGTACGATTTGTCCTTTGCTTCAAAATAAGCCTCAGTTTCGCGATCACCTCTTCATTCGACGAAAATGTCTTCCCAGCGAGCATTCTTTTGAGATCTGAGAACAGGAAAGAGTCGCTGGGGGTCAGATCTGCAGAATACGGTTGATGAGGAAGCAATTCGAAGGAAAAATCCAATTCATGGATTTCTGCCATCGTTTTCACTGACTTGTGACACGGTGCATTGTCTTGGTGAAGCAGCACTTTCTTTTTCTTCAAATGCGGCCGTTTTTCGGCGATTTCGTCCTTCAAACGTTCCAATAACGCTATGTAATAGTCGCTGTTGATGGTCCTTCCTTTTTCAAGGGAGTCAATGAAAATTATTCCATGCGCATCCCAAAATGTAAACGCCATAACCTTGCCAGCCGACTGTTGCGTTTTCCCACGGTTGGGAGCGGGTTCATCGTGTGTAGTCCACTCGGATGACTGTCGATTGGACTTCGGAGTGAAATGATGGAGCCATGTTTCATCTATTGTCACGCAAAAACTCGGGTTTATTACACTTGATCGTCTTCAAACACTGCTCCGAATCATTAACTCGTCGTTGTTTTTGGTCCAAAGTGAGCTCGCGCGGCATCCACTTTGCACAGAGCTTTCTCATACCCAAATATTTGTGAATGATATGATGTACACGTTCAGTTGATATCTTTAGAGTGTTTGCTATTTCATTCACTTTCAATTTACGGTCATTCAAAATCATTTTGTGGATTTTTTTAATGTTTTCGTCGGTAACAACCTCTTTTGGACGTCCACTGCGTTCACCGTCTTCGGTGTTCATTTCACCACGTCTAAACTTAGCATACCAATCCTTGATGCTTGATTTTTCTGGGGCAGTGTCTGGAAACTCGATATCAAGCCAAGTGTTTGCTTCAACTGCATTTTTTCACTTCAAAAAGCAATATTTTATCAACACGCGAAATTCCTTTTTATCCATTTTTTTCACACTAACAAAAGTTGTTTCTTTCAAAATGCTATAATTCACAAACTAATGATCCGACAGCTGTCAAATTTATACACGCATCTTTTGAGGGTTAGGGCTATCTAAAAAACATATGGATTCAATTCTAGTAGTGCCATCTATGTGTCAGGCCGGGGACTTTTCAATTGACCTGTTATATATATTAATTTCTAAGGTAAATTTCGCGAAATTTAATTGAATAAACTTTTTTTTCATTATTTTGCCGAAAGCAAAATATTTTTTTCATTATATTAAATGAATTTTCATTTTAAATAATTAATGGTTGCCTTTTTCACCTTCTTATCAGATTAGAAATGAAAAATCTGAATAGCAACAAAAATTACGCACTTTTTTTCATCCTAAATTAATGGATGGCAGACAGAAACATTTACGTTTTGATACTGAGTTTCGTACTTTTATTCTTTTGCTGTGTTTGTGTCTGACAAAACGTTTTTAGCACTAATGTTATCACAAAAATCTCTCTTCTTCTTAAATTGATTCTAAATGCCTTAAAAATATAAGGTACAGAAAATTATCCATTTAAAATGAGCTGTTGCTCATTATATTATACATGAAGTTCATATGCATTATTTTGAGAAACGCGGTATTTCCAAATTCGAAAACAACTAGAAAATTTAAATTAATTAATTAATTATTAATTAATTGATGCTTTTCTAAGAAGTGAAAGAAACTAAGAAGAAGTAATTGAATACAGGATTTTACCTTATTTATACCATGCAATATTTCATGTCTCAAATAATGAAAAAATAATACTGTGGCTGATTATTTGAAATATACTTTTCTCTTTTTATCTATATTAAAAAGCTTCCTTAAGTGTGAGTTTAAACATTTAATTAATTTTAATGGAGAATCATATACGAGTAGAATAGTATGGTAATTTAATACATTTTTCCGTAGAATTCTATACACACAATTTGCATAAAGATATAATTTCCAGGCAAAAAATTACACATTGCTACAAATCTTCATCAAAATAATTGAATATAAAATTGTGTATTTATCCAACAAACAGGTGACCTTCTAATAATATGAATTCTAACACTTTAAGAATTTTGTTGAGGTAAAATTATACTAAAAAATTATTTTACAATAGAATAAATCCTTTTATAGCATTATATTTAGCTGATTACTTTATATTATTTTTAAAATTTATCGAGATAATATAAATAAATTTGCACAATGAAGATACTTTAAATTACGATTCTAGTTTTCGTGAACTAATATCGAAACTGAAATAAGAAAATGAGTAATATTTGCTATTCTCGTCTTTTATAATTATTTCAAACATTGTTAAATTTGCAATGTAACTTTTTACATTGATGCAGCAATAGTGTAATTTAAACAGACCCTCTGGGCAGTTAATAATATCATGTTTTCAGGAGTATAGACCCTGGATTTTTGCTGGAATTCCGCAGGAATTTCAGCCAAGAGGCACCTGTTATGTGGAACATTTCTTATGTTTGGTGGGGGATTCTTTTGCCCTTATAAAGTTACACGCCCCAATTTTAAAGTGTTCTTCATTTTAACTATCCTATCACATCAATGTATCTTAACTATCAATGTATCATCGTGACCGGCCCCAAACGCTGATTTATATCTCAAATTAAGTTAGATGTAAATCTCTAATAAAATATTAAAATATTTCCACTACTATTTAAATGAAAAATGTAAACGTAATGCCATGTCGTAACTTTAATAAATAATATGTGGGTTTAAATTGGAATCTTCTTTTATCAACCTCTCCCTAAGACTAAACACTTGGAAAATTAAATTAAATGAACAGACAGTAAATTTAACATTAATTTATAGGGAGACGGATCATATGACTTTTGGGTTTGTATTGAATGCGAAATTAAAATTCTATTTTAAATGCTTGTTAGTGAAAATTTCAACAACATATTTTTTCTAATTTGATATGTGTATTATATTATTCTATAAATTAAGATTAGGATTATTCGCTTACAAAAAATATGTCACACAATTATGTCATAGATGGCATTAAAGTTATTTTTTTGTAACGAGAAAAGTGTGTTTAAATTTATTCTTGCCTAGATAAATAAGATTCCCGAAGTTTCATGACTCCAGCATTAACTGTAAGGATTTGTACTGTTTCTTTGCTAGTTTGTACTGTTGCTAATTGCATTCAATTCAAGGACTGCAAAAACAGTAGCGCATGAAAATGAAAGGGAAGCACGAGTGATAATAAGAGCCTACGCAGTGAAATCTGAAAAGTTAATCTGAATGAACGGGAGTGCATAATTCGGAACATTAACATTAAAAACATGAGAACTAAATAAATGCTCTTTTTCATCTAATCTAATTCCCAGCGTGAGTTTAAATTTCCTTTCCTCTAACCTCTTAAGCTAATTTTATGGATGATCCCTTTCGATAACAAAATTATCCCTCGACCCATCTCTTAATAGATATAAGAATCTACTGTGGAGTAAATGCAAATATTTCGCGGCATCCATTTCATTTTTAAAAATATTTTATTAACGAAGTCTTATATGGCACACACACAATTGCATCAGAAATTATCTTTCAGACAACCACTCTGACTTTCGCTGCTGTATCGTCTTCCAGATTGTCTGCGGGAAACCGTATCAATATCCGCTGTACCAGGAAGTAGTGACGTCATTCCAGTATTGAGTAATTTACATTCAAAAAATAAAGTAACAAAAAAATAATGAAAAACATGATGTATTCGAGCTATGAGGTCATACTACGTAACAATGTCCAGGAACTCAACAATAGAAACTGCTTGGGACATCACGGTGGCAAGGGAAGTAAAAAATTCTTGTGAATGATAGGAATTTACTCGAGGAAGGGTACAGAAACTTATTAAACCTTACAGCAATTGAATGGACTCTCTTTCCGAGTGACTATACAGCATTTGTATTGCCGGAAGTGGGATTTTCAGTTCTTCCTGCAGTTTTTGAGAAAAGGGCAATAATTGCTTTTTGGGAAGAAACCGTTTTCATTGATGACTCGAAATCAATAGCTTAAATTACTCAGAACTGGATGTTGCATTTCAAGCATCATATCTACTATGAAACTAGCGTGAAGAAGATTGTCGTGTGACTTCTGTACAATATATTGCTAGAGTTTCCTTGAAAAAATTGTTATCATAATATATGAATTATATTCGTGAAATCTCTGACTTTCTCATTTTTATACTGTGTGCACGTCGCCAGAATATGAAACTGTATGTTGCTAGTGGATCAATTAGATCAAATCTCTCCTACATTATTATTTGAAATTATCGGAAGTATCAATACCTGATTTGTTTCAAACCGAACAAAAATATTGCTCTGCAAATATTGCTATTGCAAAATATTTTCCGACCAAAAATATTGCTCTGCGGAGTAGCATAGTTTTAATATGGCGATGGTGATTTTTTTCTACTTTGTTCCAAGAAGCTAATTTAGCGATCTCTTGGATTTTATCCATAAATTGTTTAACAGTGGTGTCCTCATTTCCTGAATATCTTGGAACTAAATATATCAACTGATAGTTCATGTGACAAAAACATTTTAGCAAAATGATCTAGTTGCTGAAGATTGATGGATTAAGGTTAGATCGAAGTGACAGGGAGAGTTTAGAAAAATCGCTTAAAATTAGAGTGCATGATCTTATGAGGGACAAATAAAACTCGTGTCAATCATATGAAAAGGTTCTCATAAAGATTCATAACTCGCTCCTCTTGGTTGAATTTCCTGAGAGATTAAATGAACAATGACCCTAACCTGTACTCGTGAGAACAGAATCCAGAGTAAAACAAGATATTTCTGCTCACAAAGAGGGACCATGGTTAAATTACACCATTGCTTCTGCGATACATAAAAATAACAAATGTGAAATGAAATTTCATGTATTTATTTTTATATACTGTTGATTACTTCTGGGAAGTTTCGCTTAAAAGATAAACATAGCTTATAATTTATAACTAGCTAAAAACAATTCATTTCAGGAAAATTCTATACAAATGTTAGGTAAAACAAATTCTTAAGAACTTTAATTCAATATTTATAAATCTCCGTTTTCAATGTAAATTAGAATTAACTTAGCAAAAGGCTTTCTGATTAAATAAAATTTATTTTGTAATAGCAGCTTTAACGATAAAAGAGTTCTCATTATGCATACATCATTTATATAATTTTTAGTTTTAAGGAACGACTCGGGTACATGTTAATTATATTATATTTTAATAATAAATTTGACTGATTTTAGATAAACGAGTTTTTGTGTGTGATCCTTAAAAAATTCTTGTATTTTATCTTTGAAATTTCGGAGATATTTATTTGAATAAAAATTGATTAATGTAATAAAATAACTTAAAAATTCAAAAGTTTATGAACATTTTTAAATTTTTAAAGAGATTTTAAGCTATATATCCTTTAAAACTTACATATTTTTTTTTCATGTGGTACTTTTATAAGTTCAATTTGTATCAATATTTTTAATTTGGTATTTAGAAATTCAGTTAGTGCAACAAAAATGAAAGATAAAATACTAAGTCATATTTTAAATAAAAACAAATTACAGGTTCCCATTAAAAGAATAAGTGAAATAATAAATTTACATTATATTGCTTAATGGGTAGCTTTTTATTTTAGTACACTTTTTCTACTTTGATTTTCCATTTTAGAAAAATGAAATGCTTACTCAATAAAAGTCTAAGACCTAAAAATCATTTGCGACTTTTTAGTGATTTATTAGAACGTATTTTTTTTTATTAGAAGCTGACTATTTATGTAAAAATCGGGGATTTATTAGCACCTTTATTTATTTGTAACTGTCTATTTATATATAGCCAGCTGCTAATAAAAATGTACTAAACTGGCATTTTAATATACTGAAATAAATCAAAATGGTGATTATTTTTCCTTTGTTTACATTATTTGCTCTTCTTCCATAAACGTATTTCCTTGAGTTTTAAAAGCAATTGAACATTTTTTTAAAACAAATCTTAGCCTTATTGTTCAATTGCCTTCAGAATTCATTTGAGCTCTCTCCATAGTTCATAAATAAGAAATGAAACTTGTGACATTTCGCGTATTGAAAGGCGTTATAAATTATTTCTCTTTACCATCCATCTTTTAAGTTGGGATGTCACTTCCATTTAATTCAAAAAAAGAAAATATGTGATACTGTGTGTATTATTCACTGAAGCGTTTTCAGAAATCTCCGAATATTTTTCAAATACAGCATTCGATACTTACGCTTTTGTCCTGTATAGGATTTTAAACTATTTTTCTCTATTAAAATCAGTTTTAGAAATTGGAATTCAAATGCATTTAGGTATCTTTTTATATGCATTTTCTGAACAAATATTTTAGCAAAGAAAACACAATTATGTATAGTCTTTCTTAATTTCTACGATAACCCTCAATAGCTATTTTTAAATTTTAAAAATTAGTCTGATAATCTTTAAATATCCTTTCCAAATACAAGTTTAAAAAAAAGCTGAGAATTTTTGGATAAAATAAAGGGTGAAATATTTTTAAAATGTCCTCTTTTTATTTTCCAAACAAAAGTGATGAATATTATAAATTGTTTTCATATAAGACAGGAAATTTTAAAAGATCATTAGAAAAAAAATTTCAATGGAAGTGACTGTAAGGAGAATGATTTCTTTTCTGAAATAAATCATGAGATTGAAATAACTTCTCTATTTGTTTGTATGTTATGAAAATATTACAATCCACGAAACTTGAAGTAAAGTTTACACGAAAAATGTCTGTATATTCTTGAAATAAGGTCATTGTAGTAAACAGTGTACAAAAATCAGAACACATATGTAGGATTTATAAATACAATAACCTTTAATATTATTATTTGGAAAAATATTTAATAATAAATGGTGAAATAAAGTTTATTTATATTTAATAAACTTGTAAATAAAGTTGAAAAATATGAAATGAAACCAAAAAATATTTCTACAATAAATAATGTCAACGAATTTTGTTTGATTTTATATTACATTTCCTTTAAGGTAACCGATTGCGTTAAAAACTCGAATTTAGGAGAAAATATCGAATTTTTTTCTTTCTAAAGCTACTTTTCATTTGTAGCTACGGTACATAGAAATTACCATTTCCATAAAAATTATCGGAAGTCGCGATTTCGAAACCGGAAGTTAAAGTCCGCTGAAACTTTCATTTGTTTCTGATATTTTTAAGAATACTTACAGCTAATATATTTAAAAAAAGTTTTTTTTAATACATTAAGATATATTAAAATATATTAAGATTTATGATTTTTGAGAAATGGGGCGTTACGTTTTGTTGTAAAATTTCCAAATGATCAATGGCAATAATCACTCTATTTATTATTTTGCTTAGCTACGTTGTTTCAATTACGTTTGAGTTTTGCTTAGGATTGTCATCTTAGTTTTGTATGAAATAACTGTTTGAATTGTATAATAGTTTTTTAGATTAGTATTCCTTAATTAAAGCATGGGGGAACCAAAAATAAACCCCAATGTAAGAAAAGAAAACTCCGTGATAATCGTCGTTCTGCTTATCAGACTACTGATACAGTCAGCACGAGCAGTGAACGTAATAATGGAACTGAGGACACAATAATGAAGAAAAAGTTAAAGGGTGATATAAATACACTTGGTAAAGGGTAATATAAATTTTTTATTTAAAGCATGGGCAGTACGGAAAATAAACGTCAATGTAAGAAAAGAAAACTCCGTGGTAATCGTCGTTCTGCTTATCAGACTACTGATACAGTCGGCACGTTCAGTGAGCGTAATAATAGAATTAAGGACACAATAATGAAGAAAAGGAGTTAAATAAATACACTTGACAGTAGAACTTATAGCCTAAATATAATTTCAAGAATCATTTAAATGCTGATTGTGTTTATTACAATGTTGGAATCTCAAGGAAGAGTCCAGTTTTGGTATTCTTTCAAATATGCTCTTGAAATGCATAAACTGCAATTTTATTCATAATTTTTCATCTGCTAAAAAGGAAATATGATGAATAAAATCAATATTCAGTTTGTTTTAGGTATACGGGTAATAGTAAAAGGCCATAATACTTCGAAAAATCTGAATGTTGCGTAAGATATGTTATGTTTATCAAAATTATCTTTCAGGAACTGAGAAAAGAAGGTGTTGATAGTTACAAAAACTATTGCTCATGATTCAATGAATACTGCAGCTTCTGAAATAAAAGATATAAATCTAGAGGGGGGAGAACGTAGTACCATCACAAGATACACCACAGGAAGAGAGTGTGAAAAGCTGTGGTGTATTCTGTGATAACACTTGGCACCGTCGAGATCACAACTCATTAAATGGGTGTGTAGTTGCTTTATCCATTGTAGTTGTAGATATCGAAATTATGAAAAGAATTGTTTCATATGTACTCTAGACCAATGTTTTAATGTATCCCGTGATCAACATTTGTTCACAAAATCATTTTGAGTCATCATCCAGCACAGAATCGGATGGAGTATATCGTATCGTTGAACGGCTTTGGCATTTTCGACTGCTGAAGTATTCCTTTTACAGCGACGGTGACTCACAAGGTTACTCATCAGGGAAGGACATATATGGAAAAATTAGTGTTAGCAAATATGAGTGCATAGGGCACATTCAGAAGAGTCAGAACCCGCCTTTGTAATATAAAACCAAGTCGGAAAGGATTAGGTGGGAAAGAAAAGCTTATCGACGAATTTATTAATAAGTTGCAAAGTTAGTATGATATTGTAATAAGAAGCAATGCTTGTGATTTGCAGGGAATGCAAAATGCTGTAATAGCAGTATTTTATCACAGCTGTTCAGGAATGGATCAGCCAATGCATGGTCAGTGCCCGAAAGGATAAATCAGTTGGTGTAAATATCAACGCGCTATTGCTCGCGGAACAAAAGTAAATGGGAATTGAAAATACCTCCCTAAAGCCATTGTTAATTTCATCAAATCCACATATTTTGATTTGTGTGGTCAAAGTTTAGTAAAAATGTCTCCATGGCAAAACGCAGAATTCCAATGAATGTTTCAATGGTAGCTTAAAAAATAATTCCGAAAGATATATTTGCCGAGTATGAAATATTACTCTGGGAACATATATAAATGTAATACCCACATTTTGAAGATGATTATAAGGGAGTGTTAAACATATTTCATGTATTAGGTGTGTTTCCTAGGCAGCATGCAATTGATACTTTTAAGAATGTTGATATTATTCACATTCCTGACTCCAAACGACAATCGGTACCATCAGATAAAATCGTTCAGAAAAAAAAATTACGGCTGCGAGAAATTCATATTTAAAAAAAGTACAAAAGGAAATTATGACTTATAAAAGAGGGGATTTTTTGTTCATTTAGTATGTGTATCTCTGTTTTCTAAACAAGTTTTAACTTTAAATCCATTTTCTGAAGAATATAATTTTAGTAAGCTTACAATTTTTTCAAGGTATTAACTCAAAGCGTTTTTTTTACATGATGATAAAAGTACAAATGCTTTTGATATTTTTATTAAGAGCTTGAACTAGGATTTTTGTAATTTCCGGTTTATAAGTGGCTTTATTCACATTTTAATGCATAAGAATGGAGGAAGGGTTTTTTTTTATAGAAAACACATGATATTTCGACTCATAATTACTCTGCAAATATTACGAATAATAAAAAAAACTAGTTTAGGCTATGTATAGATGTTATATCAATACGTATGCTGAATAATCATGTTATAGGAAGATTTTTCAAGAAAAAAAAAGAACACTTTGAAATATGCTACTTTTTCCTTATTTTATGTTAAAAATACAGCATTTTAAAAAAATTTCATTGTAATAAAACTTTAAAAATACTTTTGATGTACATTCTAATTCAGACGATACAATCAAAAATTTATTCATTTATATGTTTTTTTCAATATCATGGTTCGGAAAGTAGTCGGTTACCATAGAAACAACATACGGAATATTAGTGACGGACCTTAAAATTTTGAGTCACATACTAAGGGCAGAAACATTCCATTCTACTAATTTCTACTCCACGCCTACGTGATGGCTTTGAAATGAATCTAAACAGTTTTAATCACAAAACGGTTAAAGTGAAATTTAAAAAAAAGTATTTTTATATTTTGTATCTTAAGCTTACAAAAGCAAGTTATACCAAGGTCTAAGATTAAATTATAATATCACAAATAAAAAAAAAATGCATTCCAGTGTTCCTTAATTCCATTCGTATTTTTTTTATTACAAAGGATATTAAGATTATGAAGGGGAACAAAAAAAAGTACTATTAATAAAATATTTTACAGGAGCGTAAGGACCCTATATTATGTCTATG
Organism: Nephila pilipes; assembly: GCA_019974015.1. NCBI lineage: Eukaryota > Metazoa > Arthropoda > Arachnida > Araneae > Nephilidae > Nephila > Nephila pilipes. The sequence continues at coordinate 44,367 of BMAW01028166.1, read as the reverse complement.
GAAGTAAAGCATAAGCGAAAAGCTCATCGGAAATAAATATCAGCTGTGAAAACAATGATGCACAATTATTATTGAATCAACAGTTTTGCTTTCTCTCCCAAAATAAACACTCTAGAGATCCCCTGAATATATAAGATGTAAATTGAAAAGTTCCCGGCCTAAGATAGTAAAACACATTTTTTTTGGCAAAATTAGTTTTTTTTATTCAACATAATTCCCTTCAAGGGCAATACACTGATTATAGCGACCCTCAAACTTTTCGATACCATTTTTGTAGTACGATTTGTTCTTTGCTTCAAAATAGGCCTCAGTTTCGGCGATCACCTCTTCATTCGACGAAAATTTCTTCCCAGTGAGCATTCTTCTGAGATCTGAGAACAGGAATTAGTCGCTGGGGGCCAGATCTCGAGAATACGGTGGATGAGGAAGCAATTCGAAGCCCAATTCATGGATTTTTGCCATCGTTTTCACTGACTTGTGACACGGTGCATTGTCTTGGTGAAGCAGCACTTTCTTTTTCTGCAAATGCGGCCGTTTTTCGGCGATTTCGTCCTTCAAACGGTCCAATAACGCTATGTAATAGTCGCTGTTGATGGTCCTTCCTTTTTCAAGGGAGTCAATGAAAAATATTCCATGCGCATCCCAAAATACAGACGCCATAACCTTGCCAGCCGACTGTTACGTTTTCCCACACTTTGGAGCGGGTTCATCGTGTGCAGTCCACTCGGATGACTGTCGATTGGACTTCGGAGTGAAATGATGGAGCCATGTTTCACCCATTGTCACATACCGACGCAAAAACTCGGCTTTATTACGCTTGATCATCTTCAAACACTGCTCCGAATCATCAACTCGTCGTTGTTTTTGGTCAAAAGTGAGCTCGCGTGGCACCCACTTTGCACTCAGCTTTCTCATACCCAAATATTCGTGAATGATATGATGTTCACGTTCAGTTGATATCTTTCGAGTGTTTGCTATTTCATTCAATTTCAATTTACGGTCATTCAAAATCATTTTGTGGATTTCTTTAATGTTTTCGTCGGTAACAACCTCTTTTGGGCGTCCACTGCGTTCACCGTCTTCGGTCCTCATTTCACCACGTCTAAACTTAGCATACCAATCCTTGATGGTTGATTTTCCTGGGGCAGTGTCCGGAAACTCAGCATCAAGCCAAGTTTTTGTTTCAACTGTATTTATTCCCTTCAAAAAGCAATATTTTATCAACACGCGAAATTCCTTTTTATCCATTTTTTTCACAATAACAAAAGGTGCTTCACTCAAAATGCTATAATTCACAAACTAATGATCCGACAGCTGTCAAATTTATACACGCATCTTTTGAGGGTTAGGGCGAAATGAAAACATATAGATTTTATTCTAGTAGCGCCATTTATTTGTCAGGCCGGGGACCTTTCAATTGACCTGTTAATTGAACATCGCCCCGAACTGGAAAAGTTAGTAGATGTTATTTAATTTGGGTTAGGTGCGATTAATTCATCAATGTTAGATCGCTTATCTCTTCTAGCGATATTACGTCGTTATGTTTAGGGTAAAAATTTGTATAATGTCTTGGAGTATAAAAACATTATACTTCAGTTCATGAACTTAATTCGTTCCGAGACTCATTTTATCATCAGTTACATTCATGGACCGAGGCAATTTTTCCTACTGCAATTAATCCGTTCAACTCTGTGACGCAAGATATATTTGTTATTTAGTTAGAGACTCGGTTAAAAAGAAATATAGAAGTAAATTTCATCAGACTTTACTATACTGTCCTAACCCGAAAATAAATTTTTACAATTTTTCAATACTGAATTTTAGGTCTGTTGTGGAGGATTATTGGTGCAGTGTATTTAGTCTAAATGTAGAATTGGAATTTTCATATTAATTTATTTCCAAATTTATGTAGCTTTAGAGCTTTGTATCTTAGGAATTATAAATATAAAAAATGATGCTTAATACATAAAAAAACCAGTTTATTTATAAATGCTTCGTACCTTCATGTAAGAATTTGTAGACAGTCCCTTAGTAACTATAAAGGTATTTTTATATTTTTCTCATAATGTTATCAAAATGCATAACTAAAAGTTCAGAATTGAAAAATTAAGATCATATCAAAGTATTTTTTCTTGAGTAAATTATTGAAAGAAAAAAAAATTTGATTTGAAAATTAAAACTATGCATGTAGGAATATAATAGTTACAATAATAATAAATATATCATGATTTTGGCCATCAATGCTGTAAAAATTGAAAAGTTTTATTAATTTTTAAATGAATATTTTTGGTTACATTTACGTATTTTTGCAAATCATTAGTTTCATTTAATAATTATTGAGTTAATATAAAATACTACAACTTATATGACATTTTAAACATAAAATATATTTACAAGCATTTTTATCATACATTTGTGAAAAAACGCCGCGTGCACTGAATTCTCTTTCAGTTCTTTCTGTACATAATATAAATGCATGAGATAACAAATACCCAAGAGTAAATAAGGAATTGCATGATCTTGTTTACAATACAAATTTAAGTCAAACGCACTTTTTATAAAATGCAAAAAAATATGAATATTAAGATTATGATACAAACGAGTAGAATTCCATGTCAAATATTCCCTTTACTACATGAGTAACAAAAGTAAAATATACATTATTAAGATTCCTCCGTAAAAATTTGGACTATTACGGATAAAAATAACAATAACGAAAAAACAACAAAGGGGAGGAGAATTAATATATTCCATAACGTTCTTTTAAATGGTTAAAATATTCTTGAAGCATCTTCGAAATATTACGCTTTTTAGATAAACTACATTTCTTGTTTCTTTTATCCCCAATCATACCAAATAGATTCTTTTTCTTCATCTCATTAAAGAGAGTTATTTTCAAATTTCATCGTTAATATTATTTCATAAACACCTTTAAATTCTTTAAAAAATGATAAAAGAATAAAAAGTGAGGATTAATAAGTGCAGAAAGGCTCATTGACAGGAGGAATGCTATATTTAATTTACATTGCATTTTGTATTACTACCTTATTCATTCGTGCATGTCATTCTTAAAATAGCAAAAACCTTATCACGTATGAACTAATTTCATGAATTTATATAAAATATCTAATAAAACTGATTACTTCTTCCAAACAGAGTTTCTGGCTTAAATATCTAACGGGGTGAAATTATTTTTAGAATTTCTGTTTTTTTCCACTTAGCTGGCTTTTGTGAAAATATTATTAACTAAATTACTTGGCAACAATGATCTACAACGTGTTTCATTTCGCTTCTTCCGTGTGAATAACTAAATCTCTTAGAAAATAGAAATCAAGGGAAAGAAATGTGGAAGTGCTTTTTGTAAGGTTTCTTTTATTATTATTATTTTTTTTGTACTGGGGTTATTTGGTAGAGTGGTTTGACACAGATTCGTACGGAATGGCAACCACTTTTTGTGCTTATTTTTTTTTTTTTCTTTTCCCACATTACTCAGTTGAAAAAAAACGATGCATTTTAGATGCAAGCAGGATTTTTCCGGGTTTTTTTTTATTTCGAGAATTGCGTTTCTTAAGGATAAACAAACTAATTAGTTAATTGTGATAATATGTATATATTCTTCAGATGTTTATATGAATAAAAAAGTATATTTGTCATAAGAAAAACTTCCTTACATGACTGTATTATTTTTCACAGAAATCAGTGAAAAGAAGGATATCGAAGTAAGTGAGTCAAACCAATAGGAAACTGGGATAAAGAATCATTGCTTTGCTCATCCTTGAAGACAAAATTAAATCATATTTGGTATATAACTATCTCACCACAGTATATGCTAGGAAATATATTCAAGATAAGTTTTTGAAAAACTATATTAAAAGGTAAGTATTTTGAAAATTTATTTGTTCAGATTTTACTTAGAAGGAAAAATAAAATAAAATTGCTGATGAACTTAATAGAAAAAATAATAATAAAAAAAAATTCCTCTTTAATTTTAGTAAGAGTACCTAAACTAAATATTTAGAGTAACTATAAGAATTGAATCAGAAATTGAGAAATGTTATTAATTATTTTATATTATGCATGAAGGAAACGCAATTTATTCTATATATTTATATATATATATATATATATATATATATATATATATATATATATCTGTGTGTGTGTTAAAGTATTTTAATAATATAATGTGAGTCGAATCTCCAAGTTTAACTGCTATCTATATTTGTTATTCATTTACGAAAACGCGGAGCAAGGTCGGTCGGACAGACCGAAGTAAGAAAACCTTTTTACATTATTGGGCGATGAACCTCATTATATATTACGGATTTTCCAAAAAAGACTTCATATAACACGTGGTACAGGATAAGGGAAATTGGGAATTTTAACAAGAAACAGGGAGCCTAGTAGGGATTATTTTGGTAGATTTACGATCATGGGAAAGCGGATTAAACAGGTTTTATGAGCGCATGATCTAATAAATAAAAGGATAATTTGGAATGGGATCAGAATATAAGAATCAACTCATTACTTTTGAATTAGGGAATGGGATATAATAAAAAATTAAATTAATATTAAGAGAAATTATTAAATTGAAATTAATCATCATATATATATATATATATATATATATAAATATATATTTATATATATATATATATTTTTTTAAATTAATTATGTATAATGTATATTACTTTTTGATGTTTATATACTTTATTTCGATTTTCATACTGAAATAGAAAGCGGAGGGATGGAAATGTGCACTATAACACAATGCTAACAGATGAATTGAAAAGTCCCAGGCCTACCATAGTAAAACACATTTTTTTGGCAAAATTAGTATTTTTTATTCAACATAAATCCCTTCAAGGGTGATACACTGATTATAGCGACCCTCCAACTTTTCCATTCCAACTTTACCAGTACGATTTGTCCTTTGCTTCAAAATAAGCCTCAGTTTCGGCGATCACCTCTTCATTCGACGAAAACTTCTTCTCAGCGAGCATTCTTTTGAGATCTGAGAACAGGAAATAGTCGCTGGGGGCCAGATCTGGAGAATACGGTGGATGAGGAAGCAATTCAAAGCCCAATTCCTGGATTTTTGCCATCGTTTTCAATTACTTGGGACACGGTGCATTGTCTTGGTGAAGCAGCACTTTTTTTTCCCTTCATATGCGGCCGTTTTTCGGCGATTTCGTCCTTCAAACTGTCCAATAACGCTATGTAATAGTCGCTGTTGATAGTCCTTCCTTTTTCAAGGGAGTCAATGAAAAATATTCCATGCGCATCCCAAAATGCAGACGCCATAACCTTGCCAGCCGACTGTTGCGTTTTCCCACGCTTTGGAGCGGGTTCATCGTGTGCAGTCCACTCGGATGACTGTCGATTGGACTTCGGAGTGAAATGATGGAGCCATGTTTCATCCATTGTCACATATCGACGCAAAAACTCGGCTTTATTACACTTGATCATCTTCAAACACTGCTCCGAATCATCAACTCGTCGTTGTTTTTGGTCAAAAGTAAGCTCGCGCGGCACCCACTTTGCACTCAGCTTTCTCATACCCAAATATTCGTGAATGATATGATGTTCACGTTCAGTTGATATCTTTCGAGTGTTTGCTATTTCATTCAATTTCAATTGACGGTCATTGAAAATCTTTTTGTGGATTTTTTTAATGTTTTCGTCGGTAACAACCTCTTTTGGGCGTCCACTGCGTTCACCGTCTTCGGTCCTCATTTCACCATGTCTAAACTTAGCATACCAATCCTTGATGGTTGATTTTTCTGGGGCAGTGTCCGGAAACTCGGCATCAAGCCAATTTTTTGTTTCAACTGTATTTTTTTCCCTTCAAAAAGCAATATTTTATCAACACGCGAAATTCCTTTTTATCCATTTTTTTCACAATAACGAAAGTTGCTTCACTCAAAATGCTATAATTCACAAACTAATGATCTGACAGCTGTGAAATTTATACACACATTTTTTGAGGGTTAAGGCTAACTAAAAAACATATGGATTTAATTCTTGTAGCGAAATCTATGTATCAGGCTGGGGACTTTTCAATTGACCTGTTAGAAGCAATTTTTTTTTAACTTCAAATTTTGATAATTTTCTGTTGCATGTAATAAAATGTTTGAAACCAATACTTTTTCTTATTAGCACTTTTAATGTTTTGTTCAACATAATTGAATGATTTCGCCATTTGAATTTTCATTTGTGTTCTTTTCAGAAAACTCAAAAGAATTTCTTTTGGCTTCTTTTACTATACTTCTAGTTTTTATTCATTTGAATTTATATGGAAAATTTTAATATATAATATATAGTCTTTTGATTTAACTCTTCGTTCCATTCGTATTGAGAGGACGTACGGTATTATTATCGGATTGCTGGTTATAAAAATTCATAATAAAATACAAAGTTTCTATCTATAGGCAGGTAATTACTGTACATAATATGAAAAATAAGTGATATGTACTCTATTACACATAGATTAAAAAAAAAATTAGATCTTAAAATTATGTAACGTAAAAATAGTGAATAGGAAATGGAATTCCGTATTAATATAAATGTAAAAAACTGTCTTTATGGAAAATTCATTCTGCTTTTGCAGTCACACGAACACAATGAAAATACTTTTTTTTTCCAGAAAGAAGAAGCTATTTATTGCAATCTAAGTTGGGACTAACATTGGGATGTCTGACTCCAGATCAGAAGTAAGAAATATCACACAAGAAAGATTGGACACACTCATGCCAACAGTAACGATTGTTTATTGAAAACATTTAAAAGGACTTAAATGAAGGACAAATATGAGAGAGAACCGTAAAACCTGAATGCTGTTCCTCTCTCATCTCACTGTACGCTTTCCAGTGCTAACTTAAATAGTGGTAGCAGCAGGACTCAAGTTCTCTTCAGCTTCCGTTCGTTTACACTGGCTTGCCTTGCCAGAGCAGAAGGCTCTTCTTAATTGAGGTAGAATTGTAATAAGCAGGTGGTGATTACCAGTCGCTCCACATTCATTAACCTACCAGACAATCCGACCCACTTACGTGGTCGTAAATCGTACAGGTAGTTAAATCGAAGAAGTGTATTTATATATGTTTGATCCATTTTGCAATCGACGTTTGTTTTTTGCTATTCGAAAAAAAGAAATATAAAGCATTTTCGAGTTTAGTTTAGTTTTTATTAACGTCGCATTAAAAGTAACACGAGGGCTATTGGCAACGGACCTCGTAATTTTGAACCTCGGTGAAGTAACGCAAAAAATTAAAAAAAAAAAAAAATGAAAATAAATCTTACGGTACTATCTCGGTAATCTAGCAGACACCGGATTCTACCATGCTCTTCTAGAGTACCGAAAAAACCGGATACCTGGAAAACCACTAAACATACTTCACACATAAATGCTTTTAGCGCTTGAAATAATTTTAAAGTAGAATCCATTTCTTGTATTTATGTACATAGCTCATAGATATCAGGTATGCATA
>BMAW01028166.1:12267-36870 GCA_019974015.1 Nephila pilipes | reverse complement strand
CATTTCTTGTATTTATGTACATAGCTCATAGATATCAGGTATGCATAGCATATAAATATTATGATATGCATATAGATATTAGGAAATGTTTAAGTTCAGTTCTTGTTATTTTAAATCAGGTATGCCAAATTCCTTCATAGTCATAGGCCAATTGAGAGAAGAAATAGTATTACGGGTCGCACTATACGTAGATAAGGAGTTAGTTTTTTCTTCTATTAATATGTTTCGCATTAGGTATAATGTTAATTGTTAAGTGCAATACTTATGTAGTTCATTCATGGCTTCTTAACGTCTCACATAGAAGAAATTAAGAAGGTTATTTCCTATGGATCTCATAATTTTCAGCTTGGGTCAAATGGCGAGGACAACACCTGAGTAAAGAACACTCAACACGCCAATGAAAAAAGACCTGGTTCCTCGCCAGTTTTAAACGTATATCTTATGTTTTTATAGCGAGATTTTATTTTATATGCCTTTGGTATATTAATAGCAGTCTTATGTATCAGGCGTATCATTTTATCTTTTATATAGCAGCAAAGATTCAATGATTAATTACCACTAATCTGGGAAGTACCAATATCCATCAATGATTTTTTTGTTTAGTTTTACCAAAGCATTGTTTAGATAATGGCATACTGCATGTAAGACTCTAAAAAAGATGAATAATCTCTAACAAAAAATAACAAAACTTTTAACATGAGTCCTTGTACATTATCTTACCAGACACTGAATAACTGTCTAAATTAATAAACTTACTTTTTTTTTTGTTCTCTGAAAGCGGAATATTTAATGTTAGTCACATCAAGCGAATGATTCCTTACTATAGTTGGGATAAATGGTGTGTTGATATTCAAAACAGCAAAGAATGATTTATTGGAAAATACTTTAGTTCATTATCAGTAATCATGTAATTAGAAATTTCGAAATTTTATACACAAAAGTTTAGTATTTTTTGTGATATACTATTATGCTGGTTGGGCTGCAAATATATTCGCTGTTGGGCTGCAAATAAATCGCCTCCAGCCCATACGTCGTGAGTTTGATATGCTTGTTTTATACGGAAGTTATATTTGTCACTAATTTAACCAATTTATTAATCACGTTTAATAAATTTCAATTAAACAATTAGATAGAAAAATCCGAGTTATATTTAATGAAATAACTTAAAAACATTTTTTAATTATATAAGGTAAAATAATAATTAATAAGTGAAAAAATTCTAATAATATTTAAGTAAAAATTTTTAATCCTAATTAATGGACTAAAATAATAATTAAATAAGTAAAGATTTCTTATTAGAAATGCATATTATATCAAATGAATAAAAAATAAAACTTTTATTGCGTAATATCTCTACATTATTGCCTAAGAGCGACTTAAAATAATAGTGAAATGAGTAAAATATGTCTTGAAATAAATTCCCTTTCTTATTTTCTATAATGTAGATATACGAAGAAAAAAAAAAAGAAATAAGACATGAAAAAAAGTATTTACCATAAATGAGGATTAAATAAGGCTCCCATTTTGTGCAATTGAAACTATAAAAAACATATGTTACTTTATATAAGCTACGAAAAACTCTTATTTCCTTGATTTTTTACATTAACAGATTGTATGATGGGACTCAAATTGTTCTAGTAATTTATAAAAGTGTTTTGTTATTGATGGATGTTACAACTTAACATAAAAAAGTGTCAGAAAAAGATTTTATGATAATAGAAGAGATTTCTAAAGCCCCTTGAATGTCTTAAAGACAGGCGTTGTTAGTTTAGGGTGATTACTTGTCTTCGCAGAGAAAAATTGCGATCTTCATTTTCAAGCTGGAGATAGAAACTGAAAAATTGTGATTTATTGCAGAAACTCTTTTGACAAGCATACATAATCCCGCTCAAAATTGGCTATTTTTATCTATTTTGAAGATAATAAATTCTGAAAAGATAGGAAGGAAGTATTCACCAAATTCTTCGAATATCTATACCTTAGAAATATGATTAAAGGGAGTATAACGATAGTAAATTTCTCTCAAAAAATCAATCGATTTGCATTATATTAAGGATAACATTTGTATTGAATATTCAATTACTTTCTTAATATTTCATTACTAGTATTTAATACGTAATTATTACCTCAAATTTCAATCCTTAATTAATAATGAAATATTCGTAGATCTCTTCACAATACGTAAATTCACATCTGAATTCATTTTTAATACTTTTTTTTTCTTAAGTTACTTGTTTTTTTATTGTAGATAATGTGTAAGCTATATATGATGTTTAAAAAAGGTAAACAAAAAGTTAGTCTTTACTCAAATCCGTTTTTTCTTGTAAAACTATTTAAATAATGATGCAAATATATATTTCAAATGATTAAGAATTGTGATATTTTCTTCCATCATTAGCGTTTCGAAAGTATCACATTTTAAAACTTATTATAATTTCTTGTGAAATGTGAATTTTTAAAAATTATTATAATTTTAAATATGGATAACATTATAATACACCTTAAATTCGATAGGAGTAAAAGCAAAATAAAAATTTTGATTCTACTTTGTCTTCAATTATATGAACGTGCAATTCAGTTTGCTCAAGCATTAATTTCGAATGACTCGTTATCATTTGTGTTACCCCTTAACGTTTATTGTCTGTTGGTACATCATCTATTTTATCGCCTCTGTATCATAGACAGGTGGTTGATAAAGAAAGCGCCAAATGGAAACGAAAACTAACATTCAAGCTCAAGTTCAAGGAGACCGAAATGAAGAAAAGCGTTGGAAAAGAATGACTCTGACTACTTAGATTACAGTTTTTACATGGAATGAAGATGAAGATTAATTCCAAAGATATATGCCTCATTTGCAAGAAAATGTTTGCAAACGAAAGCATACTCCCTAGTAAATGACGATGGCACAGTGAGACGAAAAATCCCTTTTTAAAAAATATGTCTCTGGAAATTTTCAAAAGAAATCCCGATGTGTTGGAAATGTCAAAGTCAAAGCTTCTGCATTTCACCAATATCGATGAAAAACTGTCCACACATTATATCTAATTACTAAATCAATTACAGAAATCGGTAAGCCTCACGCAACTGATGAAATTTTGGTGCTTCCAGGGATAAAGTATGCAATGAAGTTAGATTTGGTGAAAAAAACTTATAAAAAAATCTCCGAAAGTAAATGTTTCTGGCTCTCAGATTGGAGGAATATAATGATGTATATGGTTTGTCCCAGCTGCTTTCCTTCATCCCTGACAAAAACAACAATGATTCTTATTGCTACATCGGGCGCGTTGCATCTTAGAGATGTTGTTTGCATTTTAATGCTATAAAATGTTCTGCTTGAATTTTAAAGCAAATATATATTTTGCTTTCAATCTAAGTAACACCTGGATCTTTCCTCTTGTTTTTGAAATTTTCTTTTTTTTTTAATTCATTAATTTTTTTCAACTTTGGAATTATAAAATACAATATACAACACTTCAGTTACAATTATAAAATGAAAAGAATTTAAATTACAAAATACAACACATAAAAGTACAAAAAACATCATATAAAATATAACATTGAATTATATATTAAGAATATGTATACATAGAAATATGAAATAAATTGCACAGGGTTATCATATGGAAACGGAAACATATACTTACTTATTCATAAGAATCATCTTCAAAATTGTATATTTCGTTTGAACAATTTTTGCATATCATACCAGCAAACAACATGCTCCAAGCAAAAATATCCATTGCATTTTGTTCACAAATTTTGCGTGATTCTGGTTTTTTATTGTTGCACATTATGCAGAACATCGCTTTCTCTGACTTCATGAAATATAATTTTTTGTACGATTTCCATGTCTTCGAAATTATTTAAATCTAAGCATCATTTCGAAATCATCATTATTGGAAATACTCCCAGCCGGAAAACAATAGAATAGCGTTATAGGGTGCTTGCATCTGACGCATATACGGCAACACATGAAAAACAAACTCAGGGACTTATATTACAGAAAAACAAGAATGACTATATTCCTGAATGGAGCGTGACCTAAAGGGCAGAATTTGTAAATGTCAAGGTTATGATGATTTGGTTTATGGGAGATAAACAAATATTTTTAAGGCTTCCATGTGAAAGATCATGCGCGGCCTATGGAGTGTTATGAAACTATGATATTTTGTGAATCAATTATCCTTAGAATTAGCAAAGAAATAATCAATGCTCTCCAGATTTATAAAAAAAATCCAAAGATTTAATTGGGATAAAATGTATCTACAATAGTTAGTACTAATTAGGAAGATTTATGTGCGGTAAAAAAAAAAGCTGTGTTATAATTCAAGAACTTTTAGTCATTCCAAAAGCATCATAGAGTCATTGGAACATTCTAAGGCAATATATATATATATATATATATATATATATATATATATATATATATATGTATACATACATGGCCAATATCATCAATAATAATATTATATATATGTATACATTTATGTATGCGTATATACATATTTATATATGTATATACATATGTATATATATGCATATTATTTATATATGTGTATATACACATATAACAATAGATATATATATTTGGAGCGCATGATAAAATTTGGAGATTTGTAAAAAAATTGCTTTTATGAAAAGCAATATTGAAGGCCACTAATATGAGGTTTGAAACATTACAAAAGCTTATAATGTAAAAGTTCACGTTGATGATAGCATACCTATTGCGATTTCAAAACAATTTAATACTGTGAAGGAAAATGTTTGTTATTCCTATGAAATTCCTAGGCAGTATTTCGTTATTTCGAGGTAGTATTGCAAACGAAATACTGCCTAGAAAACTGGATTGCATTTTCCTCTCACAAGGCAACATATTTATGTCGTCGTCAAAACTTAATGAAGGATTAGTCAACCTGTCAGAAAATACATTACAAAAATGGATTTTGATCGTATTAAATTGATATATTTTTGGTTATCCATCCAACCAACTTTACAAATATTTCTAATGAATATATGGAGATATAACTGCATTTTACATGTACCCACTTTTATGAATATGGATTTTCGGTAATAGTAGGAATGAAAATGAAGTTTTGGTACCAGGTTCAGTTGTCGAACTCTTAATGTCTGAAAATAATTCACTTTTTCTTGACTTCCTTGCCATCATCAACAGCAATCGAACACATGACATATTAGAAATAGTTTTTTATAAAGTTATGTTAAATAATAAATATTATTTTTTTTTTACTTAATTTCATTTTTACACATTAAAAATCATCTTTTGATTTCAGCCTCTCTTTGCTCTTAACCCGATAACACGCCCTCTCTCAAATGGTGATATTTTTCTAATACGGTACGTACACCCATACGCCAGGTGTCGATGAAATGAAAGTGAGTTCATAATCAAACATAAATCCATTATGCATAAATCATCTCTGATTTCTTCAACTTTTGCACACCTTCCGTGTTCAGCAGTGTTGTTCTGGAGCTATAGCCATTCATTAATAAACTTCCTAAATTTAACTATTTGCAAGCTGAATTGAAAGATTTTACTTGGATTCAGTCAGATTACACCTAGGTGAATTGATTTTAGACTTCATAAATATCCAGCCTTCTTAAGGGGACTTCGTACCTTTCGAAATCAAAAGTAGGACATTTTCACACACTTTTTCCAATTAATCATATATCAAAAATTTCTGCTCATTTTAATATGAAACCTTTCCAATTTGTGTAATACAGTGCATAGTTTGAAGTATTAAATCCAGTTTTACTATTAAATTAATATATTTTCTTAAACAACATAAAATATGCGTACCAAAATTTAAAAAATAAATTAGCTTTCCTTCTGTTACCCACAAGATAACATTTGAAAGATGTACAGTAGAACCATAATTCTTAAACCAAATTAAAGCTAAATAATGGCCTTATTCTGAAAACCTCACATTTGAAATTTATCTCATATTTAAAAAAACTGAAAAATTAAAAAACTTAGAAAATTTGGAACTTGTAACTTTGTTTCATGTATCATGCTATAAAATAAAATCTTATCATTCCATTAACAAAAATGAGGTTTACAGAATGAAAACTTACAAGTACAACACTCATGTAAAATTTTAAAACTCTGCATGCAAAATATTTTTTTAATCCTGTGGAAAAGTGTGAATAAACAAAATTGAGAAAAAGCGATTTGATTACATTACATTTAATGGAAAAAGGCGCTTTTAACAATTTTATTTTTTGTTGCACAGGGCGTAATAATTGACGGATTTTGACGCGGTTTACTTCAAAATGCTCCTAACATTTCACACTGTTTTTTAAAAATAAATTTGAAAAATCGAAATTTTGAAGCTGCAAAAGTACTAAGTCCCCTTAATTCTTTCTAATTTTAAATTTTTACTGCACAACATAAAATGCTATATACCGGAGTAGATATATCAGATTTGTTTTGAAGTTTCAATAATCAGAAAAATATACTTAAAATGATAAACTCTTTTTAAATTTCCTACAGATCTAAGAATCGAAGCAAATAATTGTGATTTTTATGTTTCATTTACAGTTTAATAATTTTGACACGGTGGTATATAATGAAACAAATGAATAAATTACAAAATAAAGAAAAAGTCACTTACTTTAATATGAAAGTAATAACGATTCTTAAAGAGAAATTTAAATTTGGTTGATAATATTATAGATTATAAAATATGAAAAGCAAGTATTAAATAGCATTTTAAATGGAAAGATCCAAATAATTATTTTCCATTAGTTAGTCTAAAAAAATAGCTAATTTTAATTCAGTTTTAAAGAAGAAAATTAATAAAAAAGAGTATTTTTTAAAAAGTCTCATTGTTTCAAAGCTGCAAAAAATGCATGAAGAAAAGGTTGCTAGTATGCAATTATTCTCATCTGAAACTTTCAGTATTAATCTAAATCGTAACTATTCTTCTAGATGCACATTTTTTTTTATTTCATTCATTATTTTGCTTGGCAGATGTTTAATTCTCAATGAAAAGTAAGGCTTTCACAGTTAAAATCCTATTTTTAGATTATTTTTCAAAATTTAGCGAAGTTCTTTAAAAAAAAAATAAGAGACATACGATGCTTAAGCGTACATAAATAAAATAATAATGGTTTCTATTGGAATACTCTTGTTCTAAATAAAAAAGAAACTCCTTTTATAATGGGTAACAAGCCATATATGCTTAGATTTGACCTCCAAATCTTTTACATACATAGAGTTAAACATTTGATACATTAACTTTCGAAAATGCTTCATTTGCATTTCTAACATATGAAACTTTTTTAATGAAGAAGCATTTCTATGTGTCCGCATTCAGAAGTATTTTGTTTTCATGGCTTTCGGAATTATTCTATAATGTTGTTTGAACAAACCTTAATTTTAAAGCTGAATTTGTTTTTCCTCTCCGCAAAGAAATTAATATTTACATACCTTGATAATTTGAATAGTGACAAACGGTATTAATTAATGAAAAAAGAAGGATAAAAAAGAACTGGTTTTATCCACTTATAAATTGTGAAACGAAATTAAGTCATTTCCTAAAGTTAGTCATTTTACATTAAACAGATAATATGATATTGTATGAGATATTTTTATATTGAGTAAGAAATTATACAGTATTTTCAGCAAATTACCATTTTGTCATTAAATATTTAAATTTGTTTCCCAAAAATAGGCATTTGTGAAAATAGAAAATGTTTTGAATAAATGGAATGAAATGAATGGAAATGAAATGATCACCTTGGAGCTAAAAACTGTTACAGTAAAGCATAAAACATTTTGATGTTTTACCAGTAAATTAATTTAACATCAACATTTTAAGAAATTTATTTATAAATACTTCTCATTTAGTATAAACTGTTATATTATTATTTTTATCGTTTTAAATTTATTTTATGTTCACACAACAAACAAAGACTTTGTTAATAATGTAAACAAAGATCGAAAAAACAAATAAACAAAAGAGTTCTGCAAACTTATTTAAAGAATTATAATTCAAATAAATCTCAAATCTATTTTAAAATAACTCAATTCAAAATGAATTCTTAAATATAGACGAAAACATAGGCAAACGCAAATTTGAGCATTTATTGTATTTTTTATAATTACAGTTAAAATATTTTATTTGTATTTAGAATTATTTGCAATAAAAGTTTTCATATAAGTATTTATTATGGAGTTATGTCCAGAATAAATAATTGAACGTAAAATACATTTAAAGTATCCACATATAAGACTATAAGGCCCAAGAATAATGTTCTAAGCCATCGATATTAAAAAATTAAATTTACTAACAATATTTACAAATATCATTTTAAAAAAACACAAAAAACATAACTACGCAGTAAAGTAGCTGCTGGTGAGAATAAAAGCATATGAAAAAAGAATCTGGAAATCTACACCAAATCAAATACTTAGAAAATTATTTTAAAAGCAACCGTGTAAAAAATGAGGAGCTGGTTTATAAGATATAAGGCGTTAAAAGACGTGTATTAATGAAACATTCCATTGTCAATTAGTTTTGCAATAATAATGAGTCGTGAAAAAGTATTCTTGAAATTGACTTTTGCGTACATTAGTCGAAGGAATAATTAGCGATTATTAATTTCAGTTGCTTATATACATGGATTCAAGGAATATTTTTGAATAATTCTATTATTTGTATCTGATATAAAATTTATTGTACATGGAACATTCTTAAGATAGATTGTTTTAATTATAAAATACAAAATTTTAATAAGTAAGAAAAAATGATAGCAGGACATTTTTTTTCCTGCTACAGTTAAAATTCTGCAACAATTCTGTAACTTCCTCATACTGATTGAAATTACATAAGAAATGTTAGTATATAAGCGCATTACTGTGTAAGATAAACATGGAAAAGTAGCAAAAACGTATTAATAATGTAAATGGATCATTTGACTAACTCAATTGATAACATGATGTGTATTTATCGAATTCAATTTTATTCCAATATCAAATATATATTTAAAATTTCACAAAATTTTGGTTGAGCATTTATGAGTTATGGTGTCTTAAATAATACACTGCCTTCTAATGTAAAATGAGTGCTTCAACTAAATATTCCACGATAAAATATTTTCTGCTTAACATTTCTTGGAGGTTTTTGCTCGAAAAATTTTTTGTTCCGTTTCAAATAACATTAAAAAATGGTTATGAAAAATATTAAGTATTAAATCAAGTATTATTATGAGCAGAAAGTGAATTGTGAAACGTACCAATTTTTTTGCGTATTTTGATTCTTCATGTAATTAAAACTTTAAATCTAACCTTTTTTTTGACAATACCCACCCTTTACTAAGCAGTTATTTAATTTTTAAATTACATTCGGACAACACGGAGTTTTCAGGGGGTCGTATACATGTTATGAAGCGTAAATATTAGACAAATCGTCACTCGATGTTAAGAAACGAGAAATATTTCGATTCGTTTGCACGGAAGTGATCCAATACGGGGCATTTACTGTTGTTTCCGAATATCTTTGAAACTAATGATTAGTTTCTGATTTCATTTAGAGAAATTTCAATTAATAATAAACAGTTTGATTTATAAATACATATATAACATATAAATACTTCGGAAATAATGGACACAAACAAATTCGCAGAATATATAAAATTTGGAGAAATTTGTTTCCATGTTCAAAAGCTTTGAAGTCTTCTATCTGTAATATCATATGTGCAAAACCATTAATTGTATGTCTATTTATCAAGCTGAATGTCAAAGGCTCCATAGTATATGATGCGCCTAAAAGTCCCCTCTGAGGTAATCCAAAGCTCTCGATTCAGATTTCAAAATCTTCAAAGACTTCCCAATAATCATTCATATCTTCTTTGATTTAAATTGAAACCTAAGGCTATGGAATCAATACATTAATTATAAACTTCGATATATTAGATTCATACTAATATTCTATGATTCGAATCTTTAAATCAATTGTTTTTCCAATTGTGAAACTCTGAGTAAGCAATTCTTTTTCTATTATCGAACTTAAATTGAATTCTGTTCATGCTTTGTGAACAACTCTAATTGGATATTGTGCTTACTGTATACCTTAGAGAGATTTTGAAAATAACTTATTCATTCAAAAAATGAATTACTCATGGAAAAGATAAATTTAGTTCTGAAATAATAAAAAGTGAAAAATATTTTAAATGATGGTGTGAGCAGATCTGTCAAAATTTAATACGTTTTATGCTGAAATAATTAATTTTAATGATGAATAATAATAGGAAAAAACTATTTCATCAATATATTGAAAAAAGAAATTATTTATGAGGAAATATAATCGTGATGAATTTACGCTAACAGAAAATATAAACAACATTTCGTATCTAATATAACAACATGTTCGTATCTTTTCCAAACGAAATAAAAATTCAAAACACATTTGGAAAGTAATTAATGAAAGTGAAGAGAAAATTTCTTCTTAAGTTTATAAAATATTGAGAATATCTCAGAGTATTAATTGAATAACTTTTTTTCTTTTAAGATATATATGTAATTATTCGTTCATTCAGAAAACTTTAAGGGATTTAATTAATTTATTGTTTTTAAAAGTCACACTAAGAAGCAACGCGATGGCTATTGGCAACGGACTTCATAATATTGAACATTGGTCAAGTGACGAGAATGACACCTAAGTGGCATCTTCCTTTCCAAATTTACATCAGGAGGATTAGAAACTCGACAGATTTATAGTACAACATCTCCGCTACTTTGTGGTTCTCGTGACTTGAACTCAGAATTCGATGGGTACAATATCGAACGTGACCATAGGAGGTAGAATAATTATCATGGTCGCGAGCTTGCGGGAGGCATTACTTTACTCCAGTCATTGGTTCGAACCCTAATTCCACTAAATATTTATAATGTAAAGGGGCTAAATTATATTAAATATTGTCGAAGCCCCAAGTTCCCAAGATGGCATGATGTCGAAGTTTGAGAGAGGTTCTAACTCTGGAATCCTCCTCACTTGATCGAGGCTGAAAATTACGAGGTCCTTCACCAATAGCCTTCGTCAATTTCTTCCCTCACCTTAAGCAGTGTGATCGTTGTATTTACTTGCTCCTGATTTCCTTGAAATGTGTATTTTCTTGATGGGGCATCTGATATGGTTATGGTTGATTTCTCGAGTATCTACGTGTTCGAGTTGAAGCATCTGCTTACCGTTTTCCAGCACTGATTTTGTTCTTTTCTGTGAGAGTTCAACTCATTTACATTTGCTGGATTAATCTACATTCTTTAAGTAAATGTCATATTATAATTAAATTAACTAATTATAATAGTGTTTGTAAAGTCATTGTATTTGTGAAATTAAGATATCGAAAATATTCTGGTGGGAATATTCTATCGAACCCGGTTACCGAGGAACCTAAATTTCTAAACGAAAACTTATTAATTTGATTGACTTAATTTTTATTATTGAAATATACTTCTTTATTGAAATTATTCAACGAGAATCTATGTACAGATGGAAGAAATTGTCAAAAACATGCTTCACATTCCTGAGGAAGAAAACTATATAGTTCATTTGAATGAATATTCTAACCGTATTTCAGAGTTTGAGCAAAACAATGCTGAACTAACTGGATACCTTTTAGATGCTTGAAGAAACTTCAATGTACTAACTACAAATATTAAAGAGCAAATTAAAGATTGTATCCACATAAAATACAGGAGACAAATAAATAGAGTACTTCCTACTAATTTTCAAATTATTAAGGAAGCTTCTGTAATGGTGGCTTCTTAAATCAAACCGAATCATTTGCAGATAATGGCAACACTTACATCTATTTCAGCGCTCTCTCGTCAACAACCTGGACTCCAAATTTCATAATTGTCTGACATCTTACAAAGTAAATTTTTTTAAATTCAGTTAGGTTATTTTGTTTTATTGATTCAAATATAAAGTAACCTAAGAACTTGTCAAAAAGAATTTATCATTTAAAACTATCAAAATTAGGGAAATTAATCTCAGAGGGTTGGCAATTAATCTGGTTGATGAAGACGAAGTGCAGTTCCCGAAATCGAAACTACGGAACATTGATTCCATGAAAAAATATAATATAAGAAAGCCTAAGGCTAGTTATCTTCAATTTATATAGCTGAGAATAGACGCATCATATAAAGCTGACTCTCTAAACCAGGCTTTAATTCAAAAAAATGAAATGTTCATAAATGATAATTTAAAGAATAACTTTCCAAATAAAGCGGTGCTGCGAAAGCCTATTAATCATAGGCACAGACCCAAATAATATATCTTGTCAAAAATAATATTCCTTATGGAGAAATTAGAAAAATACAATTACATTATAAAAAAGAAAGATATTTATTTAAAATGAAAATTCTTGAGAATAAACACGAGTCCTGGAAGAACTTTCCCACCACCAATATTTTAAACTTTGGCCAGAAGTTCAGATTTACTTTGAGTATATTTTTGAATTCTCGGCCAATTCAGATGAGAAATTTTGGTTCGTCTGATAAACTTTTCAAAGCAGAAATATTAATTTTTAACAAATTCTTTTTTACCAAAGTTCAATGAAACTTTTGATTTAGATTTTGAAGAGTCTACACCTCCTAAGATGATATTCACTGAAGAGGTATCCTTGATCTTTAAAACTTTCAGTTATGAACAGCCTTCCATTTTTTTTTTTTTTTGATTATGAAATTCAGAAACGTACTTTTTTCTAATTTATATAAACTTGCATAGTGAAATTTATAAATTTTTGTGTAAAATATTTCCATTTCCTAAATAATTTAAAATATTCCAAATAGAAACTCATCTTTATATCAGGTAATGGACTATCATCCGTTAAATCGTATAGAAGAATTTGTTTACTATGAACCATAGGAAAAATTTTGAACGTGTTTTTGTCAATAGATTATATTTTTGGGTTCAAGAAACCATATTATTCATCTACTTCTATATGGGGTTTTACAAATTTCCAGCTGCGATAACGCAATTTTCCATTTAGTTTCGCATATCAAACACTTTTGCTGTTACTTTTATTGATATCAAGGCATCATTCGACAGTATAAATCAGTTTATTGTATTTAAAAATTTTAGAGAAAACTACAGCAAACCTCGCTATCGCTGGTATTAAGAGAAGGAAGGTGAATGCTCTCTGAGTCATAAAGTTTAGATTTTAAAAGAATAAGCTTCTCTCTTACTGGGATTTCTGAAGCTCAATTAGTAATACCGGTATTCAGATTCAGTCCTATAATTTAAGACCAAATTTGAATTTCAGTTATTCCAATTCAAGTTTTATTAATCGCTTCTTAATAGGTCAGGGTCCCTTTGTTTTAATTTGAAAAATTGAAATTTATGTTCCTGTGTCTCTGTTCGAACATGCTGATCACTGCATTTTCTCATGCCCTTTTATCAAACGTTTTCATTTAAGCTGCCATATTGTTGAAGCAAATCATATTTAGCTGAGATCCACGTATGAAAACTGTAGTTTGTATTTCAAGCTGAAATCCTGTACCCTTACATCTCGTAAAATGGCTCAAAAATTTAATAATTGTTTTAATTTTTGTTTTCATTTATATGAATATTTCAATTTTTCTTTTTATGTGCATTCCTTGCATCAACGCTATGACTAGTCTTCACCAGGCAAATTGACTGTGGTTGAGATTCCTAGTGTCATCGTGATATGGATACCAAAAAAGGTACTTTGACATCGCCTGAAAACACATTTTAAGCATTTATTTACTTATGATTTTCAAAATTGTGTAATGTCTTATGTTCCTTGTTTCAGCATGTTCTGCAGTGAAACCGGGGCTGATGCACGTTATATTTGCTGGCGCCCAAAGTCCTACCTTTGGAGTGGTGCAGAAGTCAGGAGAGGTGAGTCCAGCTCGGTTATCGTCCTCATCTCTTGACCGAGGTTCAAAATTACGAAGTCCATCGCCGATAGTTCTCGTATTGCTTTTAGTGCGATGTTAATTAAATCAAACCAAACATCCAACATTTACTGTTATATCTTACCTTTCATTGTTTTTGAAAAAAATTATTTTTGTCAATAAAAGCTGGGTGGGGTGTGTGATTAGCTCCCGGGAAGTCCGTTTGTTGTTCTAACTCATTTGGGTGAGGACGGTCTCCTTGGGCTTTCTACCAATGAATCTCGTGTTGCTTTTCATTTCATTTATTTCATTTTTGTTAAATAAACTATTATAATCGCGACATGACCACGTGGTTAACATGATCATAAGGAACTTTGAAAGTAAAACTTTATAATAATATAGTTAACTATTAATTTGCACAGATTAAGAACATTCTTTCTCTTGGCTTTCAAACGTTGATGTATTTTTTGGATCATTGTATTTCCTCTCCATCAGAAGTGGTTAGTTAAGATTGATTCTTACTTAAAGGTGAACTTGTTGATACCTTGCTAGAACACAATAAGATATAAAATAAGACAGATTTAGGGGGAAAAAAAACTATCCTGTGTTGCGCATAAAGTGTTGGTAAAGGAATCACTTAAATACTTCATTTTGGTGATGAAAATACAAATATAGCTTTATATAAAAGTACACTTTAAAGTAAATTTAATTATAATTTACATAAATATAATGAAAAATATATATCCTGTACCAATGTGCTACTACTTCAGAATTTTCTTCTTTTAAATAATGTATTCTAAAAATTTATACTAATGACAAATAAAGTGTAAAAAACACATAAATGTACATTTTGAATTTTACTAAAGCTTTAATTCTAACATTTAATTATATAACTAAGAAATATATAATCCTCGCATGAAAAAGTTACCAAATATTAGATACGAAATTTATCATCGAGGAAAAAAATTATTCCTCTTTTTTTTTTCTCATGTAAATACGGAAATTAAAAAAAAAGAGAAACTCTTTTTCGAATCCCAGTAATTATTAAAAGATTCGGTGCAAAGTATTTGAAGATCTCATAATTACATACAATGTTTATTTTTACACGTTACGTTTTTATATAACAGTAAATGAAAAAGTCTTTAAGAATAAGAAGAATTACTTTTTTAATGAATCAGCGGTAAAAAGTTACCAACTTTGAAATACTTCTAAGAATATCTTTTTTTTCCCTTAAAAATGCCAAGAAATGCAAGTAAGCTTTTTTAACAAAATTAATACTCAGGGGCTGAGTTACTTAAGTATTTTGTATGAAACAAAACTAACCGTTAAAAAATACTAACTTAACGACTTTTATTTAAATCCTTAAAAACTAAAATTTCTAAATAACAAGAAGTGCTACATTTTTTCCCGTCACTATGGACAAAAAAATGTTTAATGGTTTTCATTTGAAAATTTTGTACAAGAATGTTTGCTTAAGGAACATTTTTATTAATTTTCGTGTAATCGGTTTAATTAGTTTTTGTAATGTACATTTAAAATGCTAAGGGGAGGAAGTAATTCTTTTAATGACAAAAACTTATTAAATAAATTAATGTTTGATTTTACACACACAAGATTAAACACCCACCCACAATGTAAGTAATTATAAAATGTTATAATTAATAATTGTAATTACAGAATAGAATGATGGAATATACAGTTGATACCGAAAGAATGCACATATTTTAATTTTAAGTTATTCTTTGATGTTCTTAACTTTCAAATATTTTTTTATATGTTTTCCTCTATTATACCTAAATAATCCCTTTAAAATTAAAATTTTTTTCCTTCAATGTTTTAAAATAACAAATCATCACTTTTAAATTAAACGACGGTGATCACCTTTCATCCTCTAATTGTTGATTTTACATTACCTCTTTTGATCGTGTTATAAATCGTGATCCCACTTCGTTCATTGACAACAATATTCTTATTAATCGGAAGGTATTTCATTAAAATGGGAAGATGTTTCGTTGTTTCAATATTCTTTTTATAAAATGCACATATAATAAAATTTAAGAAGTACATGTTTCGCTTATGCAAAGGCCAGTAAAATTTTATGTAACATCAGCATAACCATTAAGATAGAAAACCGGAAATTAAACTAATAACTTAAAATAAAATTCCTTTTATATCAAAAATTTCTCGTAAATTTTATTCAATTTTAGATAATCACTAAAGACAAAATACTTTTGCTTTCTTTTTCTACTTGAATAAACAATTAAAACCTTAGAAAGAATTTAAGTTCAGAAATATTTTTGCCTACAAAACTAAGATATTTCTAGGGAGTAAATATATGTATCTTGGAATATTTTTAAAATAATTATGGTTTTTCTTTCGTATTTATATTTGCTTGGCTTTCATTGATCATTGAACTTGATGTAAATTGTTCTCTCTAAGCGCTAATGCTATCCAGATTATATTATAATCTCATGAAAGGGGGATATCTATACAACGATTGAATTCAAAAGATGAGTTGGTTAATAAATATAATTATTGTATTTGTAGAAGAGAAAGCGATGACAAATAAATTTATTTTGAATTCAGATTTTATGTCTGAATATTTACTGGGTACACAAACGTGGGAAAAATAAACATTTTAAAATTAATATAAAATTATAGAAAATACTCTTTTAGATATTGCAATTATAGGTTTCACTCTCTTTCGATTTTTGTGATTTTTTTTTTCAATCTTTATTACAATATTCTTAGAAGGCAGAATAATTAGTTTGAAAAGTTAAAACTTTTGAGTATCAAAAAAAAAAAATAAATAATAAAACTTAATCTTAGAACTTACAATGATTGAAAAATAAAATTTTACAGTTTTATATAAAAATTGCTTTTTAAGCATGACAAAGAAATTTCATTTACATTTTCCACAAGCTATAGAGATTTAATAAAACTTTGGATATTTCCTGAAAATAACTATTTATTCCTGAAAACATTCTGCTTGAGATAAACATTGATGTATCAGAATTTGTTTTGATGTTTCATATATTTTCATATCTTATATTCAATAAAAGTAGTTTTGTATAAGGACAATTTTTCATTGAAATTCTCATCGGTGCTCGAATATTTAAAATAAACATAATTTCTGTAAAGATTTCAGTGTTTTTTAATATTTTGTTTGGCTCAAATGATAATAATTTGGTGTCGAAACGAAAAACATAATTACCAGTAATTGATGAAAATATTATTCGTATATCATAATTAAACATAAAGGACCTCAATTCAACAAATCAATTTTAAATAATTTTAAGAGGACTTATACCCATTGAATAATTTATCTATTTATACTTATAGAAATAAGTTTTAGAAAGTCAGAGAGTGTTTGTATTGGAGAAAATGACTTCGAATGAAAATTTGAAGGCATTGCTAACAAACTGTAAAAATCGAAATTTTTGAGATTTTTAAAGCTTTACTTTTTCCTGTATTCACTAATATTTTGCTATGGAATGTTTCCCAGTTTTCTCAAAAATATTTCCAAGAACTAATGAATCGATTTTGTGGTAACTTAATAATATTTTGAGAAAAAAAAATTAAATGTTTGTATGAAGGTAGAGAATGAGAAAAACACTGATATTTTCGACATTAAAATGATTTTTATAAGCATTCATATATTTGAAAAATGAGTTATTAACTTTGTTGTATGTATTACATACAACAAAAAAAATAATGGAAGTGATTGGTCAATATTGCGGGAGGTTTAGCATTTTAAATGCATTAATGTACTGGAAAAATAAAAATTAAAAAAAAAAAAAACCCCGTCATTTAAAATATATAACTGATAAATTAATTATTATGCATTTTAATTAACTTAAAATATCCTTTATATCATTCGCTATAGATTTTTGTATAAGTAATATTATTTGAAAATTATTTGAATACATATTTTTTTTATTAATTTATTATTTTTTTCAGTAATATATTTCAATGTTGTTAAGGGTACCAGGACATTTTTAGAATTCTGGAACATTCAATCTAGGTCTCCTTGTTTTTGTAATATAGCTCTTCGCAAATTATTAGTAGAGCGTAGATTGTGTTGTGTACTTCATAATGATATTTCAATCTTTCTATCGAACTATAAAAGTTATTTTTTCATCATAAGGATATTTTTCCTATCTCATCTGAATAGGGAAATGACGTTTTGAGAGATATATTTGCATTTAGATACCATTTTAAAACTAATTTTCCATATATATATATATATATATACACAAAACAAATTACTCCTCGTACTGAAAATTGTACAAAAAATATAGTAAACCTACTTTTTTGAAGATATTACTGTATATTTTCGAAAAAATGATAGAACTTTGTAATTTTGGAAATTCCGATTTTTTTTTCCTTTTTCATATACAAATTTATTTCTTAAAAATTGAGTATTATTTAGAGAAAATATATTTTAGATTCACTAGAGGCGTAAGTGTTTTATATAGAAGCATAAGAAATACTGAACAGAATATTGTGTAATAGTTTTCTTTAAAATGGTACTTGAATGTAAATGTATCTTGCAAAATATATTCATATTCAATTGAGAATGGAAAAAAAAATCTTTATGACATTAAAAATTACTTTTATAGTTCGATAGAAAGATTAAAATATCATTAAAAGGTACACTAAAATTCTAATCTCTACCAATAATTTGCAGATATATATCCGAAAAACATGGAGTTTTAGATTTAATGTTCCAGAATTCCGAAAATATCCTGGTACACTTAATTGCAATTGACTAATAAGAAAAATAAATTAAGCATGTTAAATAACAATAATAATAAGTAAATTAAATATCTTTTAAAATTTTCTATTTTATATAAGATCAAAATATTTCATTTTTTATGAACATATACGATACATAAAAACACAAATTAATGAATAATTAATATTAGCTGCCGTAATTTATATATTATATATGCAAACATGATACTAAGGAAATAATTACGTTACAAATTTACATAAAAACTATCAACACAATTTGCACTTCAAAAGTACCTTTCTCTACATATCCCATCATCTTCATTTGAAAGTAATGTTTCTCTTTTAAAAATTGCTTTTTTATCAGTTTATATGCATGTTAGAATTCGGTATATTTTGTTCTAATTCAAAATATATTTTTTCAAGATTCCAACTGTCATTAAAGTCACGTGTGTATTTTTCTAATGATACACATTGAGCTTTTTGGTTCTGTCATAAAGTTCTTTTGTTGATTTAACAAATAGTTTATATTCATATTTCGCACGATCTTTGAGTAAAAACATTTATTTTGCACACTTCGACTAAAACATGTTATTGAAAATATCATTTGAATTTTATATTTCGCAATTGACATATCTTCATTAGACGCAGACATTAGGTAAATAGGAAGGATATGTGGAAAAAAAAAACACTTTCGCTTTTGGTGCTTTCACATGCAGTTTGAGAGAGCCTGAGTTTCTCCCTTGAATATTGCGGATTGCTAATTAATGTAAGAGACAACACTTATTGGATATTTTTAATGCTATGGATTTTCATCAGTCGAAATACAAAAATGCAACGAGGCATGTATTGCTCTTATCATGGAAAGAATACCACTTAAAGTGTCAATATTTCCCAACTAAAGATATGCTTCGAGTTACCGATTCCGTGACACAATTCCGTGTTAAGTATCTAACCTTTTAAGAATGTGTGGCTTATAAATTCCTTATTTTTATTTTGATACTATACCTGTAGACATTACTTTCCAATATAACTATAATAAAAATGTTTACAATCTCCAAAGGACAATAATGAAGGGTAACGAAATCACAAATTTGTAATATTTCCCACATTATCGATACTTCTTCTATTTCACGTGAGCAATGTGATCAGGTGTCATTAAGTTCATTCTCATTTTCATGTGAGTCAAGCCACATACAGAACTTGATTATATCAATCATATTTCTTTATTCAGTGGAACTATTATGGGATACCTCACACTTAACTTCAAATTCAATGACATAGCCTGTAAGTGTATTTATAACATAACAACTTTCAATCAAAGATGTATGGACCAGTGTCAACCAACTTCCATGAAACACCTGTTTCGACAACTGAGACATCAGAGGAGCTATATATGCATTTCGAACTTTACTTGTAC
Organism: Nephila pilipes; assembly: GCA_019974015.1. Taxonomy (NCBI): domain Eukaryota; kingdom Metazoa; phylum Arthropoda; class Arachnida; order Araneae; family Nephilidae; genus Nephila; species Nephila pilipes. Next base: position 16,834 of record BMAW01028166.1, on the reverse strand, counting down.
TAGTATTATCATAGTTCTTGCTGTAATACTATACACTTTGTGAAGAAGTTTGGTATACTTTCTGTATGTGTACTCGATGAAAAAAGGCATGGTAACTATTTATAGCCACAATTTTTTTTAGATTTCCAAAAGGCTTTCCTAGTGTAACAGAATTTTCGCCTGATCCATAAATTAATATCAAAAATAGTATTTGTTTATATTTCATTTGATGTTTCTATAGCACAAACTTGAATTGCAAAAAATGCTGTTTAAATTTAAAGCGTAGAAAAATCCTAACTTTTTATCAAGTTCTAGCTTTAAAGTTTTTTTTTTGTCACTTTCTGGGCATTTTAGTTTGACAAACTCTAAGGAAATTTCCATATCGGAGCATTCGCTTATATCAATATTTAATAATGTCCAACTCTGTTATTAAAATCTGCAAACTTTAGTTTTATGGAATCTCATGTATTATGAACATCACTTAACCTACGTATATAATTCGTTTGCACTGAATTATTTCGCTGTTTTTCATGAGATATTTATATGTGAAATATTCAAAATTTAAAAAAACGAACGGTAGGTATCAACAATAAACCACTTGTAATGAAAGTTATATTCCCCAAAAAGAACTGTAAAATATTACAGTTATGATTTAAACAAAATAAAATTAGTTTTCTATAAGTTTTAATGAAAAATAAGCATAAAATTACTGACCTATCTAAAGGGGTGTGTGGTCAATTCCTAATTTGAGTGCTCATTAATACTGAATATTTTTATGAATATAATATATAATCAAATCTAACGTAATATGAGACTTGTTCTAAAATATAGGATATTTATATTAACTTGGATAAGTTTAAAGCAATGTTTTCAAGAGGAAATTACTGTGATTTTTGAGAGTTATTTAAAATATAATAGTTATGGAGATTCATATTTTTTAAAAAAAGTTGCTTTTCAAACACAACTTTTAATTCTTCTCTCTTTTTAAAATTTCAATTCATCTTTTTCCTACCTTACTGTTTCTTAAAAATTTCTATTTTTTAATGTATTTAAATGTTTTCTCAATTAATAATATTCCTATCTTAAAGAAGACAATGTTACTTTCAGACATTAGCTTGCGTGTGAAGTTCTTGTTAAGTTAGCGTTAGATACGAACGTTGCTGTTGTGAAATGTAAATTTTTTAAAATCCTTTTTGAATCTGGTTGATTAACTTTTTGATTTTTCTTTTTTAATGTTTTCGTTGGTTATAGATAGAGATTAAATTCTTATCTTTATATAATTTTTATTTGATTTCTCCTAATACAATGAGGTTTTTCACATCTCGATTTTTAGAATTCATGGTATTTTAATACCAGAATATATAAAAAATTTCTATCATAATTATTAGGCCTGTAAAAAATGTTTAACTTGCTAATCTGTCAAAAGTCATATTTCGAGTTCGTGCATGTCATATTTAATTTTCTTCATAGCATGTCTTTTCTTTGTTTTCATTGTTTTTCATGCTTTATTTTGTACTTACTCGTGATCTTAATTTAATACTCTAGGTATTTGTATTCAAGCAGTGATCTTCCTAATATTCTACATCTTACTTAATTGTTTTGTTACGTGATTTTTTTATTTGGTTCTATATTTTTGAATTTAAACATTTTTTTTTTTTTATTTTTCTTGTACTTTTTCTGTAATGTAAAAAGTTACTTGTAAGTTTTCTTTGTAATTTAGAAAATCTTCTGCTTAAATTCTGGATACCATAATAATTTCAATTGGTTGTTCAATTACTTTCATATATTATTAAATATTTAAGGCAATATATATATTTAAAATACCGATTTTTTGTTCATCCTAAAGAGATTCGTAGAAAATATGTATATTAAGTAGACAGATTTATTGCAGATGATTTTGTGTTGTAATTTTAATTTCACTTGATAGGAAACTTCTTTAAATCTGAGATATTAAAACAGTATTAGAAATTGTATTTGACGGTGAATCAATTTGAACTTCACACATTTTAAAGTAAAGTAGTTTATAATTTAATGAATGATGTTCTAGATTTTATTATAGCCATCGAATATTGTTTAGAAACTCCGACGCTCATCGGCACATTTTGATAAAGCGCAAATTTGACTTCAAACAAATTTTCATTCCATGACCTAATTTTCAGTCACAGGAAGAAAAATTCTTTTGAAGAGGTTCTGAGAGCTTAAATTATTTTGAATTGATAAATATTAGCAAAATAATGTTACCCAAGATTATCAATAAACTAATGAAACTCATATTTCACGGATTTCAGCCGTAAAGATAAGTAACCATTAACACATATAATAATCTGGTTCATTTAAGGAATAACATATTGAACGCGAGTAAAGTGGTGCAAAATATCTTGGAAAATTCGAATAAAGCTTACAATTTAATATAATTAAATTACTGTGAAAATAAGATATAATTATTAATGACACCAAGTGTTTTTCAAGTAAGGTTTGCTGAAAATACAGAAAAAATTATTCATTTTTTAAAAGTTATTGGGCTAATATATCTTAATATTCATTATTATTTACATTCTTAATTATAAATATTTAGTTATAAATGCATATAAATACTCGTTCAAATAAGGTTGATATAATTAATAATATTAACTGAATAATTCAGTTGCAGAATGCTTTATCATTATTCTTTAATTCTGAATTTCTCTGGATTCTTATCAAGGTATAATTTTACTTCATTTAAGATTATAAAAGACTACATTCGTGAGACTTATACTATTTTATTCATCTCTTGAAAACATTTCTTGAAAATCAAACAATAGTTTATTGCAGTTTCTGCTAAAAAGTATTACTTCTGACTGAACAAATTACATATATCTAATAGAATGTATATCTATATTTCACATACAAAATAGTTTTTCTTAAAGAATTTCTGTTTCTGAATAATTTTTCAAAGGGAAAAAATCTTAATGCTAACTTTATTTAAAAATATAATTATTTATTTATCAATATCCTTTTCTATTGAAATCTATTCATCATTTCTTAGGGTAAAAATAAAGAAGACTTTTCAAATTGCTTTTAAAAAGGTAACCGAGAATAAAAATGTAAAGTATTAACACGCGTAACCAAGATACATCTAGATACAATTATGTATAGTTTAGTAGCATTTCATTTGTGTTTTATTTATTTCCTCGCATTGAAAGTTGAATCTAATTAATAATTCTAAATATACATTGTCGCTCTTTTATAGAGAAATAAAAGAAAAGCAACAATTTGTTCTTTCTTGAGCTTTTCACTTAAAAATAGAAAAAGTAATAATACGCAAACATTTTAAATTACTTATACATTAAATTTTTTGCTGATTTTCCATTAACAAAAACCTATCAATGCTCGTTAACAACTTTTTTTTGTCATAGACTGTACACGATAAAAGAGAGAGAGAGTGTTTACGTTATTAAAAACTTTTTGAGCTAATTTCCTTAATTAGTATTATTTATCAAAACATTTTTTAAGTTATTTATAGTTTTTATTGCAATTAATTAAGGTTTACTTTTTCCTTTCATATATAAATTTCTCAGTTATAAGCTCATTTTAAAATATTATAACTTTTAAGTTTGGTTGTTAATAAATTATTGACTTTAGCTCCTAACGTGTTAGAGAGTAGCTTTACAGGAGAAAAACATGAGAATGATGTGAATTGTAGGAAATAAAGGAAAAATATAGAGAATATAGGAAAAATATTAACTGTTTTTTAAGAAAATTTAAAATCTTCGCCTTGGTAAAAGTGGCTGAGTATTCCATGAAAATACTGAAATAAATAAGAACAGCTATTTATCGAAAATAAAATATGTAATTATAAATTTGAATCCCACTTATTAACTGAAATTACTCTTCAATAAATATTAAGTTTTTGTTAATTCAATTTTCAAAGAAGAGGAAAAAAAGTTAACAAAGGTATTTAATTCTCTTTTATGCAGTAAAGAAAATCATGTATTATATATTTACGAATGCAAAATGTAAAAATTTATATATTCTTACAGTCAAAGAATTACGTAATGTCACTAATATACGAACTAATATATATATATTAATTAGCATACACTAAGCGTTTTTCTGAGCCCTGACTCCAAGGAAGCAATTATATTACCAAAGAAAGGACAATCCTTCCTCAAACACCTAATGTATTTTTATTTCCTGAAACAAAATATTCTGAAGTACAAAACCATTGACAATTTTAATAACAAAATTAATAAAAATAAATGCTTCTACCATCAAAATTAATTATTAAATTAAATAATAAAAAATTAGAGGAAACGATAAATTATTACAGCAGACAAGAATATTCTTTTCTGATATTAAAGTAAAAGTGGACAATAAAGTATTAATTTAAATACATCTCAACAATGTAAATATACGTTAAGCAAGTTAAATGTAATTAGTATCATCATAATGTGCTCTAATGTTAATTTTTTGAACCTAACACTATGTACTTTTTTTTTACTCCCACGCATTTTGTTGATGCTGTTTTCTCAAAACAGCTCTACTTTAACGCATGTTAAAAAAGGAAAGGAAAAAAAAAAAAAAAAAAAAAAAAAAAAAAAAAAAAAAA
>BMAW01028163.1:0-34252 GCA_019974015.1 Nephila pilipes | reverse complement strand
CACTTTGAAAATAATACGTTTAATATTGTTTTCTTTAGATATTTCTTTTATAATTAAAAAAAAACATTACATGATTGTTTCATTGTAATTAGACGATTGTTCGAAAAATAAATATGTTTTACAGTACCTGGAATCTTTTGGTGAAACTTGCACATTAATATACGCTGGATTTTTTTTAAAATAATGCTCTTTCAGGAATCGACGTCCTTTTTAAAGACCATAAACTAAACACACATTTAGATTATCACGAGCACGAATAAATATTTGATGCGAAGAAGCATTTGATGATAGAAAAACTAAGGTTCTACTTGTAGGTGGGACACACTCGTCGTCATAGAAAACTAATTGTGGAAATGGATAAGGCACGCATTTCTTTGTAATGGACCCGTTATTGCTATACACTGGCTATTCTTGCTGTAGAGGTGGATCTTTCGTCGCTGGACACTAGCTGTTCTTGCTGTAAAGGCATACTTCGTTATTAGCAACTGGGAAATTTTGTTGATCTCAAGGCGAGCATCTAATTTTCTTTTCTTCTTGTAGTCATCTAACTTTATTTTTGTAGGCATGTCGAGTCGAACTCTCATAAATTTTGCACGTATCTTGGCATCTGGAGTCGAACGCTCATAAATTGTGCATACATCCCGGCATGTCAAGTCGAACGCTTAAAAAGTTTGCACAGATCCCGACATCTCAAGTTGCATGCTAATAAATTTTGAAGACATCCCGGGCCGATCACCCATAAATTTTGTAGACGGTGGGGGGATGAGATTGTGTGTGTGTGTGTGTGTGTTCATCCCGAATCTACAATAGTTTGCTCTTACGCAAAGGGCTGGTTATCTAGGGGGGTAAACCAGACTCTAGTATGATTTCGTAGGAATTCAATGATGAGACCCAACTTGTTTCACTTCGTTTAATATTTGGAGAGATGAGGATATTTACACATTGAACTATATACAGGTTATCTCTATTAGGAGTAAACAGTTCTTCGAAGACGGATAGATGGTTATCTAATTAATCTTATCCTGTATCGGCGATGGTCACTGGAACGCGCTCGGGCGTTTGAAGTTTACTTCCGACGCGGGTAATGCGAAGGAGAAGAGAAACGGAAAAGTGGGGGAAAGAGAGCAAGAACGAGGTATCACTCAGTTTTTGTTCTGGAATAGGTGGCTCTGCATGAGCTTATCACATGACTCTGATTATTCTGACCCCGTTAGTTCTTTCAAGGAATTAATGCGAAATGAAGAATATTCTTCAATGATGCAATTCAGAATAGTTTTATCTAAAATTTTAGGTGATACAACTAATATATTCAACGTTGTTAAAATGTTTTACTTCTCCTTTGTTTTTGCTTGCTCAATTTGATAAGTAAATACATTTTATCATCAATTATATTATATAAGGATCAATTTCTGGCTCACGATGTTAAGAAGGGGAACGCAGACATTTTAAATAATGATTTATCTCAAATTAATCCAAAGTTAACTACCTATAACAGAATAAAATAATTTTAAATTCAATTCTGTAAACTTGGCATCATGTTAGAAAGTAATGTATTAAAAACATTAAATTTTGATCTATATATTATAACTTTTATTCATTATCTTCTATACAGGTGATTAGAATATACAATGCTACTTCTTATGTTTGTTTTGATAAAGAAGGATTTTTGGTTCGCTATGTCGACTTTGGTAATGTAGATGCGATAGGTAAGTTAATATGAATACATAATAAAGTGAAAAAAAGAAAGTTGCTTTGATAGAAAATACTAAACTAAGCAAATATTCTTGCAAGTATAGTCTCCCAAAGTTGACAATTTGAGTAGGTATTAAATATTTCATGCTGTGCGATTTCTCATATTAAACTAATTCTTTAACACGAGAGTCGCCTTGTATCATATCATGTTCAATATAAATACATATATATATATATATATATATATATATATATATATATATATATATATAATATTTATTCATCACTAATTCTCCCTTAAATTTTCATCTGTTCAATGATCTCTAGACTTTAAAATACAGGGTGTGATTTTGCTTTATAGCAATGTATTGTTATTTTATTAAAATATTTTTTCCTTTTATTGTTAGATCTAGAATTATGTTTCAAATTCTATTCAACTTAAATATGTACACTGTTAACTCTTCCATTTGATATGTGTATCATTAATCGATATTGTAAGTATATTTAAATGCAAGAAACTGATGAACCAGTTTAATACATGAAAGATACACAATAACGAAGTATTTAAGAAATGTGTTCGGGCTTCGACCACAAAACCTTTCAGAGAAATATGATGTATGCAATTTGCATCTTACTCTATATAGATTCCACAAATCTAAATTGTTAATCTAAATTTATTAAATGATTGTATACTCTGTTCATAATGAGTTGTATAACATTCTAAATGTATTGTAACATATTTAGATGAAAGATTCTGTAACCATAATGCGGCAACTCAACCCTATTTAAGATGCATTATTCTGTTTGGAACATGACCTAACCGTCAGTTGAAGTGCAGTGAAAGACCTCGATGAGAGCATTATCAATTTTGTGTGTTTAGTCAGAGAGCATACGTTTAAACATTTGACTAAATACAACATTTGTAGACAAACCGGAAAAAGTAAATTGCAGTTAAATAAACTTCTTACTTTAACAGATCTCTCTCTAGTCAGTACAATTCTCTTTTCTTGGATAAGATTCATGTATTTACGACATCTGCATTTAACATCGAAAACGTTCTACTCCGCTTGCCATTGTGTCAAAGAGGGAAGTGGTGACAGTGCAAATTACACTCTATAACAAAAAAAATACGACGTACTAAAAAGGAGTTGCCGATTGTAATGAAATTTCGTATGCAAAGACATTTAAATCAAACATGCAAATGATTAAAATTTGGTGTCCAATAAATTAATAGCCGGAGGAACTCCGCACTCAGCAGGAGAATGAAAGAAGAAACTGTTCTCATTATGATGGTCAAATTTTCTGTTGGATTGCAATTTAAGATACCTTTCAACGAATGAAAAATGCCTCGACGCAGCATTTGTGCTCATTACTAGGAACTGTCAGTGTTTGAAAGAGGTCGTATCATTGGATTGAAAAAAGGCAGGTTGGGCAAATCGAAGAATTGCTCTTCATATGGGTCGAAGCGATTAGAAGATGCTGGCAATAATGGGTGGATAATGGCAGATTTCAGCATCTTGATGGTGTCGGTCAACCTAGAGCCACAGCAGATTGGGAGGACAGAATGATTGTCAGATCAGCTGTACCAGTACCTGATTCATCGTTATCAACTCTCAAAAGTGCGATCCGATCAAAAGTGTCCGTCAAGACCATTCACAGACGGCTGATAGTGTGAAATCTATGCTTGAACCGACCACTATGTCATCTGCAACACACGCTTTCGCACTGTCGAATCAAATTAAAGTAGTGCTTGGCTCGATCAGATTGGAATGAAGCTGACTTGGGACATATAGTGTTTAGGACTAATCCCTCTTCCAACCGCGTCTTAAAGATCATCGAAGACGTATCTGGAGACGCTCAGGGCAGCGTGCAGATACTTCTTTCATTATTGCAAGCCACTGAGGCCCCAAAGAAGGAGTTATGGTCTAGGGTACCATTTTCCTTGATAGCCGGACTCATTTGATCATTATTAGAGTCTACCGTTGGTCGTCATTAGAGGCTATCGTTCCCTTTGTACTACCCTGGCCTTATTTTTTAGCAAGGTAAGGCCAGACCACATACGGCAAGTGTTGCTACGAACTATCTTACAGCTTGTCAAATACTTCCTTGGCCAGCCAGATTTCTCTCCAATCGTGCAACTGTGGGATATAATGGGAAGACGACTGTATCTACTAGAGAATGTTGATGACCGGTCCAACAATTGAAGAAAAAATTGCCAGAAATAGTGCAGGAGACCATCAGGAAGCTTTATCACTCTCGAATTTTCTGAAATTTTAATCATTTTTTATTCTGTACATAATATTCCTGTCTGCCAATTTTTGTCTCCATTAGACAACTCCTTCTTAGTGTATCGTGTTTTTTTGTAGAGTTCCTAAATGTTCAGTAATGAGTCGCGCTTTGTTTTTGGGTCAGATGAATATCATATCTGAATGAGAAAGACCTCTTCAAAGTAATCCAATCCTGTCCTCGTGGAATGACAAATCTACTGAACAGCACATAATATGATATGGTTATGCATAAACTCTCTAATATTTCTTCATGGCACAATGACATATCAGCGGTATACAGATAATAATATATTAGCTTATGTACTCTCATTCTTTGTCAGGACTAATTATTTCAATATGAAAAAGACCAGCCACGCAAGGAATGGATTGTCTCACTTTGTCTATATCATGTGCAATCACCAATATAGTCATATCGCAACTTCGATTTGTCCTCAATAAATTGTATGTATCCGAGAAGGATTTACCGTGTAGATACTTATGGATCCATAAACATGCATAAAATTCTATAAACATCCATCCATCTTTGGTATTATGGGGGATAGGGCTTTTAGTAGCAGAAACTCCCAGCTGTTCGTTTCATTCGGTCGGTTTTTATTTGTAGCGATAGTTATGACGAAAAGAAAGTATATATCTGATACTGAGATTTGCGAATTAAGGAATGAATCTGAAAGTAATGTTAGCGAAAATAATCCAAATCTGTACATAGCCATTTAATGAAATAAAAGACGAAGAAGATGTGCCCTTTGCTCAAAATCTTGCGTGAAGAGTCAAAAGTAGTCAAAACATGTGTAGGGCATGTGACGTTGGGCTATGTGTTGAAGAATTTTTTCTTATAAAAATATCAAACAGCAAAATAAGATTCATTTTTTATATCTTAATATTCCATGTAATGATACATCATTTGACCATGAAATTTATGTAACAAATGTAAGTATATTTTTTAAATGATATGATTTTTTATGTAATTTTATGTATAAAACATAAAATTTTCGATTAAAACTTTCTTTCTTTCGTATATATTAAGTTTAATGTATTTTAAATAATATAATTAAAAACCAAAATATTCTAATGAATAGCGTGTATAACGTACATAAACGGACATTCTTATTTCAAAAGGAGTGAATGGTATAATTTCTAAGTCAACACACCCATAACTCTGGGGGGCCTCGACCTTCTAAAACCGGATACCTTCATTAAACTTCAAACCAGGTACTGTGTTTCTCTTTGCTAAAAATTTCCTTCAAAATGACTATCTTCAATAATTTAAAGAAAATTGATTTTAAATGTATTGCTGAAGTACTCGGAGGGACTGTGCCAGACAACGCAAAAACTTATGACATATCGAAATTAATAGAGGGTAATGATTTATTTAAAACAGATCAAAGATTTTTCCTCTGAGTCGTCAGATCGATCGTGGAGGTTTGTACGACCACAAAGATAAATCATCAATCTGAGTTAGAGATTGAAAATATCAAACTAGCCCAACTCAAGAATTAGATTCAGCTCCAAAGTCTGTCGAAAATTTAATAGAAATTATTAAAACCCTAACAATATCTATTCCTGAGAAACCCGAGGCATTGGAGTTGTTTTTTACTTCCGTATGAAAGCATTGTCTACGAAATACCAAATACCAAATGGCCTACAGGTTGAGATACTAATCAATCAGCTAGGAGTTAAAGCCATTACTGTTTTAACGTTTGGAACTGACGAGCAATTGTCGGATTATGAAAAGCTAAAAGAATTATTTTTAGCTAAATTTCAACCGACACAAGAGAATGTTTCGTAACTTTAAAAATGCTCAACGCTTACCTAAATGAGTTGCATATTCAATTCGCATCGTGATTAACTACAATATTCGAATACTTTTGTCGAGTAAGGGAAATAAAAAAGGATTTTAAAAGGTAGTGTGATTTAATAGTTGCAGATAAATTATATGAAACCTAGTGTTCATGTAACTCTTATGTTTATAATGATTTTTCTTATTCGTATTCAAATTGTTTTAATTATTACCGCCTGTAGATGCCGTTGTATGTACCTTTTTTGTAAGAATAACGAGATAGTAACTAAGTTTGAGTTAGTTGCTATGGGCTTCAACTTCCCTTAAGTGTTCCTTTTAACTTGTGAAATTAGGCACAGCTCGCTCGTTGTTAGCGGCAAATAATTATTATATTTTATATGTGTTAATTTCGTAAATGTTATATGTGTTCTTCGTCTAGTTATATTTATGTGTGTGGATACAAATAAATAATAAAATGTCAACTAAGGACTATTTCTTGGACTACGCACAATAATCAATACGAACTATTTACACCTTGGATTTCAAATGAAAGAATATATAGGGGTTAGATAATGTAACACATGGCTTTCGCCATCTGAATTACGTATTGCAAGCGATTTATTTTTTTCATTTAGTGGTAAATCATGACCTGAAATCCATAATCAAAAAATACACATTGAAACTAACGAAGGACTAAAAACAGGCGATGAAGAATGACTTATTCCGACAGAAACACAAATCAAAATATGAAGCCGCGGAAAATTTGTTTTGTCTGTGTAGTGAAAGGAGATTCTTTTATTTCGCGAGTAAGTGTCTAAAGCGCTTTGAAAAGAGTGAAAAGGAGATTAGTAATCATTTTGTAACAACCGATATCATTTCTACGCCAAAAAATTATCCCTCACAATAAATTGGAATTCATTGATATTCCCGTAGATAAGAAAAATTAAAATTTCTAAAAGATTCAGGAATATAGGTTGGATGGTTGATGGAGTACTTAGGTTTTGTGTCCTTTAATCTCCAGTCGATATACTGTTGAATGAGTTGCTTCGGCCTGTTATTTGCCTATAGAAAAATAATTTACAAACTTTAAAATTACTTTGCCTCTTTAAAAGAAATAAATTTAAGTACCTTAAGATAAAGAATTACTTTAAAACAAATTACTAGAAAAATCAGAGTATAGAAGAATTGCTATTGGTTGAGAATGTTTTTTGTGTCAGGAGAGGAAATTAACTGATCAGTCAATCAGGGAACAGCTTCTCGCACTGGTGAGAAAACAGAGAGGAAAAAAAAATTCCAAACCTTTTAGGCGTACCTAACTCAAAGCTGACCATCCTATTAATCGAGCGCGTTTCCTCATAAAAGAACAATTATTAATGTATATCAGCTAGGAAAATATGAAAATTTGGAATTTGAAATAAAACGTAGTGGTAATAAAAAAGGGAAATTTAAGTATTAAAATGAATGAAATTTTTTTTAACACAATTTTTTGGTCTCTCATTTCAATTATCTAATAAATATTCGTCAATTCTTTGGAGAGCCCTGTTCTCGATGGCTTGAAGAGATGCGAAAATTTTTCTTGGGATTTGAACAATAAAGACTTCAAGGGTAAAAATTTTAATGGAGTTCCGAATGTCTTCGTTTCACATTAGCCAACGAGCATTTAATATCTGACGGAGCATCATGTTTTGTGCTCTTTCCAAATAATTGATATTCGTCTTTGCTGCAAGCCTCCAAAATGGCTTGTGTAGGTAAGGACTGGTCTGAGATTCAGAGTGTAGATATGCATTTTATTTTTGGTACTTATTTTTGAATTCCAAAAGGTTATGGAGAAAACTTTAAGTGCGTTTTCTCGAAATTTCTGTTTAATTAGTGTGATATGTTGTTTGAAAGGGAGAGCTTTATCCAACGTCACACCCAAACATTTGGTGTGCTGAGACCTGGGGATTTTAACGTTTTGAATGAAAATCTCTGCGGTTTTCTTTTTCTTTTTCTTTTTGTGAGAAAAGGAGATGGCTTCTGTTTTATTTGTATTCAAGGCCATTTTTCAGAGAAAAATAATCTTCCAGTCTCGTAAGATGCCTGTAGAGGGTATGAGCTATGAATTGGAGTTTTTCGTGTTGAGCCAATATTGCTGTGACTTCGACGTACATGCAGGGGAAGATGTTACTGGTTCTGGTGATGTCATTGATAAAAATATTAAATAAAATTGGTCCTGTCTGATTGTCTTGAAGTATGAAAGCTGTGATATTTTTTTTTTTTTTTAGAAAAGTGTTACGCACTCAGACAGAGAATAATATATTTTGAAGATAAGAATGTATTAATTCAATGAAGTGAGGGAGTGTTTCAATTTCACTTAATTTATATATTAAGCCTTCATGCCAAACTCTAACAAAGGCTTTCTGGATCTGAAGAAAAACCCACACCAGTAAATTTCTCCCTATTAAATCCTGATTTCACGTGTCCGACTACACGAAGAAGCTGATGGGTAGTAGAGAGTTCTTCTCTAAAACCATTCTGTTGGGGTATCAGATTGTCGTTACTTTTTAAGTGGTCATTTAATTTGTTTAAAATTATTCTTTCTGCTAACTTGCTGAGTTTTGTTAATAAGGAAATAGAATGATAGGTGTCAGGGAGGGTAGAATCTTTAACTTCTTTAATAATGGGAACGACTGCTGCGATTATCATTGATTGAGGAAAATGTCCAATTTTCAGAATAATACTAATAATAGTGGTGAATATAAAAATAACTTTATCGGGAAAATGTTTTCCCATTTTGTTATAGTAATGACTTTCCTACCTGGAGTTTTTTTTTTTTTTATTTGGATCTGTTGAATATATTCTATATATGTGAATGGTTTTTGAAATGTGATCTCGGAATAGTTTCCAGTTAGTAATAACTTAGCGATCAAGAAAAGCAATCCGCAATCCCGATGGACGTTTTGAAATTCAATAAAATTGGGCTATGATCAGTATTTATTTTCTCGAGAATGTTGATTTTGTTCGGTCCATGGATAGAGCGAATGAGAGCGAAGTCAATGATGGAGGCTAAGTCATGGCCGAATCGTGTCGGTGTGGGCAGGGCTAATATTCCAAAGTTTTCTTGGTCGGCAAAGCCTTTTAGCCTAATGCCTCTATTACTATTATACTCACCGCTCAAGCTTATGTGGTAGGCATTACAATCTCCGCACAATATGGAAACGTTGCCTAATTGACTAATCAAATTCAGGTCTTGTATGGCAGAATTAACATTAGTTGAAGGTGGGATGTAAATGGATGCGATCAAAATTGGGTCAATAGTGGCCTCCGGATGAGATTGGATGATCTCTATCATTACGATAGGTCAAGAAATTTGGTATTTTAAAATTATGTGCTGATCTTAGGTGTATCTCTTGTATAAGAAAGTTGTCGGATGAATGCTTATCAACAAAGTCTTGTGTCTCGAGAGTATGAGAGCGCACTCCAATCCCGTTCCAGGAAGAAAGTCCGAGTTCGAAGCAGGGGTAAGACATAATTAATCTGAATAAAATCCAGCAGAAAAGATGTCTGCCTTTTCTAATCTTTCTTGAGTTTGCAACATCCTAAATGTAGTTTGAATTAGATATGAAAATTGAATGAAATTTTTTCCCAGTTCTCTTATAGCTGTAAAAAATGTCGTGAGGTTTTGGTGTGTTATTAATATTTTCTTCCGGTGGATGGTTTCTTTGCTTGTGAGTCTGTTCGTGCTCAAATTTTAGAAGTGTTTCAGTTTCTACGAATCTCCTGTTGAATGACTCCATCTGGTATTTATTTTTCGCAGCATCAGCGAAAGAAAGGTTTTATCCAACAGTTTTGTATGAAATGGGTGGTTTTTTTTAATTGTTCTGTTTTTAGAGACAGATTGGACATTTTTGGGGTTAGGTTTGTGGTGTTGTGGGCAGCCATCCCAGATAGTGACATGTAAACCTGTACAGTTTATGCAGACTGGATTGTCCATTTTGGTTTTAATTTAACAATCACCAGTCTTAAAATTATCTCAGTATTTGAGGCATCTTGCCTTCATGGAGCAAAGTTACAATTGTAACATTGTGTCGCTCCCTGGCGACGTTTGAATGTATCACAGAAGAGAGACATGTACATATAAGTCGTTACACTGAAGATATCTAGAGCTCTCCCTCGGCCTTTCTCACTTCCACAAGAAACATGGGTAGTGGAAATTTTATTTTTCGTTGTGTTAGTTGAACAATCTTCTCGACTTTGAGTCCTTTCTCCTCAAGATCTTGCTTGATATCTTCGAGGTCGGTGTACACACGCATTCCCTTCAAGGCTGTTTTAACCGGACGAGATTCAATCGGTTGGATGACGTAGAATTCTAATTTTTCTGTTTTAAGGTAGGTTGTTATCTATCTGTGTTCATCTTCATTGTTAAGCTGAATTTTGATATATTCACCAGTCAATTTGCATGTGACTTCAGGGTGACATCTTTGGAGCTGTTGTAAGAGCAGGCCTCATCATGAATGGCTAGAATTTTGACTGGTTTGGTGCCGGGAGATCCGCATCATTTGTATTAGGATTTTGGGTATTTAGTTTCTAGAATAAGTTTTTAATTTGAATTATGTTAGGAGAGTTTACTGTTTTAATCTTTTTGAAAGTTTTAGATGGGAAACAAATCCTTCGTTATCAACGTTTTTTGCAATTTCATTTTCTTTTAAATTTAAAGAAGCGGTTCGGATTACCGATTCCAAAAGTTTTCTCCTAACACTTTTCAACTTTTGGTTTAAATAATGAAGACAAGATTTAAAAGGGAAGTCAACTCACCTTTTAATGTTTTCTGGCTTGTCCCCAGTTCTAGAACTTCAGCAACATTTCAGGAACGGCATCGCTGTTTCGATCTTCTTCTTCGATGGCAATTATGGATTTCAGGTAGAGAACCTTTTGGTCGTTGCAGTCGATTTGTTTTGCAATAAACTAATGGTCGGGAAAAATTCGATGGCTTTCACATTGACTAAAGCATCTTCATTTTGGTTGGATGGGACACTCAAGTCGGTTTCCATATTTCACACGTAGCGCTCGCCAGAGGCGGATACTCGAAAGAGCTGCTATCCTTGCGACCACTGATAGTGACGTCCAAGTAGCGAATGTGAAGATTCCTGAAATGAGTTAATAATCCTAAATAAAAAAAAATACTCCCAAAAACAAAAACGGGTAATACACAAGTAAAAAGTTGTTTTGAAAACGAAACCTTTGCTTATACTGCAACATTTTCTTCTTCTTTGAATGAAGATTTTAAACCAGTTGAAATTGAAACTGTAATTTGCTATCAGGTAGAAATGGATAGAATTTTTCCACCAGACTGTCTCAATCTTCTTGGGTTAAATAATTCGGCAAATGTCCAAAATGAGCAAATTAATTCTTTTTCTAAGGGAATTGAAAATAAACTTCATTTTTGTTCAGCGGTATTTGGTAATGAATTGCTTGATTTGACACATACTGTTAGCAGTTGTTTTCGAGACCAGGTTAAGCACCTAGTAAAGGTATATAGGCCTGCTAAAGAACCTAAAAACGTAAATTTACGTTTAAGTATTGTCTTAAAAGATGAAATTCCTATATCTCAAAATCAGGTCGAATGTCATTCGCAGAACAAAAAATTATGGATAAACAGTTAGATGAGTGGCTATAAAATTGAATAATTCGTGTTCTGTTTACGCTGATCCAACACTTTTACCCAAAAAAAGAGAAAGGACTCATCGATTATGCGTAGATTTTAGGAACATAAACAGAAAAGTAGTGAAATATTATTTCACATGTCATATGGGCTTGTATGATTTTTTAAAAGCTTCATTTGGTTTATCTACTAGTCCTAATATTTTCTAAAGATTTATATATAACGTATTTAGAGATTTAGTAAAAGATAATATTGTTATAATATATATGGATGGTTTTATTATTCCTTCTAGTAATGACAAACAGGGTTTAGAAAAACTCAAACAAGTTTCAAAAGTTGTCTCAGAATATGGTTTGGAAATTTATTTTATAAAATGCCAATTCTTAAAAAGAAAAGTTGAAAGTTTGGGATATGTAATTGAAGAGGGTGCGATTCGCCCTTATCCATCTAAAATTAGTGCAGTCTAAATTTCCCCTAAACCTAAGAAGATTAAGCAAATGCAAAGCTTTCAAGGTCTCACAGGTTATTTCAGAAAGTTTGTACCATGTTATTCAAAAATAGCAAAACCACTGAGTGGCGTGCTTCGAAATGGTGCAGAATTCGAATTTCGGCCAATGCAGAAACAGGCATTTGAACAGGCATAGAACTCTCATCCCAGTACTTGCAAAATTCTCATTCAACGATCCTGCGAAGAGGCGCAAGTTTGTGTTAAAGTACACAAAGTACAAATAATCATCAACAGAACCATCAGCAGATCCGCTAAATTCCCTAACCTTTGAGTTGATGACAGGCATCAAGATTGGATACAAGACTGAAATGAAAATTAAAGAAATACTTGATGTCGAACACATAAACTTGATCTTTCAAAAGAAAGAGACTCTTCCAGAAGATGCAAATGGAAACATTTTTAAAGTAGAAGCTGAGTTTAGACGCCAATATAATAAACATCGCCGAACTGCTCCCGACAAAGAAATAAATGACTTAGTAGCAATTAAAAGAACTCAACTTGGTGGAAATCTCAAGTTCAAACTCGAATTCCTAGGACCATACAGAGTGGTTAAGAAGAGGCCTCATAACCGCTGTGAAATAGAAAAAGTGGGATGGCACGAATATCTTGCAACAACTTCCACTGCAGCTGAGATCATGAAGATCTGGTCAGATTCAGTCACTACCTGAATTGAGGAGACCTACTAACATTATTTAGCATAATAATGTTCTGTAATGTATTTTGTTCAGATTTTTTAATTTTTTTTTCTTTTCTTTCCTGTATTTTAGTGTTCTGAGGTCGATTCACATGTCGATTGCCAAGCGCTGTGTTGAATCAGGCGACTTCAACTAATCTTCAGCTCCCGCGAAGGGGATGCTTGGTAAACGTCCATGCTGACCACGAGAAAACGATCAGGATCAAGGATTTTCTTACGCATTGCGAAAAACGGCAGTGACTCTCCAACATTGGAAATTCTTTTTATGCTCTACAATCATCGGAAGATAAATCATCCAAACTAAATCTATATCATAATCTGTGTATATAACGTAAATAAAAGGGCATTGTTACTTCAAAAGAGAAGAATGGTATAATTTCTAAACCAACACACCCATATATATAAGCTTATAGATAATTCCCAGAAATGTATACCCTGCATGAAGTTCGGCAACTAAACGGCTTAAAGTTTTCGTCTACTTACAGCTGTGCCCCATAATACCATTATAAGAGTTGTCTTTAAATGGGATTCAATAAAAAGTTATTTAAATGACATCCTAGACAACATCTCTGTCGCAATTCGGTATGCCGCGCAATAATAAATACTGTACTCCATACTTCTCCGCATATCACCAGACATATCAACTTTAGAAATCAAGACATTGTTAGAAACTGTTGCCCTCACTGAAGACTATTCGTCTCTATTCAACTTAGGTTCCAGCATATTGACGTTATACAGGCATGACTTCATGGTATATTGGTGTCACAACAAGCGACAGAATGGTCAGCACCGGTTTAGATAACTTTTTCTTAGACGACGGTTGCCAATGATTCTGTTGATAATTTGTGTATGAGTAATACATCGGATTATGAGCGATAAATCTGGTACTGCAGCAATCAATATGAAATTATTTTTTCTGAGCACTTGTGTGCCTAGTTTGATTATTTCAGTTCTGGTGCAAAAATCTGCTGTTGTTCACCCAGTTGCATCCGCATTACTTCTTTGATGCTTAGATACTACCATAATGTCCGATATCTTTCTAATTTGCTATTCAAGCCTCATGTAATACGATGGTTTGACCTGTTTCAAACTCTGACACATATTTGAAATGAACATGAATCCATCGTTGAAGCTTTGTTACAATGGACATAAATTTCCTTCATTAAATTCGAAAAAACAATGAAATCGAAAGTATTTCTTATATGCATCTGCTGACTTCTCAGTTTTGATGCAATTGAGCTCCAACTATTCATTCATTAGAAGCTTCGTAGTGTTATCTCCCGTGCTTATAACTCAAATGTAGAGGGAGTTATTTGTAAAGGGGGGAATGTAAGATGTCACACAATCCCCTCATATCAGATGAATCCGAGTCTCCAAGTGGAGCGTACAAATGTAGGTAATCACATGTGGTGTGGGGTGATTGAGTATTAACAGTAATCTGCACTGATCACCAAGATAACTCTAAAGAAACAGTAATTGAATGAATAAATGAAGTTGTTATTGTTATTAAAAGTGTATATGATTTCTTATGAAGTTGTGGCCGTGGTAGCCTAGTGGTGATGGTCGCGGACTTCTGGCTGGTCGTTTTCGTCGAGTCCCGGGTTCGTGCCTTGATGATTCTAAAGTACCCGCCGTGTAGCCTGAGCTGATATTTCTACCAAGATAATGCACCATCTCATTTCACATTATCTGTTAATTGGATTCTAGCCAATTACATCATCCCAGTGTTACATCATCTGGCTTATTTACTGAGTCCTGAGCCATGCGACTTCTATCTGTTTCTTAGATAAAAAAAAAATGTATTAAAATTGTATGACTTGAGTCTATTGAAGTTGTGAAAGAGAAACGTAACGTATCCTGCAGGAACTGATAGAAGGACTTCCACCACTGAATCGAACAATAGAAGATTCGCATGGAGCTTTTTAGGGATAGAAGAGTTGTGTATAATGAAGATGATAAGTAAATATGTGTGACATCAAAATAATATATTTTACAACGTCAATCACGTTATTTAATAGTCACACCTCGTAATACGAATGTTGGATAACATCAAATTATGATGGATAACATCAAATTAATGTAACATAAAGCGTGTTAATTAAGTCATCTGTTTCTAAGGGAATCATGCGTGAAAATAATAATCTTTTCTGATATTCAATACTCATACATTTTATATTTGTATTCTACGGCAAAAGTTCTTTTCGGATGCAAGAAATGAGGTATTAAGAAGGGAAGTTTATATATATATTTATTTATGTAATAAGTGCGTGTAATTTTTAATATAAATTAAAAATCTATTAGATTTTCATCTACTTTGTTTTCTTTAACTCTAGTTTTTGCATTGCTTTCTTTTCTCTTCTAATGTTTGTCTTTTAATGAATATGAATTTGCTTTTGCATGAAGAAAGAAATCCTTGATATTTTAAATGACTTTAACGTAAATCTTTTAAAAATGTTAAGAAGTATTTTTGTGTTCACTTTTTTTGGACATTGATCAAAACTCTTTAGTGCTGTTTGTTTTATTTTACACATTTCAAATATTGCCTTACACATTTCATATATATTTTCACACATTTCATTCCTTTTAATAACATAAATATTACCTTGTTAAATCGTAACAAACCAATATATGTTTTATACATGAGAACTTTTATCTATATTTGGTTTCATTCATGAAATTTAACGCAGTTTAATTTAATTGTAACGTTTGTAATTTATAGGTACATGGAACTCATCCAAGAAAACTGATATATTCAAATTTATTTTAAAAGAAATGGAACAAGATACACAAATGATGATCCAACAGAGTAAAAAAGTATTTACTTTATTTTGATCTTTACAAAATTTCTGATTTTGATAGATTTCTATTTTCATATACTTCGTTTCATAAAACTTATGTAGTAAAAACTTCTCAAAATTAAATTAGTAAAATACTTGCAGAAATATTACTGGTGTATGCACCTTTTAATTTCAAATCAAACTTAGAAAATTAAAAGATGATCTTTATTTAAGTAAACGTCAAAAAATCATGAGACTTTTGCAATGATCCTTGTAAAAAGCTATATTACTGTTTCGGAAAACTTATGACGTATTTCCTTCAACGTCTAACTCTATAACCATCTTAAATTCTATTTAAATAGTCAATAAGCTATAATTTCTAATGTAAGATACAGAAATACAGTCCACTCAGTTAGTCCCAGATTACATTCTCCATTTGGCATTGTGCGGAAGTTAGGATAGAATTTTCTAGCTTAGGTGTCATCCTCGTCAATAGACCGTGTTTTACACATATGAGGACCGTCACCAATTATTCACGAGCCATGTCTAGTGTGACGTTAATAAAAACAATCAAATCCTAGTTTACGTTCAAATAATAACACCCTAGCTTACCAAATCACTCATTCCAATTCAATCACTTTTCGATTTTTGTAGATCCAACTCATTTTATTCTGATGAGGAGTCACCACCATTGAATTGTAATAATCAACAATTGATTATGATGACTCACTTCGAATATAAAATCGAACAGTTTGTCGTCATTCGCTACATCTCTACTCTCTTCTTTTAATGCTCTACTTCCATTATACATCACTAACTTCATTTAATTAATACGCTTCCTCTAATTCACCTAATCACGTTTCATTTGGTTGACAAGGAACTATAACTGTATTCAATTTAAATTATAAACCTCCCCGAGGTTAGTGAAGAGAAAACCATGAATAGTCCAACGTCACAAACTAAAATATGACAGTATTTGATTAACTGATAAACTTAATTTATATAGTTGCCTAACATCGAAAATGATAGTTGGATGTTTCAGATACTGTTTCTGCATCTCATCTCGCTGATTATGTTACATTACAAAAAGCGTTGATTTTAATTTTTATAAAATTTTGCTTAAAAATTTTTGATCAATGAATGATTAAAATTGGATACCCTAAGTTAAGTTTCAATTTAAATCTTATCAAAAGAGAGTGGTTTTTTATTCTTAAACTTTTTAAAAGATATTTGTTTTCCCATAAATTTGAGTCCCGAAGTTTGAAATTTATTGTATTTATCCTCTGAAGTTCTGAAAAACCTTTGTTTACATTCAAGATTCGAGATTTATTTGTCCTTTCCTCAGGTGGCGATGACTGATTTAATTATTTATCCATTGACCCATGTAATTTTTGGAACAGAAAAATACTGTACAAAAATAGTTTTATCTTTAATCTGAAATTTCACATTTGCTTAAAAAAAATGTGCTATTAATGTATTGAGAACAAACCAATTGATGAGAGCATCCAAGTAAAACTAAAAAAAAGGTAAAAGAAAAAACTGAAACAAATTAAATATGATTATTGATTATAATTGAAAAAAATTAAATGTTCATGTTTTATCAATCAATGCTAAATTAATATTTTATAATGTCATCTGCATTCAATTACAGAAATGTATGTCTTATTACAATTAATTTAAAAATATTTCTTATGGAAAAATTAAATGGAACTGAGCATAATAACTATGTGTCATGTCTTTGGTTGAAAGCGTGGAGAAAACGAAAAATCATAGTCATTAGATGACGACCGTTGTATCACCGCTGACAGCGGCGCTTATGCTCATTAAATTTATTAAAGTTCTATGTTCTCATTGGACAAGGAGTGACCAGCTCAGTTATCGTCGTTTGGCCAATCAAATTACGAGATCCGTCACCATTTTTTTGATATTTTTTAATAATTTTTGTTATTGATATTAATTGAATATTTATTAATGTCACACACATAGAAATATCCTCAGGATACTTCTATGTGCGTGACATTAATAAATATTCAATTTTTTCGGTAGAAGAAATAAAAACCTACTTTTTGCTATTATTCCTAAGTATTAATATTTATAGTTTTCAAATGCATAGAACATGAGAATATTCACGCTTTATTTTTTTAAAAAAATTACATCATTTCTTAATTACATTATGTGTATTCACCTTGAATTTTAATAATATTTTTCTTAAGTGATTAAAAATTTACTGAAAAAAATTGAATCCTAGTTTACAATTTAGGTGTTTAACCTTCAAAAATAATTATTTATTTCAGTATATTTCTCTTAATTGATAATTTTTTTAATTTATGATAACTATTCTGTATTATAAAGTGATCTTATAACAAAATATGATATATTTCCATATTATTGTTATGTAGAATATAAAATTTTAAATATTTTCTAGCTTGGAAAACCTCGAATGCAAAGTGTTTATATTCTGAATTTCAAAAATTTATCATTTCTTACTGCTACTCACAGGAAAAGTATGTATATAATTACTATAAAATTTTAGAAAACTCTTTTGTTATGGTTTAGCTTATATTTCTATTAGATCTTCAAAAGAATTTCTTAAAGTAGGATTCCACAATCAAACAAGTTAAAATGCGTTCCATATTTCGATGTAGTATTTTATTTTTTAGACCTTATATTTATTATTTAATAAAATAGTTTATTCAACTTTTCATTCCGCATTAGAATGACCAATCTGGTAGTGAATTTCCTAATTGAAAAAATAGGATATGGTAAGATCTATATATATATATCTAAAGAACCTATCTTTTCAAAGAAAAATGTAAATCTTAGACGAAAAACATTTTAAAAGGTTTGATAAATATTTATGATCATTTTAAAAGGACAAAAAATGAAATGATTTATAAATATGGATACATAAAATATTCCGGTAGATAGTCAAAACTGTTTATTTTTAAATTTGAGTTTTAACAACCTAATACCACTTCCAAGTTTTTAAAACAGTATTTAAAGGGGTCATGAACTCGAAATCGCAGTCTGCATTATTTTCGTCGAGTCGTGAGTTGGAAAATTATTGCTACTTAATATTCACTGTGTATTGGATTAGATACATGTTAATTATGGTTAAGGTTATAACCCTCCCTTTGCCACGGTGTGGAAGATTCGAGAGTAAGGTGCCAGCTCTGTTGTCGTCTTTGTTATTAGACTGAGGCTCAAAATTACGAGGTCCATCGCCAATATTCTTCGTGTTGCTTCTCAGTGTCATGTGGATAATCAATCACAACCAAATACCACACGTGTATAAGAATTGGATACTAATTTTAGTTTATGCAATTTCACACAATTTTTAATTCATAGTACGGTTTTAAAGCATTTTTATTCGTTTTTGTAAAATTAAGGTTGTACATTTACCCTTTCTAAATAATAATATATTTGAATTCATGTTTTACGAAACAAAGATTTAGAACAAATTTAGGTTTTAACATATTACCACTTTTGCATTCTTATAATTATTATAAATATATTAATTAAAGTAATTTTCACAAAAAAATATTACATATTAATGTAGGTTACATACTGTTATACGACATATACTATTTTCCGTCCTCCCTCCTTCATTTAGAGCAGATCTCAAAACTACAATTTTTATTCTTATAAATTAAATGTCACTTAAAGGAATATTTTAATTTGCTTCAGACACAGTTCGGAGCTATAAATTAATTTAAAAAGGTGAGAAACATAATTACTATTTAAAGTGTTGAATAAGAAACGGTTGCTCGAATACACAAGCAAAAACATAAACTTTTAAAGTATGCCTAATTAATCTTCGAACAAAATGGATTTCATATTTTAATGAATTTTAATATTTTGTGGACACATTTGATACGATATGTACTCTAATTTGAAACATTTCCGATGTGAAATCTTCTGCACTTAAAAGCTTTCATTTATCCTCGGGTTAGAATGGAATTTTTCGAATATTTACCTAACAAATTTAATCATTACACGGGAATTCATCTAATTTTCAAAACCAAGTTTTAGGATGTCATGCTGTGGCCGCGGTAACCTATGGTCGAATACATGGTCGGAGTTAATGTTGTCAATTCGTCGGTTTGAGCCCTTACGAGTATGCTACTACAAACCAACCATGTAGCGGCGTTCATGCCCTAAAAACCTGGTCGTGGTTTCCAAATGGTGTGATGAGGAAGTTTGGAGAGTGAAGTACTAGCTCAGGTATCATATTCGTTACTTTACCTCGGTCAAAAATTATGAAGTTCGTCTCTAACTGTCCACAAGTTGCTTCTAATGTGACGTTAATAAAAAATCACATCATTCATATGTCTGGATGCATGGGGTTTCTCCAATTTTTTAACCATATTTAAGTAACCCATGTAACTAAAATGTCGTGTTTTCAAAGATTACATTAACTTAATTTCTCTATATTATCAGTGGTCTCTTTCATTTTTAGGTATAGAGTTCACGCTATTCTGCATAAAAATATATCAAGATAATTTTCCTGAGAGACTCAAGTGCTGTTTCATTATAAATGGTAATGTATACTGTATATCAAAAGAGAAAAAACTTAATTTCGCTTCCGTAATCACAAAATTCGCTTTTGATTTGATCATATAATGTAATTAAAAAGAAATGGAATGTTCATACCAAAAGCTGTAATTTTTTTTTCTAATTTATGCAATACATGAACCTAAAATAGGATTTCAGCGTGGAAATACATATTCGTATCAATTCAAAAATGTTTTGAAAATAAAAAAAAATATGTTAGATTTATCATTTGTTTCAAGAAGAAAATTTACTTACTTGCAGTCCCAACAAATGTAGATTTTCAAAATTAAAATTGTAAATGTAAATTATGTAATAATTCATTAACAATTATCAAACACTTTAAAAATAAATACTGTTCAAAATATGACAATTATTTACTAAACGATGAAACAAATTGTAATTTTAGTGCTTAATAAAGCGTATTTACAATAAGTATAACTTAGTGAGAATAAAATTATTACTACATTTAAAAATTTGAAAAGTTTTTCCTTGTATTTCATGAATCTCATAATATTTAATTTTATTATATTACCTAAAGTGATATTTAATAACAACTAAACACATCGTAATATAAATCATTCTTGTAGATAAACTACGAGAAAATGAAATTCGATCGCCAAATTTATCCACATTTACTCGTACTTTTGAAATTTAATTTAGAAGCAAATTTTAATTTAATTTCCCTTTCAATTGAAATTTGAATTTCCTTTTTACAGCCTCCCATTGCATATTTCTAGAAAGATTTCAATGTTCTTTCTGGTTTTTTAAATTGTGTTAACATTCTCTGATGTATCCGAGAGTGATTAAGGAGGTTTTCACAATTGCATTTCTTGAAAGGAATGTGTTATTTCCAAAAATGAAATAACTTTTCAGGAATTTCAGTTAAACAGTAATATAGATTCAAAACATCTACAATCAAAAATGAAAAAAATAACCCTCTGACTGATGGGAAAAAGTTGAAAAATTTTTTGTCTGAAAGGAGATCTTTGTGATACGCCAAAAAAAGAAGTAAGATTTTTTAGCATGTGCACAAACTCGGTCGGAGGGGAGTTAGTGATGTGGAGAGTTTATTTTAAGGTTGTCGTTTATAATGGCTAAAATCTACAAGAAAATCAAGGGTTGTTCTATTTGAAAAATTTTCCTCAACAAATATTTCCGTCAAAAAGCCAGCGTCACATGCATCAAAAATGACGATAAGCCATCTAAAAGTTTTTTGCTTATTATATTGAATATTCTACATTTTACACACTTATTTCACAGTAGTGAGAATTCAAAAAATACAGATCTCCATTGCCGGGCATTCTGCGTTAATTTTAACATTTCTGGAACACTCTTGCTCTAAATGGAGGAAGTCTGGGAGACTAGGGACTTAACATTAAGAAAAAGATAGATTTTTAGACTGTTTTACATTTAACCTTTAATTATCTACATCTTCCAAGCAGTTCGTTTTCTATAACCAACTGCTTAGAAGATTTAACGTCAATGTTTTACATCCAAACAATCCTCCTTTTGAGTACAAATCTCGACAGGGACTCTTTACAATACATCTAAGCAGAATTGTACTGACATATAGATGCTTGTCACGCAGTTAAATCTGAACTTGTAGAGAATTTGTATGTAATTGTTAAAAAATTGAAGATTTTTCTTTCTTAAGATGTATTGTTCCTATTCACATTTGTAAAATCTTTTTGAATTATACTAGTACAATCATGAATAGGAAATACTTTTTATTTAACATATGGTTTTAATATCATTACATATTGTAAACAAAATAGTTTATGATTATTGACAAAAATAGTATTCGCATAATGATTTATGAAACAATTTTTGTGGTAAATTAATGATGTAAAAGATAAATTTTTTATGTTGAAAATATTATTCAAGTACTTTTTTTTATGAATTTCAGTGTCCACTTATTTTTATTTGGCATTTTCTATCATGAAAACGGCAATAGCAGCTTCAATACTTGAAAAATTTAAAATCTATGCCTCAGGTATGCTATTAATCATTATAATTACTTTTTTAGTTGAGTTATATCAATCGTACCATTTTACTTTATTTTACAAAAATGGTTTGATTCTAAATTGCTTATAACAAATGTTATTAATTTGATTTTAAACTGAAAACTATCAGCTTAAGAATAGATAAATATTAATTTTGCAATTGTTCCTTCGTGGAACACCAGGCGTAAATAATGAAGGACCTATGTTTCCGACTATTTTTATAAGAAACTTAGCGTAACGATCAAATAATTAATCTTTTATCGATCTGATTTGAATGAGTTATACGCTAAAGTGATTTTTAGCCTTGACGTATACTTTGCTTTCCCACATGCGTTGTTACAGACAGTTATATAACATCTGCGGAGCATTACACACTACTGGTGAAGGATGCGCACATGCGCCAACATCGCACCTTGGCTTACCATGTTCCCATAAAAGAATTTGACCGTCTACGTATCGTAACGAAATGTAATAATTTTTTAAAAAAAAACATAAAGTAATACAAGTATTAATAAAAATTAATAAAATACTAACATAATCATAACATACAACTGTATAACATGTCAACTAAACAAAAAAAAAATATTTAGTTGAGAAGTGGTTAAGATTCGGATGAAACAATGGAATATACAAACATAAAAAGACTAATAATTTAAATTGACACATATTACAGGAAATATAATTACTCTAAAAGTGATAATATTGTAAATATAACCATACATATTTAATTTTCAATATGTAATATAATCAGTATGTTAATGTATACTTTTTAAAAGTACCTTTAATAGTTTCGATATCTGCAAATCTGATCTTCATTAATATATCCAGTATAAATTACTACGACACGTGCCAGTACCCATTTCCAGGAAAGGAAAATGCTTTCCTCTAATTAAAACCCTGTGTCTCCTATTTTAAAATTTTCTTTAACTAACAATTTCCCTACTGTTACAAGCTATTCAAATATGAAAAGCTCCATCTTTTCCAGACCGCTTAAACAGCGTTATCCTTTCATAAAACATCAGAAATATTCAATCATTTCTCTTACTTGATTCACAATGTAAGAAAAATTATCTGACTATAACTGGGTTTGGTTTTCTGATTAAAAGGTGTGCCAATGTCAAAACTTCGAAATCAACCACGTCACCTGAAAATGGTGCAAGATGTCGAAAGCCCACAATTGATTCAATTTCATTTATTAATGATACCTCTTTATAACCAAAATTTGAAATTCATACAACACATTCGAAACCATAGTTCATTGACGTTATATTAGGCTCCCGAAGAAATTCGCAGTTTGAAATTCTAGAGGAAATAAACAAGCATTAAATGGTTTATTTCACGAAAAAGCCAAATAGAGACTCTTTTCGATCTCTTATCAATACCAAAGATTTCACCTCTCTAAGTTTCTACTATATTACTAGTAAACATATTACCCTAAAATATTTATGTTATATTTGCACCTTCTTGATATAAATATTTTCAATGCAGTTAGTAGAGCTTGAAAAGTCTAATAGCAGGTTATCTCTGAGTGAATTATCTTCATTCCATAAGGCAAATAAATATATAAATAAAATCTGTAATCTAAATACCTTTCCTCTGATAATATTTTTTGATGAAAATAATGTTCTCTGATCAATATTCGTTGGGTTAAAGACTTTATCAAAAGTAATCCTTTCTATTTGTAAATTGCCCAATTTTTGAAAGCATATTTCTGGATTATCTTTAAAATATTTTACACAGTTTGCATGTATGCGAGTAATTCACCCTTGAATTGGCCAATATTTAAGTTTAACCTGATAAAGAAAGAGCTGGATTCTAAGATGAAAATATTTTTAATTATAGTGTTTGACAATAATTTCAATAAACTTACGTTTTATGCGATGTAATACTGGATGTTTACCAGATTATGGAAGGTGGGAATTTTGAAGTCATCCAAACACTTATATGATGCCTTTACCATCCAAATATAGGGACAAATTTCCTATTTTTCTCTTATTACAAATCTCATCGCTATTTCTTATAGCTTTCATTTCTTAACAAAATGGCCTTTTTTGCTATTTAAATGCTTACCTGCTTCCGATAACTCTTCTGATGTAAGTGTCTCTTTATTCTTTCTTGCTTGATTTCTACAATTGAACTGAGGTCTGAAAATATAATTTAATATATATTACTTAATGTAATAAGATAATAAAAAAATGTTTGGTTTAAATTGAAAGCCAATATAGCATTTTCTCTTTACTTGTTCGATTTTAATTCAGGTACATACTCTTCTTCATTAAGTTCTGAGCTTTAAAAAAAGTTCCTGTGAGATCTACATATTGAAAGTATAACTATAATCATTCCATCATTTGTCGTTATACAAAAGGGAGTAATAATTTTGTAATCTGGACAAGAGATTTGAGAAATTATCCTTTCTGGGCAATGAAACAAAAAATGGGGATTCGTAAACCTGATGATCTCTTATATACTGTTAGTCACGAATAATTTTTTCCCACTCTTTTTTAAGATCTTTTAATTCAGAATTAAGAAAATTTTGGAATCTGTCTAATAGTACAATTTGCAATAGGTTTCTGGCTAGTGAGCTCTGGCACTTTTGAACTTAAACGAGCTGTAATTATAGCTCAAGTCGAAACAACGAAACCACTTTCTGTGGTCCCACTCTTGTTTTTAAAGTGATGAAAATTAAAAGCTCTTTGTTGTGGTTTTTTTTTTTCGCTTTCTCATATTACTGCTCGTAATTGAGTTTAAAAACAACTCAAAATGTATAGATTTCAATAATGCTTCACTTATCACATCATTAGTAGAATCAAGAACTAATCTCTGAATTCTAAGTTTTTCTAACAGGGTAGTTTTTATTCCAGATCAATCCCTTTTCCAAGATATTTGGGAATAAATTTTCCTTCTAGATGATGTTTTTCCATCATAGTTTCTATATGAGCCGTTTCTTTCTTATAGAGAAGGAGAAAGCAATTCAAAACAATTCAAATACTTTCTCGATAGTTTATAACAAAAAATAAAAACTACTAATTATTATTAGACTCGAATGTCTTCATTTCTGAATGAATTTACGTATGTTTAAACTCTTTGATCTGAAATTCTAATTACATCACAAATTCCAGAGGTAAAATATTTTTCTGATAAATGAATATCAGAAGTAGTCAGTACTTCTAACCCTATATTTATATTTGTTTGATTAAGATTTTTCTTAATTATGTCAGTGATGTTTCTCCTAAAATGAAAGATAACATCAAGTACTTGGAAAGGAATAAAGAGCTTTTTATTTGCGAAACAATTGGAATAAAATACTATGAAAAATATTACCCAAAACTAATAATCTTAATTTAGGTGTGTTCTTCAGTTTAAGATAAGTCAACTGTTTGGCCGCTTGGCACATATCACAAAACAGCAAGAAATGATTCTAGGGGATTTAGTTAGTTGTCTGCATCCTTTTTTATTCCGTAGTTTTGCTCTTATGAGGAAATTTTAGAAAACTAAATTTAACTTATCCATACAATCCTACATCTCCAACCTGAAACGCACATTTGGCCTTCGTTTATGTAATCACGTTTTAGAAAGCTTCTGTTCTGTATGAAGAATTGACTTTGGAAATACGGTATTTGTATGTAATCTCTAGTTTTTTGTTAACTGTATCATTGATTAGAACAAAATACATTTATATGACTGGAGGACATACATCTACTTATTCGTTGCTGTTGAACTTAAAACTATATAACGCTATTTAGATTCTTCTATAGTCAGTTGTAGTGCTAAAGGAAATCCGTAGGTAGCCAAATAGAACTTGGTGTAGTTACAGAGGAACATTTAAAACCTACTTATAACTATAATGAATGCAGTTTTAAAACTTTTTAACTTCAAAACCCGGTGACTTCACAAATCATTCGTGATTTTTCATTTTTTTGCATAACTTCTAAAACAAAGTTTGATGGATTCCGCTTAACTCGATTTATAGATTAGGCAAATTTCCATATCTGTGACGGACTGTGAAAGTCTTACAATAAAGTGAAATAACTACATATGGTAGCCCACTTTTTAACTCTCTCTTCACACAGGCTGTAAGCAGAGAACATTCAAAATGGAAAGGGAAGCCAAAATAAAAGGGTTGAAATGAAAACAAAATATGGCAACATGTAAGAAAAAATTTAGAAACATAATGTTGTTATTTTTATTAAAACAAAGTCAGAAAAATGAAAAAAAAAAAACATTAACATGAAAGGAGTTTATTTAAATTTTTGTTAATATCAAATACTTCTTTCTCTTAAATTAATTCATAGGGAAATTGAAAGGTTCGAGAAATTTGCATTAGCATCAAAATGTCTAAATTTTACTCCAAATTTATTAACAAAATAGTAAAATATTTCGAGCACAATATTTATCATATGATGGGAAGCATATTTTATCTTTATATTATTGTACATTTTAAAATACTTATTGTAAAAATTGTTTCAACACTTGCTACATTATATTATCCCTGAGGGTTGAGATCAATGTTAATTTTAGGCAATAATACAAACGGCCAATTTTAAATGTGTCCATTCACACGAATTTTGATAATTCAGACGTTTAAAGGGAATGTGAGATATTTAATTACAATAATATCGTATTAAGAAAAATGTTGTAAATTTTACTGTAATTTAGTTTTAAATTTACAAGCATTATTCCCGTGAGAAATGATTCAAATGGAATAGAGTTTTTTTGCTGCGTTTAGTGTTGAATATGTAGTTTTGCTATGTGGTAAGAATTGCATAATAGTGATACTTATCAATTAATCATACAATATACAAACATGGACAAATATATTTGATATTTCAGATTGCATTCCACTTATTGATATTATTATTTTGTTATATTTGTATTAGATGGCTGGAAAGAGCCTCTTCTAGAATTAATCGATGCTGATGAACTACCTGCCTTTCTTGGAGGAAACAAAACTGATCCAGATGGTGACCCGCTATGTAAAACGTTCGTAAGTATAAGTCTCTCATGTTTACTATGTAGCTTAACATTAAAATGATAAAGTTTAATATCAAAATATATTTCCACTACAAAAACATAAGAAAGGAATTTCGGTTCTTCTCGTAGCATTCAAAATATATTTCACACTAAATATAATCTTAAAAAAATAATTATAAGCTAGGCAATATAAATTTGTGATTACATTTAATTGTTTGTGATATATGAAATGCAAAAAAGTAGCAATTTAGTAAAATAAAACAGTATCAAACACAGAAATTGGAGTTAATGTTGTTTAAATCATTGTCCCTTGTGTATTAAAAAAAGTCACAGTAAAATTAGAATGTAATATATTCTATTTTTAACAAGAACAGCCTGCATTATATTCTTACAGTTTCTTTAAATTAATGGCAATGATGTATTGGGATTTCTCCACACCTTCAACATTAGAATAATAGAGATAGTGTAGCGATGTAATATGTTTCTGACAGCAAAACTATTTTGAGACGTGTTTATTATTAAAAATTCTATGTTAACTTATAGTAATTTCATAGATTTTTTTATATTTGGGAAGTGGTTTAATTACATTAGAGATTTTGTTCAATATAGTATAACAATCATATAGAATCATGTTTTGCCTAGAAAGATCGAAGCAATGAAAAAGACCGCCATAGAGATTTGAGACATCTGCTATTGATACATCCATTTTCTTTTAATTCGGGTTTCCTTCCTTTATTCTGTTCGCGCATGTGATGTATGCAACGCCATTGTAGGTGAATGTCAATCAGTAACATTGTATCAAGCATTGACCAGTCACGTACGTCAAGCACGAATCAAGAACATGTCTGACAGCTATTTTTTTCAATACATAACTCGAAAGGGCTCGGTATTGATAAATGTTTAGATTTTTTAAGTCAGCTAATTAATATTGCAATGATAATGATAAAAAAATAGAGATATTTAAATCTTAAAAATCCACCTGAAAGTGAAATTGGCCGAAGAACCAAAAGAATAAATGGATGATCAAAACCCATGCAACATTTTGTTGGATCGTTAGATAATCTTTTCGATCCACATAGAATTCATACAAATGGTACTATGTCTTACAGATGTGTTTCACAAAAGGTTTTAAAAGAAAAAAAAAGACTGTTAAATATTGTTGAAAATGACACACCATCTTAATATTTGCTGCTTTCCAATAAATAGTGAAGCATATTCAAAATTTTAAGATTGGAGAGGCAGACCACCAATAAAAATTGGATTCATTGCCTTCGAAGAATTGGATGTTTTTATTGCACTGGATTATGCAAAAGGAGTTATGTACTTTTCTAGACTTGAATGACTTATGGTCAAGACAGTTCTGTCCTTCAAAATTCAGAGAAACAATCGCGCAAACATTTCAAAGAAATTCTACAGTTCATGTAATTCGATGAGGAATAGACTCATTTGACCTGGCTGTAAAGGAATAAGTTTCCTAATTCTGAGTTATGGTCAGTTTTATTAAAAAAACATATCAAACATACTGCATTATGAGTGAAATTATAACAATGAAGAACTGATGACGCCATGTAATACACGTCGCAAATTCATACAGAACGTGACAAATACACGTGATAATAATGTAGTATTAAATTAAATTTTACAGTGGATGTTGAAACAAAGTATTTCTTAATGATTTTATATATCTAGTAAAAGAAGGGGAGAGAGGATTAGAAGTCTATAGCTGGGGGGGGATAAAGTTAAGGAACTGATGGGTCCGTTTCTTTATAAGGGAAGAAATGTCACTGCAGGTATTGAGTTTACACCTTAAATACTTCTATTGTTGGTACAATAAACATAAATCCAAAAAAGGCTGCCATTGATATGTGAAGATAATTCTCTAAAACAATTCTTAATAAAAGTTATAGTGAATGGCCAAGAAACTGTTGTTGTTTACTAATGTAAACAAAAAAAATGCTTTCATCTTGAGCACTAAGCTTTGAAGTGTTAATATAGCTGATAATCAAGAAATTCTCCGAAAAACGGTAAATTCTTATATTTAAACTATTGCGATTTAACAATGCCATATGGACGACTTGAAGTAATCTTTTTTCTTAATTTTTTACAGTATTCTAGATATTGCAACTATAAATTTCTGGATTTCATTTGGAGCATGTACTACTTTGAAAATTTCTCAAAAGTCTTTCTCTTTTTAACTTCATAATAATGAAGATTGTTACTTTGTTTGTCAAAGATACGACATGTATGCCATCATAGCTCTTATAACAGGTCAATTGAAAAATCCCCGGCCTACCATAGTAAAACACATCTTTTTTTGGCAAAATTAGTTTTTTTTTATTCAACATAATTCCCTTCAAGGGTGATACACTGATTATAGCGACCCTCCAACTTTTCGATACCATTTTTGCAATACGAATTGTCCTTTGCTTCCAAATAGGCCTCAGTTTCGCCGATCCCCTCTTCATTTGACGAAAATTTCTTCCCAGTGAGCATTCCTTTGAGATCTGAGAACAGGAAATAGACGCTGGGGGCCAGATCTGGAAAATACAGTGGATGAGGAAGCAATTCGAAGCCCAATTCATGGATTTTTGCCATCCTTTTCACTTTGTGACACGGTGCATTATCTTGGTGAAGCAGCACTTTCTTTTTCTTCAAATGCGGCCGTTTTTTGGCGATTTCGTCCTTCAAACGGTCCAATATCGCTATTTAATAATCGCTGTTGATGGTTCTACCTTTGTCAAGGTAGTCAATGAAAATTATTCCATGCGCATCCCAAAATACAGACGCCATAACCTTGCCAGCCGACTGTTGCGTTTTCCCACGCTTTGGAGCGGGTTCATCGTGTGCAGTCCACTCGGATGACTGTCGATTGGACTTCGGAGTGAAATGATAGAGCCATGTTTTGTCACATATCGACGCAAAAACTCGGGTTTATTACGCTTGATCATCTTCAAAACTGCTCCGAATCATCAACTCGTCGTTGTTTTGGGTCAAAGGTGAGCTCTCGCGGCACCCATTTTGCACAGAGCTTTCTCATATCCAAATATTCGTGAATTATATGATGTACACGTTCAGATGATATCTTTAGAGAGTCTGCTATTTCATTCAATTTCAATTTACGGTCATTCAAAATCATTTTTTTTGATTTTTTTAATGTTTTCATCGGTAACAACCTCTTTTGGGTGTCCACCGTCTTCGGTGCTCATTTCACCACGTCTAAACTTAGCATACCAATCCTTGATGGTTGATTTTTCTGGGGCAGTGTCCGGAAACTCGGCATCAAGCCAAGCTTTTGCTTCAATTGTATTTTTTCCTTCAAAAAGCAATATTTTATCAACACGCGAAATTCCTTTTGATCCATTTTTTTCACAATAACAAAAGTTTCTTCCCTCAAAATGTAATAATTCACAAACTAATGATCCTACAGCTGTCAAATTTATACAAGCATCTTTGGAGGGTTAGGGCTAAGTAAAAAACATATGGATTTAATTATAGTAGCGTCTTCTAAGTGTCAGACCGGAGACTTTTCAAATGACCTGTTAAAAATACGGGTAACAATCATCGTTAATATTTCTGTGGTCAAAACAAAATTGAATAAACGTGTTCTTCATGTGTTGAACCCATTTGTGGGATATGTCACAAGGACAGTGCATTAAACACATTTAAAACTAATCGTAAAGTGATGAAAACAATGAGGACAAAAGCTCAAAAAATTCAAATTTTCCAGTTTCTTCTTTGATGACTCAAGTATTTTATTTTATGGATATATACGTATATTATGCATATTTATACGTATGTAAAACGATTTTAAAAAATATCGTTTCATTAATCTTACAGTATTTGCAAATATTAATTAATTTTGAATTCATCCGTTTTTATAGATTCAGCACGGACAGAAAATTCCGAAAAGCTATTATTTCTGCAACACCGAAAAAAAATTGTCTACGGCTGCTGATGCTGAGAAAATAACAGTAACTAGATTATCGAAAGAAGAAATCAGTTTCGAGGTCACAGAAGCAGACTCATACCTTGAATGGGAATTTGAGACAAAGGATAGAGATATTGGTTTTTTTTTAAATTTCAGAAGAAATGATTTCGAAGAACCTGTTGCACTAGTTCCAAAGCAAAGGATTGACACTTGTTATGAGCCGGAAAAGGGACTATTCAAATGTGATGAAATAGGCATCTGTAAGTATAAATTCCACAATTTAACGAGAGAATGTAAGCATTTTCTTTCATATATTTTTTTTCTTAAAGCAGTTTTCATACTATTTAAATTTGTTTATTTATTTCGTGCATAATACTAACATATTTATTCCTTAAAATCTAAGAAATAAATTTAATATTAATTCAGGATTTCAGTTCAAATTTTGAGAGCTAAATACTTAAGTGCGATAGGTAACTTTATCCCTTGCTTGGACAAAGCAAATTACTCTCAGGTTAAAAAATATGAATAAAATACTTTTTAATTAATTTCAAACAATTTAGTTAAGATTATCTGCTCGTGCATGTTATTTTGTCTATGAGTAAAATTATTATAGGGTGGAGACACAGGGATTCCCCATTAGGCTTACACTATATTGATAAATTACCCGGACAAACCTCGTAAATTTGGATTCTGATAGTTACGTTGACTCCCAGACAAATGTAAAACATATTGGACGTGTCTTAACGTACAACGGGAGGAAAACGTTTGCTGAATTTATTTGAATGTAAAACGTAATTTCTTGCCACCATTGTAGAATGCTTGTTCGTGAAAGTTTCTTGGTCGAAAAAATTTGTAAGAATTCCAATATACTTCTGGCTGCACCATCAACACAATGAGGATTCGTCTTAAACATCTAAATCATAGGTTCTATAATAAAATTTTTGATTAGAAACCGAACTTTGCCACTACCAAGTATAAATTACGATGGTGTAAAAGACGATAATACTGGAGCCTCGAGCTACGGTGTCACGAATCTAGAGGCGACTACGAAGTGACGAATCAAGGTGTGCTAACTGGCAAACCAACTGACAAAATCTGGGTGTAGATATTACCAGATGAACAGTTTAATTGATCGTGTTGTGCCACGTGTTAAATATTGGGTGGGGTGTGTAATACTTTAATGCTGTTTTTCATGGTTCCCCTAAAGCCTAATTGGACATAATTTGAACAATTTCGCGCTGCTTACATTGTGATAACAGCTTGGATCAAGAATGTGTGATCAGGCGTCTGACCAGACTGAAAGTGTTATTCAAAAATGGTTTATTTTCATGGATTTTAAGGTATTCTTCTGGGTTGCTCCATGTCCAGACCTGAATCCCATAAAACACCCGTGGGATTTAATAAGACATCAGTACAATCTAGAATAAAGCACCTTTTTCTCAAATAGGTTATAGAACTTACCACAGTTCTTCTACAAAATGTGCTTCGGCTGAAAATATATCGAAATTAGTGGAAAGTCTTCATAGAATTGCAGCTGTCATTGCATCTAAAGGTGGCCCAACCTCATACTAATTTTGAAAATATCTGGGTGTGAAGCAAAATATACAATTATGCAAACACTTTCGATGATATAGGGTTTTTCCTTTTATTTCGTATACAGTAATTGTTCCTTAGAAAATAAGCTATAAAATATATATATTTGAGAGAGAGATTCGGTGATTGCCATGATTTAAGTTCATTAATTTATTACAAAAGAAAAATTGAAAGATATGCAACGGAAGTATTTAAATTCATATATAAAAGTTACAAAATTTTCGTTTACAGTTACGAAAATACTTCTCATTTGTAATAATTATTACATCATCTTTCAATCAGTTTTTGATTAAAGTAAATAATACAAGTTCTATTTACTTAAAAGTCACTAATTTTCAAAAATTGTTTAATATATATATATATATATATATATATATATGCCTGAAAGAAATAACTTTTGTATACATTTGCATTTAACTAAAATGTAAAGTTTTTTTGAAATGAAATTCTTCTAAAATTAACAAAATGAAAATATTGAGTAATAATTTACTACTAAAATACTTTCTTAAATGTGAAATAGCGTATGCAAATTAATTTTTTAATCAACGCTTAGAAAGGAAAGAGAAAGTTATTTTTAAAAAAGAAAAAGAAAAAGAAAGTAGGAAAATAATGATTTTTTTTAAAATAGCAATTCCTTTTTTGAATATTTTTAACAAACCACAGTTTTCTGAACTATACAAATTCAGTTATATTTCATAACAAAACAATTTACCCTTGTGTATATTTTCTCAATATGAATTCTTCTAGTATATATATATATATATATATATATATATAATTTATTTCCTTCCTTTAATATACATTATTTTTTTGAAATTGAATCAATTTTTCAGATACTCTTGTTTTTGACAATTCTTATAGCTGGATATATCCGAAAGAGATATACTACAGAGCGAGATTAAGAAGTCTAGTCGGTAACAAAATTAGCGATGTGAATCGAAATTATTTTGAAACATCATAAAACATTTTATGATGGTTGAAAATAATAATTTTTTTTTATTATTATTTCAGCTTTATAATTGTTTCAACTTTATATTAATAATTTATGAAGAGATTTATTTGGCGTTTTGTATGTTAATGTAGCCAGTTTAAGAAAATGTTTGTTTTTACATAAAATAATAAATAATATATGAATTAAAAATTTATTGTTATTTTCATTTTTTTTTTTGTAAAACACCTATGAATTTAAATATGTATTTATAGAATTATATCTTGTTGCAAAACAATACTATAAATTTTCTAAAAGAAAATCAAAAAATAATTCATGAATTTTAAGTGTGAATCTGTTAAATATTTTTTCAATATCTTACACTGCATTTTACTTTGAGTTGGTTTGAGTATTTCAAATTTCATTTTACGTTCATAGCAATCTCTATGGATTCACAGCCATTTATCTAATCAATTTTTTTTTTTACAAATTCTAAATTTTGTTCGGATAGTGTTCTTCCAAAATTGTTGTTTGGGTTTAGAGATTATAAAGAAATAAATATTTTAAATTAATAAAATATTTTTTCGTCTCCATTATTATGCATAAATGATAGCAAATAGAAAATAATTCATTGATTTTTTTTTAAAACTCTACTCTTGTTTTATCCTGACAATAACTTTGAAACACATGTTTAAAATGATGACTATTTTTAAAAAATTGAATTCAGATCAATTTTGATAAACTACTCTTTTCAGTACTTTTATTTCCGTATTTTTAGTCCCATACTAAAATATAGCTGAAAATTCATAACAGATATATATATTCGTAATATATTGGAAAATTCATAAGAGATATAGATATTCGTAATATATTGGAAAATTCATAACATATATAGATA
>BMAW01028157.1:234215-265617 GCA_019974015.1 Nephila pilipes | reverse complement strand
TTAGATTGATTTATCGTTTGATTTGTAGGAATAAAATTTAAATCTTTAGGATAAGAATAAGGATAAAGTTACCTTTCAATCCTTTATTAAAATTAAAGATGTGATTATTTAATCTATATGCTTAAAAATAAAACAAATTATTCATTTACATGAATTCCTTCACACACACAAAATAATGCAAAAATTCGTATAAATTGTATAAACTGCTACAAGCTAATCCTTTTTAATTTGTGAATATTTTATAATAAAATATTATAAATTTCTTTTAACAAATAATCAAACTAATTAAGTAAATTTTAGTAAGATGCAGTTTTATTTACTGGCAAAGTTTTATTATTTGGCATAAATATATAATAATTGCATATTTGTAAAAAATTTAATATCAATTCAATTTAAAAGGGTTTCAAAATAATAACTACAAATTTGGAAAGAATTTTTGTTTTGAATTTTTTTAATTATATTTTATGTACTATTTTTAACAATAGTTATCTTATTTTTATATCGAGTATTGCTTATAAAACAGTTTGTAGAAATATATAGAGAGAGAGAGAGAGAATTTAACTGCAATTATTAAAAATATGGTTGATATATTTAAATGTATTAAAAACAAACATTTTTGTCTATTTATACTTATGATTTAGATGAACTTATTAATGTGTTCTAAATGAAATTTAGGAAAATATTAATAAGGTTAATAAATTTATACGGTGTTATTAATAAAGTTAATTACTTAGATAAATTTGTTTTAGAGGAAAACACCATAACTTTCATTAATATTATATATAAACAGATTAAAGGTATTTCACAAGTATGCAAAATATATTTCGCTATTACTTTTATTTACATTATTAATAATATAATTTTTGATTACGTTAGTTTAATATGATCTTAGATTTTGATGCTTTATAACTTTTTAGATGATAGTAAAATCTTAATCCTTTATGCAGAGTATTTAAAAGTATTGCTAAATTGCGATAATATTTTAATGAATTGGAATTATTAAATATTTCTGTTCAATATAAAAATTAATATTCATGATATGACAAATAAATTTATCTTATTAGTCATAAGTTACAGTTAAGGATAGTTAATAATAATTATATATATTAAATTTCTCCTCTTTTTCTTCTGCTTAATACTTTCGCTTTAAAGTTACTTTTTCGCTTGATCCTTGCATATATACAGTACCCTCTCTCTCTTTCTTTCTAATAGATGGCACTGCTCTCCATTTCCGCTGTTCATTTTCCTTCATTTTTTCTTTTACTGGTTTCTTCCAAGTTTTTCGTCCTTTTCTTCCATTTAATATTTTAATCTCTAATTGTTAATTTGCTATTTATCCTTGATTTATGAAATATATCTTGTACATATTTCTGTTTTTTTCGTTTGTAAGAGTTTTCTTCTTTTTTTATACCTTTCTTATTTTGGAATTTTGGTTCTATACTAGTTTATATTACATTATTCTGTTTTGCGGACGTTTGGTCAGTGAAATTTAACCGTTCAAAAATGTCTTAATAAATTTATAGGATTTTAAAAAAAATGTTGTATTTCCTTTATTTTTGTTATTTCTTTCTATTTATCTCTGTGTGTTTACCTCAATTAACAGGAACGCAGTATAGATTGCACTCCGAAAAAATCGAACAAAGATTTCCCCTTGATACTTGGCAGTAGTTAGGAAGAGTTTGTAAACACATTTAAGGATATGTCGACGTCCAGCATAATGCCTGCCTATAGTGATCCTTTTCTCTGATGAGGGATGTATCGTATTGTGTGTGTTATAAATTCTTTTCAAATACAGGTGATAGGAGACTTAGTATCAAGGTCTAATCTTGACTCATCTGCAAAAAGTACGGTTTCTAAAAGTGTGACCACAAATGTATGTCTTTTGAACTTTGCTAAAAGCGATCTCGTATCATGTAGTAATCGGAACCCAAACAATGGGTCTTCTGGTATACAGCCTTCTAGCAATACGTAACTGAACGGCCACAATGATGCAAAAATTTTTTATTATAACTCTAAATACTGTAGATATAACATTGTAAAACAATTTTATAAATAAAGAGACACTTTTAAGATTCTATTTATTAATATTTCATTATGTATCAGTAATGCACATGTTTCCATTGATAGAAATGTAATTAAAAATATGTCTGTGAAAAATATAAACTTAATAACACAAGTGTCAGACAAAATTCAAAATCTTCTTAAAAATATTTTGGTTTGTAATTATGCTAGTGTTTTAATAACTCGTTTTCCGCTTAAAAATCATAAATAAATATTATTTACATATTTATAATTTGAAAATTTTGTTATTAATTCTATCTTTAAAATGTTAAATTTTGGATTATTTTTTTTTCTTCGCTGATATAGTTTTCTCTTCCTATTAATAGATGGCTATACAAATTTATACATTTAAAATGTATTTTGTTTAAAGTTTATCATTAATTTTAAAAATAATTATTCATTTTAAGTTATAAAAATATTTTAAATTCTGAATATCTTTAATAATGCATGTAATAAATACACGATATATTTGAAATCTCAGATGTTGCGGTGTTGTAAGCCCCTTTGAAAAGATATTTAAGTAGGAATTAAGAAAATATTATTATTTTAAATAGTCTTATAGAATGATCTACTTCTTTCGAATTTTTAAGGGTTATAAACTTTTACAATCTTTAAAATCATTATTTTTTCATACTAGATATTCAGTTAGCGTCAGTCTCAGATAGATTTTGGCTTTGAAACATTTTGTCAGACAGTAATTTGCTTAGTGTGAATAGTTTTTGATCCATGAAACATCTTTAACTATGCATGTCTGTTAAATGTCAGACAAGCATCTTAAGTTATTTTATTTCAATATTTGATTTTCTTCACCTTCTTTCTTGTGTTTTCATGCTTCTTTACACTATAAGGTAATTTTTGCTTTCTATACAAATATAGTTTCATTTGTCCTTATATATAACGGATGGGCAAAATGT
This sequence comes from Nephila pilipes, assembly GCA_019974015.1. Lineage (NCBI taxonomy): Eukaryota > Metazoa > Arthropoda > Arachnida > Araneae > Nephilidae > Nephila > Nephila pilipes. Next base: position 262,642 of record BMAW01028157.1, on the reverse strand, counting down.
TTAGAGCGTATTTCATGATTGATAAGAGAATAAATTGAGGTGAGTACATATTTCTTTTTTTTTATTCGAAAGACAACTTTCACCAGTTTTATAAGACAAAATTACTGTTTGCGTCCACCTGCAAATGATTAAGGCAAAGGGAAAAGAAATAGGCCTTTTATAGTTCCATGAGAGCAAATCTTTTGTATCCTTTCAGAGACGCTTCTGTTTAGAATACTCACAAGGTCGTGCTCCAAGTAAGGACTCTGTTAAACGTTGGTACAAACAATTTGAGAACACGGAAAGAGTGGTAAATAGGAAAGCTCTTAGTAGACTATCTACCATTGAATTTCGACTTGATATTTTGCTTTCCACAAACGGAGCACATGAGGAACTCAAATTAAGTTTAAAATTGTGTTGTACAAAACTGTTTTATGTTGCCTTTCCAATGAAAAATAAACATGTACTGTACCCGAATTTGTAGTTTTTTTTCTCCCTCAAATAGAAAATATTAAATGCGGTCATTTCTTTTGGCCCTCTCTGTATATATATATATATATATATATATATATATTACATATATAGTATATAGCAAATGATTCTAAAAATGTGGTGAATCAATGTAAGATAAATATTTGAATAATATTTGCTCAACCTACTGTCATAGCGATGGAACAGTATCTTACTTAGTGTAGTAATGCAGTAGTCATTGTAAAAAGAATAATATTCAGGGAATATTATCTTTTGTTCCATTCACTTATACACATATAATATAAAAATAATCCCTTAGTTCTTATTCAGTCTTTTCTGAATGTCTAGACAAATGGAAATCTATAACAATAATAAAATAATCTAAATGTTTATATCCCGATAAAATATTTAGTTGATGAAATTATTTTCATCAACCAAATATTCGATTTGAACTTTCCTATTCAGTTCAAAACAACATCAAGATTATGCGCATGAATTATTTTTTAGGAATTAACAACTCAGCTTGACTCTCTCTCGTTTCATGAATATTGTAAGTTTATTTGTCTGATATAATTGTAATCATAATAGAGATTTATTAATAAAATAAATTTTCAGCTGAATGTGAGGTTTTTAATTATTAAAACTGACACACTTCAGTCTGGTCCATAATTTTAATGTCTCTTTATGCTATAATTGTGAAGGTGAGAAATCCAATGACGAATTTTTAAGTAGTTTTCATTCGTAAGGTTAATAAGTGATGCATTTTATTTTAATTTCAGTAAACTTCAACTTAAATTTACGTTAAAATATCTAACATTAAAATAAGATAACTGCTGAGCAATTCTTTAAATTGTAAGAACGTCATGTGTTTTATATCGAAATATACCTTTAATTCTCCAACTTAACTAGAATTTCCTGTATGGCATATTTTCACCACGAAAGTGTAAGTTGACCAAGATGCTCTATCCCTAATCCAAAGCCCTTATACAAACATAATTTTCAGTTGCTTTACTTCAAATGCGCATCTAATTTGAAGTTTTCGTTTCCTGTGACATCGACTATTAGCGATACCGTATATAAAGGCATATTTAATGTCGAAAAGAGGTATTATTAGAGCAGCAAAGAGTGGCTTAAGTATCGCGTAATATTAGAGCATAATTAAATTGTAGCTTTGTTGTGTATAACTGTGGAGTCTTGTGTATAATGTTTGATTAAGGTTTAATTCGAAACCTTAAAAACCTTTAAACCTTATCAAAAAAATAATAAATTTTATTTTTTTGAGAATTTAATATTTTATGTATTTTTAAGTAAATTAAATGTTTACAATTTTCAGACTTTTATTTCTTTGTGTTTTTTGGAAAGTGTGTTGTGCTTTGTGTTGAATCACTGAAAAAACGGTCAAAAATTACTTTTAATTTTAGTTATAATTCCCATTAATTTCGAATTACTCATTTACATTAAGAAAGAAAATATGAAGCATAATGATCAGCAAAAGAGGATTAGCATTTCAATGATTTCTAATGAAAAAAAATCTCTTCTCTAAGAAATTATAAAATATTTTAGAATTAATTAAAATATAAATTGTTTTGAACATTCTATATATTTTGAACAAAAAAAAAAGGAAAATGTTTTAAGAGGAAGGAGTAAAGAAAGTAAAAACAATTTATTTTCAATTGAACTTTCTTACTATGTGTCTTTATAAAATCAGTAAAACAGAGATATTTTTATAGGCGGGAACAATTAGTTTATGTTATGAAATTAACTTACTTCAATCATTCAGTTAAATACTATTATGAAATTTACAGTAGTGAGAGTTTTAATTTAAAAATATTTATACTTCAATAAATAAGAACAAATATTTTGCTTAAAAATTCTATAGATACTATAATATTTACAGATATTTAAATTTTACCTTTCTTTGATAACTTTTTTAATTCCATGACCTGCTTTCTTTATTTCCTCAAATGTCTTTTAATTACGACAGATTTCAGTCATTTCTTTGGTTTCTGTTGCCAAAAACTGGACCATTAAGACAAATTTTTACTTACATTGGCAGGTGAAGTATTCGTAGGCAGACAGAAAACTTAGCGATTTCATTTTTTTTTATATTTATAAAATTATAGTTAAAAAAATATTTAGAATTGTAATTATTCATTAATGTTCCTCTAAGAAACAGCAAGAGCTATTGGAGAAGGATTTCCTAAATTTTCTGTCTTGGTCAAATGACGCGGACGACACCTAAGCTAGTATCTCTCTCTCTCCAAACTTCCATATGACACCAACAAAAAGACTTGGGACTTCAACCAGTTTTATAGTGCATCAGCCCAACCATACTGTGATCTTTAGTGGCATAAGGGCTCAAATTCTATGATAACAACGCCACCTACGAGTCTGCGACCATGGACATAAAGCTAGCAAGGCCATTTTAGAATTAAAGAACTTAAGAAAGAGCCGAAATCATTTCGCATATCTGTGCAGAAGCATTTATTATCATAAAGCTATTATCTCAATACCCCGATGCATACTGTGATGTGCAAAAAAATCTTGAAAAAGTTCATGAATTAGTATTCAAAATACATGCGTCATTTTTTTTTAAATTTACGGTTCTGTTTATATCATTTTTCGAAGTAGGTAGTAGATAGTAGTGAAGGATGAGTCAATATGACTGAAATGAACGAGATAAAACTTTTTCAACTTTATTTATTTAGTATCAGAATAAAATGGCAGATTTCACTAACTGTTCAATGCTGTTCTCCAAACTAATGTATTCTGATGCATAAATAAGTAAAAAGAGAGTGTTGATTACTTTCTAAATACCGCTTCATAACCTTTTGTCGGTATTTTATTGGGAAGATAAATCTGTCTCTGTTTCTCTATGATAACTGAATATCATGAAACCTTCTCAAAATTGTTAACTTCAGATATTTAGGAGTGTCATCAAATATTTGTCTATTATCTAATTCATGCTAATAAGGAATTTACCAAACCAACAAATTTATGAAAATATTTGATATGCTGGGAAGCATGCTCTTTTTCAAAAGTCAACATTACGCTTTTTGAAGAATTCAAAATGCAACATCATTTATTATCAGATAGGATTCAAATTTTCACTACAACTTTTATGTGATTTTTTATAACGTCTCACGATTAAGCATCACGAGGGCTACTGGTCCCGGAACTCATAATTTTTAAATTCGGTCCAGTGACAAGGACGACACATGATCTGATATCAAACTCTTCAAACTTTCCCTATATATAAATGGGAGGTCTCTGGACCTAGACTATTTTAACGTGCATCAGATCTATTACATAGCGGGTCCTTAAATAAACTGCGACAGAGAGTCAGCGACCATGATCACTAGGCTACTTTTGCTACAAAATATTTTCTATAATAGGTTGATTCAGCAATTATCAGAAATTAGTTTCCACAGACATTAAGATTAAGTAATTTGAAATACGCAATTAATACGCACGGTGTTTAGATATAACCTTAGAAATATAATAATTCGAGATAAAAACCAACGTTTTTAAAAACAACGTTTTTATATAGTGGCAAAATTTATTAAGAAAGATTATTGAAATATTAGTTAAAACTGGTCGCAAATATCTAAATATTGCATTGTTAGGCAAGTAAGAACGGTTCCCGAAATTTCAGAACTCTAGCTTGATGGGAAGTTGGTTAATTTAACGATAGAAAATTTGATGACACACACACACACACACAGAAACACGAACCAAGTGAAATACATAAAAACGTTAAAAGTAACTAAAATTAATTAATTAATTCGGTAAATTAAATGGTTGGAATGCAGTTTAACCCAATCACTCTTGGCGACAAGAATTATTTGGCAGTATTTTGCCAAATGTGGCTACCCTGGTCCGTTTTACGGACTTAACGTTCAGCCAAACAAAAAACTCGCCAAGTTTGATGCCAATTTTTGAAATCGCGCCAAGTGGTTGGGATAAACTGCATTATTGAAGAAAATACTAGCTAAAACTTGTCGCAAATGTCCAAATATCGTATTGTTAGGCTAGTGAGAACGATTCCCAAGGTTTCAGATTTCTAGCTTGATGGGAAGTTGGTTAAATTAACGATCGAAAATTTGATGACACACACACACACACCAAGTGAAATTCAGAAAAACGTTTTAAAATACTCCAGAAACCCAAAAAAATATTTCTTTGAAGACTTTCAGAAAAAAAAAAATATATGAATGCATCGCAGGCATTGGCTATACCTGATAATATGGAAGCTGGCAACTCGAAAAATGTTATAATTTAAAGCTTGTTCATAAAGCTTAACAAAAGTAGATAATATATCAATTAAACATATTAAAATCTATTTAATTTCATTTTCTTATTACTCTGTCTCATAGTTTATTACCATCGATATTCTCCTAATTTCTCGCCATAAATATACTGACTTTCAATTTCAATCCATTACGTTTCAACGTATAATTAAAAATAAATAAATAAATTATACCTTTTAATTATGAGAGCAGAAAAAAAGTGTTATCAATAGTTTGACACACAAAGAAATTTACATGAATTTTTATTTTTATTTTTCATTGGTGAACCTGGTAATCGTATTACATTAAAATCAACTGTGAAAGATAGACAATATATCAAAAATATGTTTAGGTTCCTTGTATGTCTGTATATATATATATATATATATATATATATATATATATATATATATATATATATATTATATAAAAAAAATTAAAAATTCTTCAACAACTGTTTAGATCATGATTATCCAATAAATTTCTTAAATACTTATATACATCACAAATATATTAAAAATCTTTGCGAATCGTGATCCAATTTCAAATCCACCACACAACAATAGGTCCACAAAGTCGGCTTGTTAGTGGTCTAGCCGTGAAGAATTTATTTATTTACATTTACACAGCTTACATTTTTACTCACTCTCTGGACCATTATAATCCTTTACCATACAACTTATTACCAACCAATTGCTTGCATCCTTTTGCATTTTATTACCAATCAAACAATGATTTAAATCTTTTTTCAATTTATATGGTGATGATGTGTTATATTTTTTTCATTTTGTGTATGTGATATACATCTTGAAGCTTAAAGAAAATTCCGTCTTACTACTCAAATATTTGAATCTTCATTTCTTTGAATTTTGTAAGTAATTTTTATATTTTGATTTGTTGATAATTTTTAGAATTATAGATTTTATTTTTGTAGATTTTATCGCTGAATTTTTTTGCATCTTTTAATCATGAACTCTTTTGCAATTTGGATTTCCCAATTCAGCCTATCAAGTTCGTAAAGGGTTAAGGTTGGTACCATTAAACTAGTTTAACACCGCTTATTCGGTCCTCATCCCGATATTTCTTTTTGACTTGCTGGGTTCTATTTTTTCATTTATTTTTCTTTCATTGTTACATTTCTTTCTGGATTTTTACTACTCAAATTTTTAAATATTTTAAATTATTTTTTCATAAATTTTCAGTATATATATATATATATATATATATATATATATACATAATTGTTTATGGGTCTTAAATATAAAATATTAAATTTAATATGATCAGTTACCAAAAATCACACATGTGTAAACAAACATGAAACATTTGTAAAGTATTTTAATTGATTTGTGAAGCATAGGATTTATGTTGATCAATTTTCGGGATTTGAAGCTTTTACTCAGACACACACACATATGCCATTTTTAAAACTAAATAACTAATTGTTTACTACTCTTTCTTGCTTCTATTGCTATGAATGATATTGTAGAGGTAAACATGATGGTTAATAATTTCTTCCCTGTTGTAAGAAGCCCAAGTTGATAGTCCCCTCTAAAATTCGAAATTAAATTTTAGATAATGTATTTTGAAGGTAAGCCCTCAAGAATGTGATGTTGCAGAACCAGTGAGCTTCCATATATACGGTTAAAATATAAAAATGTTAGAATTTTCGAATAGCAACATTCATATTTTAATTTCGCAAATTTATCTGTCTATTACAATGTCCTAAACGGTACTAGAACGATACATGTATGATAAAAATTAGGGGATTAAAACATTTGCAATGAGGAGTGTTGTAAAGGATCAATGGCAACACATAGAGAAGGTGTATTAGCGTATTTGTGTAATGCCCGAGGGATAGACATTAGAAGCATCTAAAGTGATTTAATTGAGCTTTTGAACTGTTTTCCTTAACCAAAGCTTTACACACACACACCAAGTGCTAAGCAGTTTTTGAGGTAAGACTTCAATGGGCAATCTAGGAAGATTGTTTCTTCAATCTGGTGTACGCACTTGTAAAAAGATGACACTTACAGGAACCCAACGAGGTGAATTGAAAAAGCTGTTTTACCTGAAAGGGGGAAATGCCGTCAAAGTTGCGCAAATTTATTGACAAAATCATATACAAAGATAAAGTCTATGTTCCATAAAAACTGTGCATGAACTGGTAAAAAATTATTTGAGGAAACTGTGTTCACATGAGATAAACCGCGATCAAGACATTCAACCGTTCCTGTTGAACACGTTGCAGAATAGCATTATACAATTACTGCAGGTCTCTTGAAGTGTTACCGCAATCAACATGTACCAAAAACTACTGTCCACAAACATCAGATTTGTTCTATGGAATGTTTCCCCATCGATTTCTGTGCATCCAGATTTTGTAACCTTATGGCGAGCAACAACGTGTTAACGTTATGAGCATTTTCCTCACAATTATGATGCTGATATCAGTACCCCCTGCTGATACATTGCACATATGTAGCATATTTCCTCTGAACTCAGAAAGTAAACTCCAAGAATTTCGTTTACTATGCTGATGAAAATCTTTACTATGTAGCATCAACGATACGTGATAATACGGAGCTAACGTGATTGTGTGGTAAGGCATCGTAAGCATATTAGTTCTCGGTTCGTACTTCCTCAAACAGACCATTTCCAAAATATGAAAATTTGATTTATCACAAGTGATTGATATACAGAACTATGTTATTCTATTAGTGAAATATAGTTGATGACATTAGGGGCAAGTTGGTACTCGTCTACACGTCGCCACATGAGTTTGACTAGTATTGCAATGAGTGATTGCACGGCTTCGTATCCACCGAATTCCTCGACTTCAGCAGATGGATTTCTGGTTCTCTGGTTATCTGAAATTATAGATCTGCTCATCAAATCCATGATATTTGATAAAATTGAAATATGTCAAAAAATGTGAAATTATACAAATTCCCCATGATATATTTTGTTCGTCATTGTTGTCAATAATCTCCCGCATGCAAATTGAATTATCATCAAAGATGGGCACTTTGAAAACTTGTAATTCCAATCAATGCATTTTTCTCCATCCTCTCTTGTGGTATCATTGGTCCTTTACAATATTTAGTTTGGAAAATGTTTCACGCCTTTAGATTTTGGCAAACGTGTCACTTCAACGCCATTTATGGACTGACAAAGACCAGATTAACTTGCTCAGGGAGAAAAGGGATATTGACATTCGTAACTTTCGAAATGTTTTTACTGTACCCGAACTGTGTGTGAGAACTCTTGATTTACATCACCACTTTCTCGAGGGCATACCTTCAAACAACAATATCCGAAATTTCATTTCAAATGGTTGAACGGATTGGCCAGTAAAGTTTCATACATCGGGAAAGTTTTCTCATGACCACGTTGTATAATCTTAAGCTGAAGGAAAAATGCTTTATAAAATAATACTGAGGAAAATATAAAAACTGAAGAAAATGAAACCAAACTGAAAAATGTATTTTATGGTAGCTTTAAATATTCATCTCTTATAAAAATGTTCACATAATAATAATGTATATTAACCATTTAACATAAAAAAAATTTAAATTTTAAACTGCACATTTATTTATAGATAAATATTTATTAATCTATATTAATATTTATTAGTATATAAAAAACAATTATTTTGTATTACAATGTATATTTGTATATACGATACAGCATAAAAATTAAAATTTAGAACTAATGTGAAGGAAAAAAGTAGTAAATTTCTAATTATTTCATATTCTTAGTAAGAACATTAAGATGAATCGCAGTGTTTAATTTATGGTTATCCAAAAGTAATTATAAGTATAATGTTAATAAATGTCCTAGGGTAAAATCTTAAAGGTAGTTAGAATGATTCATTCTATTAAACATCATTTCAATTTCACTTGAACCGAAGAATTAATCTCTAAGCATTATCTTCTGTTTAAAACTAATTCAACATAAATGACAAAGTTTTCTCTCTTGATAATTGTATATTTTTGTTTTGGTGTTCAGCTACGATTAAAATTATACCACGGCAACTCGAACGCTGAAGCGAAAATTGAGATGAACGACATCTCAACTTGTAACTCCCTTAATTTTTATTTTACTTATGAAGACTGTGTGGTAGCATTTCATTTAGAAAGCTGTTACCTAAAATATAGCGAATCATACTCAAGTTGCTTAGTGGGTAAGGTCACGATTTTTGAAGCCAGTAATTTCATTAGTTCGAGTTCTGATTCAACAAAAACACAACTGCTGAGAATAAGGAGTACAGCTGCACATTAAAAGGAATTTGATTTCAGTGTTCTTGTGACATGACATTGAAATTACTAAGAAAATGTATTATCTATAAGTCCTATGTCTCTAACGTCATATGTTTTTAGTATGCAAATGTCCATCAAAATCAGGAAGTCGGTTACAAATAACTTTCTGAGTTGCTCAAGATGTTATATACTGCTAAAAATGTAATTTAAATCTAAAATTTAAATAGTTACATGTTTCACACATAACTAGTATCTTAACACAGTTTCTGTGGGAAAAACGTATGCATTATTCCCATTTTTTGTAACTTGCTTACACAAACATATGATATCAAAAATAATTATTATTGAAATTCTCTGTTTGTTGTTCTTTAATGAGAAAAAGAAAATTTATTATAATTTATGATGATACATGGGATACAGACATTTATAAATTAAGTAATATATTTTATTTTAAATGCTATCCCTAAGTTTAAACTAGGAAAAGATAATTTTTATATGGTTAAGACTATATATATGTATATATATATATCATTTCACCAATCAATGACATTGAAAATATTGCAATACTAATCGATGGTAAAACAATACAATCTATATTTAAAAAAAATTAGATTCCAGTAGAATTTAAAGAATTATTGAACTTAAATGAAAAAAGTATAATCTGTTATTTAAAAAAGTGATTCTGATTCCTCAATTTTTTTGTTCGCTTTTTACTTTAAACAGAAACAAATTAAATTACCATTTTTTGGAGTAGTAATTGGAAAAGAATGTCCTCCATTGTTACTTGTGCTTTTTATCTTTCAATGAGCTTCAAAATACAGTTTTAGTTTTTTAGTTTATTTGAAACTCTACGCTCATTATTATGGCAAAGTTTCCAAAGAATTATTCAATGGAATTTTTTTGAAGCTGATGTCATTACTTTAGAAGAATTATTGTCAAACTGCTATTCGACAGAAAACATTTTAAACACATAATTTTGCTGCAAATACAATTAAATAAAACTGCTCAAAAATAATATCACCATAATACTTTAATAAAATATTCCGTTAATATACCTGAGGAAGTTTGATTTTACACAGCTGTGGAATAATTTTAGTAAATAAATAATAATGTGGTAAAATATAATTTAAATATCTCATTAAAAATTATAATTAATAACTAGAATTTAATCAACATTATATTTAGAAACATAAACGAAATTCATGCAACATAAAGAATTGTATTTCAGTAAATATTTATTGATTAATGATTCATGCTTGTTTTATCTTTAGACTGCTAAATTAAAGAAGCTAATATAAGTAATGTGCAATCTTATAAACTTATCATCCGTGTTTATTCGTTAGTTCAACATAAAATAAAATTGTTCATTATATAAATATGTTTTATTAATTTATTTCACAAACTTTAATTAATAATTTAAGAAAATTTAACTTTCCATTCATAGCATTTTATTTTGAAACTAGTATTTATTAAAGATTTTTAAAACTGCCATTAATTAAAAAGGAATTATACAGTCTTGAGTAGTTTTTATAATGTGCCAGTGAGACAGGAAATTAGTTTAAATTATGGATATACCAAAGGAATTAACGTCGAAATTGATGATAAAAAACATCTCAGTTCAGTTAAAAAATAAAATTTCTAATTTAATTGGTTGGAAAAGAAAAATAAGATCGAGAACCGATCGGGGAATCAAGATTAATTAAATTTTTATACATTTTTTTTTCTGAAACTGCATTGGACTATCATTTATCGGTCGGGAGAATATTTATCTTTTTTTTTCACTCTTGCTGAGCTGATAGTCGATATTTTTTAATACAGCACCATGTTATAGTTTTAAATTTACTTTCTACCCAGAATCTAATAATAAATAATTGTTACATTATTGTTATAAAAATCGAACAACCATTAAATTAGTTTTCTAAGCAATTACCTTAAACCGTTTTTAAAGTATATTTTGCAGATGATAAATATTTAATTTGGATTTAAGAAATAAGCAAATATTTTTTGTTTATTATAATACTGTAGCATTTCTTAATGATATTTCTTGCTTTTGAGTAGCTTTTTTTGCTTTTTATATTATTAATGATTATTTATTCACACACAAATTACTTGTTGATATATTTTGATAATGTTTTTAATCAAATGAATTACTGGAAAAGATTCTAGTCATAATTCTTAAAATTTTGTTTCATTACTTTTTTTAACTGGATAATTATTCGCCAAATTCCTTAATAAATAAAATTAAATTGACATGATAATACTAAATGTTAAATACTGAAATGTAATTTATTTCAATGAAACTAAAACATAATTATAAAATAAATGTATACGTATTCATAGTTTGTTGATTTCCAGTTTGTTAGATATAATTTAGAATAGTAGATATAAAGGAAATAAATCTTTAAGGTTTTTATTTACAAAAATTTGGCTTTGAAAAGAGTCATGTACAAAAGGAAGTTTGTTCTTCATTATGGTACAGGACTATTAACAGATATTCTTCACTGTGGTACAGGACTGTCAACAGACTTGAAAATGCAATTTTTAAATTTTTCTTGATAAATATTATCAATGAAATTTAAATGTATCTTCTAAAGCATGTTTGTATTATTAATTTCTTCTTGTCTTAGCCTACGACAATTTTTTGACCAAATAATTTTAACTTTATTAGCTGAAGAAGTGTAGTTTGTTGAAAAGAATTATGCCACACTTGTTTTCATGTCAAAACTAATATAGTTAACATTATTTTATCTATTTATTTATTATTAATATTATTTATCATTTATATCAATTAATCCTCTTTCCTTTAAAACAGCTCTTCATACAAATCAGCGAACCTTGATATTATTTCAATTAAATACAAAACATAACTTAAAACTTAAGTTAAACTTTTAAATTTTTTTTTCATTTTCTTTCATTACAAAACAAAATACATTTTTTACACCCATTTCAAGAAATATATGTAATATTGCTTATTACATATATTACGTATATTTCTCATTACATAATATTGCTTATTACAAAATATTTATTCAAATCATTATAGTATTTATGTCAAATTAAAAGTATGTATAATCGAAAAAAAATTATTTTTTCAAAATTTAATATTCATTCAAATCAATATATTATTTATCATTCCTCAATTAAGTAATGTAAAAGAATAACATGTTTCAATCAAATCTAAAGCATGTAAAATCATAAATATTTCCTACATCTATTTTGAAATATTTATCAGCCATATCAAAATAAAACATCATTTAAATCCTTTTCTAAATAAAGCACAAGTATTAAAACTAAATAATCATTTATATAAACGCATCATTGATTTTATTATTTGTTAATTTTGTTTACTTATTATCAGTAATGAGATTTCAATTTATATTTTCAAAAATTTAAAAATTGGTTACATCAAAAAGATTCTGAAATATTAAATATATGCACACTTTTTTGTTTTATAACACACATTAAATAAAATGTTGTTATTATTTTTCACTTATAACACAAACCAAGAAATGAATTTAGAGTTAAATTCAAAATTATATCATCTATGAATAACATAATATCACATTTTTATAATTAAAAACTTTTAGAAGCCACACACTATGAAAACAAAATAATACTGATATTTTATACAACACAAGATATAACACTTTTCAAAACAAATTCATTCAAAAAACTTGAAAACATTTAATTTAATTACAAATATAATAACTTTTTAATTTCATAATAATTACGAAGCAAAATTAAACAAATAATAATTTTAACAAAACATTAAGCAATGTTGTTATCACAATTATCATTTTAAGTCAATGTACAAAATTTCATAATTTGTAATAATGTACCACAAATAAGCAATATTTTTCAAAAATTTCTGTAATCTCTTAATTCATTTCTAAATTTTCTTAAAAAAGACACACGGGTTTATATTTTTAATTTGATATAAACTAGTTATCTAATATGAACCAACAGCAAATTGAACTAAATATCTGGAACTTTATCACCACAATCATGATTTTAACTTGAGATAGGATACAATATTTGCATGATAGGAAAAAAATCAAAATTTGTAATACATTTTCATATACCATAGCCCATTATAATATTTTTTTTCAAACTGTACATATTAAATGGGAATAAATTTAAAATCTAGACAAGTGCAGAACATAATCAACATTTCTAGTTTATACAATATATTTTTATAACAAAAGGAATTTTAAATTGAAAAAAAGCACTGCTTAACAGAAGATAAAAAAATCAGTATATTTTCGAATTCTATAAAAGTGAAATTCAAAAAAATCTTAAATAAAATATTTGTTCCATAAAATTTTTCATAACTTATTATAGGTTTACTCAAGAGTTATAAATCATAAAGATTGTAATGAAAACTTAGCTGAATTTGCAGTTTATACGATTTGAAGCTTCAGTTTCGGTTCTTTGAGTGAGACTTGTTTTCTCGCTGTGATTGGGTTTGAGCTTAATCTACCGTTCATGTTCAAGAAGTGAGGTAAACCGCAGGAACGTTAATATTTTCTTCGTAAGAACCCAAGTGTTTTCCAGGTATTTGAATCATATCTATGATACTCAATGAGAAAAATCGATGATACTCTAGTTATATTCATTCGGTTGCTGCAAATTATGAAAGTTCTTGTAGACGCAGGCAATTCTGGTTCTGTAACTTCTGATTTCTATTGTTTTTATTGAGCGTAGTCATCAGGTGAGCCACAAGTATAGCATAGTAATCCTGCTGTCTAATAATTATGTATTGGTTTAGAAATTTTGAGTTAATTAAATATAGTAAATCGAGGCAAAATTCACATTTAATTGTAGTTTATAGCACTTTAGATGAGAGAGAGAGAGAGAGTTTAATATCCTTTGGCTGAAGGTGCAATTCCACCATTTGATATACGTACAAGAACGCGGAGAAGCCAGAAGAGATATAGTTTTTTCTTACTTTCCTTTTTATAGAGGTATTTTTCCCTTCACGCTTAATAGATCATATGGTATAAGAGTAGGGATTCTGAGGGATTTACTTGGCCTCCAACACCCTATTAGTGATTATCCCTTCACCTCTTCAATCGTGAGAATAGTACGTTCTGCAAATTTTTCTGAGGGCGGGATTGCATAAATTTAAGTTAGTTTGGATTTATAACACAAAATAAGATTGAACTCTTTACTTTCAAATAAAAGAATGGGAAAAATTATTACGAAATAAAATCATTACTTCAATGAAACTATTACAAATTAAACTTGAGTCATTATATATATATAGCGTTACCTTTTTATTGCATAAATATTTTTAATAGTACATGTTTGGTTCAAAGATGTTTCAGAAATCCTGTCTAAGAGTTTTTAACATTTTTTTTCAAAAATGTAAGTTTATAATAAAAAAAATGTGCTGCTAAATATTACATAAAAATGGAAGTGTTTGTGAAGAAACCACAGAGCATCAAATATGAAGAATTTTTTGAATTAGATGTAAGAGATGATACTTTTATAAATGATACATTTTCGATACTTGTTTATGCTAAGCAGAATTCAATTTATAAAATAGTCGTAAGCAAATATAATAAATTCCGGAAGGAAATGATGAAAATATAAAACAAAATCTCAAGTTCCATGTTAAATATCATTGGCATTTCTACCAAGCCTGTGTTTGATCTAAACTTCTACAATCGTGAAGAACCTCACAGTGTTCGTACATTTTAGGATATTATTTGAGATGGAAATGTTTTTATTTAAATAATAATAATCCGGATCAGTAATTCAAACCAAAATAAAACTTTATCTTATTAGTTATATAGGATGAAATCTTGATTTCTAAATCTAGATACATTTTATCCCGAAATTCCTCCAATAGGTAATCAAACTATTCACCTTCTAAGATATATTATAATGAAATATATTCATTGTATGTTCTATATAATTTTAAATCTCTATTGTCATTACAAAATAATTTAACCTCTTATTAGAAATCTCATTTGCTTTTAATTTTTCAGAATATATCCTACATAATTTATTGACAGGTATGCATATTTTTATCAATCATCGTGTTTCAAATAAGCTAAATGCATTTAATTGCCTAAAAATATAAGTAATAATTTATTACAATTTTTTACCGTAATAAAACTTTAAATGTGTATTTATACTCAAATTGGAAAACAAATCACACTATATTACTGAATGTTCATCTTATGATTATTTTTGGAAGTAACATTTTACTCAATCTTTTTAAAAGTCTTTGCCTCTTTAATGATATTTTAACATTTACGTTTAATCCCAGCTAAGAGAAAGTATTTTATGAGTGGTACAAAGTAATGGAATTTTCAAAAATTACTTTTACACAAATCATGGGTAATCGTATAAGAAATATTTGCAAATGATCCAATATTCTTATATTATTCACATTATTAATTTTGATTTCTGAAAAATGCAATCACAGAATTTATTTTCCTTTCGCAGATCTGAATCACGTTTATAATATACTGACAATATTTCATTTATTTTTGCGAAATGTTACATATTCCCCTAAATATATCGTCTTCAATTTAAGCTGTAAAAACTGTTTTCCAAATCCCTCCAAAGAATCATAACGTGAACGTAAGTCCTCTTTGATGATATTCTTTTCCATTTTAGAATCCGAGATAGACCTGAAAGTCGATTTACCAACAAAACACGTTATGGAACTTCTTAGACCGTTATTGGGGGGAAAGTAGTGCATTGTGGATTTAAGTCTATTGTAAGCTCTACAAGGGATATAGTCTCAAACATCCTTCATTTATTTTGAAGATTAGAAGGTAGATAATTTCAGGTCATTTTGAAAAATGCTTTGGTCTAAATGGAATTTGTTATATGGTGTTTAGTATGTCAGTATAAACATCAAGAGTAATATCGAGGAGAGATCAACAATTTTTTTGTCATAAAAAGTATGAAAATATAATAAGCTCAAAAATATTTATATATTCTATTTCTAATTAGAAATTGAAAAGCTACATTATGATTATTTTTCTATATCTATATGACTTAAATTAAAACGTTATTCTAAAGGATTTTGTAAACTGATGTTTTAAATACAAATTGTTTCAAACGTAAACCAAAACAAACATTAACGTAAATTACATATTCACCAACTATAATGTATACCATTTATAAAGGTATAAATTAATTTTTAGCAGTATTCATGTTTGAGTATTTTAATGTATTAATAAAAATGGACATTGCTTAATTTTACAGGCATTAAAATTATTGTTAAAACAAGAAAAATATTAAAAGGAAGTAATTATTAATCTAATATTTTTAAATAAATTACTTCCGTTTTAATTTAAACATTACTTGAGAATTAAATAATTTTTCCGTGCATTTTTCCAAAAATTAACACGATATTCCTTTGCATTGAATGATGAATAAAATTTGGGTCATTTGAATATTCAAATATTTCCAAATGTGATTGTGATTTGAAACCAATAGTTCTTTTTTAGCATTTCTCATCCAAAGAACAACATACACTACACATAGTTGGCTGTATACAAATTGATAACCGTTCAATACATTTTGATTAATATTTATAATCCTTTGGGGTTAGAAAAAGTTATCTGTTGACCTGAAAACTATTTGGTCGGAGGAGTGTCTTATGTGCATCAGCCCCAAATGTTATTAACAACTCGGTGATGAACTGGTAAATATCTGCTTACGTTAATATACAAACCAAATATATAATTATATGAAATTTCCATCATAGACGTTAAATTAGAAAATCTTACTCACTAAAAAGAGATTTGTGCCTTTACTTAATTTAATGCTACTTTTATGTAACTGACTTTGGTTCTGTAAGTCAGACATAAAAGTAGCATTAAAGTTCTTACCTATTCTCGAGATTTAGTTTTTGATATACAGAGTAAACATCTGACACACACATACAACCAGCGGAATTTCTACCCGAAAAAAGGATTGGGGACTAGTACATATATGACACACATGTTACGAATTAAAAATTCAATTAATACAGATGAAATAAACTATTATGGCATATTTTATAAATTGTAATAATAAAATACATAGATATATGTAAGTTTATGTTTTTTTAAGAAAATATTTATATTAGCTGTGTATAAAAATAAGCATTTCCTAATATTTCTATAAAAATAAGCATTTCCTAATCGAAAACAATTTAAAAATTTAAATTAGTAAAATAAAGTTTTAATTATGAGCATAAGAAATTGAGATCAGAACAACGTCAAACAAACTTCTTAATAAATTTCTTATAAATTTTTGAAATATTTGAAATTTTATAAAATAGATGGATTATTAAAAAATAATTCTTCTTAAAATAGATTTTGACATACCATTATCGAAATTCATCTAATATTTATCATTGATTAAGAAATCACTTTGTGAATTCAAGAAACATTTTTGTTCACGATTTTAATAACAATTTGTGAATTCAAAAAAAAAGCTCTTTATCAAGCAAATAAGAATTTTTTCGTATAAAAACACTTCAAGTAAGAATTGTGAGGCTCAATAAAGAAGTTGACGAGGGAATATATTAACAAGTTTTATTATTCTAGTAAAAATAAAGTTCAATATAAAATATATAGGTGATTATAATACGAATCTTGCATGATTTTTGTAAATAAGCATATTTAAGAATTTTCTCTTATTTAATTCTTATTCCAGTTCCGAGAATATTTATCAAGAGAGCGTTAAGCAAAATCTTCTTAATGTAACTTGATTTTTAAGAAAACTTATGGTTATTTAAAAATATTTAAATCAAACTATTCTTGTCAAACCATACTACGTATATATTGAAATTTCGTTCTTTTCATTCAAGGTTACAAATAACTGCAATAAGGGTATTTTTCGTGACAAAATGTTTAAAGTTAATTTTTATCATTGAATAAAAATTAAAGACTGTAAAATATTTCATAAGGGAAAATATATAATAATAAAATGATTTACTACGACTTATTCACACACTTATAATTACTAGTTATTACACACATTATTGCTTCGGTTATATTGCAAAAATTACAAATTTCATAAATTAGCGTTAATTAGAGTTTTATTTAATCAACAAATACGCAAAAAAAAGTATAATATTAACTCTTTAGTAAAATATTTTTAAGTTTTTCCCGAAAATCTTTTTTAAAAATCTCATGAATAAGAATATTAATAATAGGAATGAAGGAAAAGAAATGAGATGGATTAAAGAAACTCATTATTCGTTGCGTGAAAAAGATGATATATAACATTATTTATTTGTAGAGTTATAAATGAAGCTTATTTGGATATTTATACCAGATGAGACCAGTTAAAGTTCCATCATTTCTAGCGAAAATTGTTAACGGCTTAAATAAACCGCTTAAAAATTTCTTTGTATTAAGAAATACACATACACAAGCAAACACCAGGTGTATATATATATATATATATATATATATATATATGTGTGTGTGTGTGTGTGTGTGATTGTGTGTGTGTGTTGAATACTTTGTAAATATTTTTTAAATAATCGAATCATTGCTATATGTTTATTTTTCGAATGATAAATGTGGGATTCATCTTGCTTTTTTGTGCTTTGGAACCATCAAACAATTTAACACCGCTTATTTGGTCTTTACCCCAAAATTCCTTTATGATTTCCTGTCTTGCTGTATTCCGATTTTTCCATTTATTATTTTATTTCCTTTCCATATTTATTTTGTCTTTTTAAGTACTATTTAATTATTTTTTCATCATTTTTTATACATATATATAATTTTATATATAATTTAATTTATATATATATATATATAATTTTTTTTCTGAATAATTAATTTTATTTCTTTATTTTTCCTAATCAATGCACAATAAATAGTTCTTTTTTATTTCCAGATACGATTCCTATCTATCCTTTAATTTATACTATCACGCACTTGTAATAGCTACCAACTTAGCCTTTCCTACGATCGCAGACATGTAGATATAATTCATACTTGTTTTTTCGTCTCTAGCAGGAGTCCCTGAAAACCTCTTCATCAAATCTCACGTGATTACCACATTATATAAAGAAATCCCTCTATATAAAATCGAAATATTGAAAAATTCGCTCTCTTTCCCTCTGGCCATGAAAGATTAAACTAAGCTGATCTCCTCAAAATGTTTATTCTGTAACTCACAGGTTTTAATGACGTTTGTCCTCAGCTCAAATTTTTCTCTCACTCCTTCAAAATAATAAGCAGACTTGATGTGTGTAAATGGTGCTCTTTTTCTAGCCATGAATTTTAATGTCCTGTGAACTCATCCATTAAATATATATACGTGTCTCGTCATATATATATATACATGTCTCGACATATGAATATATATATATATACATATATATGCATATATACATGTCTAGTCATAAATATATGTGTGTAATGATTTAAGTTCATTTTAATAATTTCTCTCAATAAAAATTTAATGTTCTGTTCGGTCTCATTCACTAATTCAAAAGTAAGGAGTTCATTCTTATTTCCTGGTCCAATTCCAAATTTTTATTATATTTATTTCATCACGTACTCATAAAATTTGTTTAATTCACTTCCTATGGTCATAAATCCGTCAGAAATAATCCCTACTAGACTCTCTGTCGAGAGCTGATGTCACTAGAATCCCTAATCCTGTGTCACGTGTTCCATTTCCTCTGTTGAAAAAAATCCCTGCAATAAATTTGGTGCACAGCAAAATAGATCTCTGTTCGGACCTCTTTTGTATTGCTCTTCTATAATCTTCATATGTTCTTGCACTTTGGCATTGGTGGCCGTAGCCGTGCTGCGTTCATCACCATGTAATACTCACTCTTTTAACGAAATAAATATACTACCAGGGTATTTAAAAATTGTATTTGTTTTTACTTTTTTAATTAATAATTAAATTCTTTATAAACAAGCGGCAGGATCTTTTCCTGTTCACGGAAAATCCCAATAATAGGATAATAACAGAGGGAAAGAGATACCAGCACCATATGTCTGTCGCCGAAGCTTTAACGACTGCTAACTGGGAAAGAAAAGAGAGCGGAAGACTCGATCATTTCCCATGGATTTTAATCATATCCCTAGGAATTTTATTAAGCAATGTCCTTGGATTATTTTCTACTGCCATTTGCGTGGTGGATCAACTCTTTAGGCATTTAAAAATAACATTGGAGCTCACTACAAAATTGACGTTGTATGTTTGTGTTTCATAAGCTGTTTCCATTTATAAAAAAACTACTTAAAAAACGTGGAATATGTGTGAACTTAGTGTAAGCCACAAGAAAAATAATGTTTCCTCCAATTCATTTGTGAAACTACAAGTTTAATGTATCATCTAGAGAGTTCTGTTTCTTCATCCTGGAATATTTTCAAGTTAGAGCAATGAATATAGGAATTTGAGTGGATTATTTACGAAATATTACAAATTTTAAAATCTGTTTTGAAAATCGGTGCATTCATTTAAAATAATTGTGGTAATATTGCTTACTACTTAATGAAATTTGATGTTGGTTTAATTTTGGGTCTTAGTCTTTATAAAATGAAAACGATTACATATTTTGCAATTTAATTGTTTTGAAAGTGTTTTTTGAAAAGTATAACATCATGTGTTGTGCATCTTGCAGAAGTTTTGGAATTATTCTCCATTCATTTTTAAAACAACTCCATTCATTTTTAAAATTTTCCTACAATGAATGATAATTTTTTTTACGATTTTGTAAACACTTAATTAGATTAAAGTTGCACTTAAGTATGCAAACTTTCGTTTCATTTTGACAACTCTTTCTTGGTGTGTAAAATTTTATGGCATTGAGTCAATACATATATATAAAAAGAGAGAAAGATTTCGTCTAAAATATTTCTATTTTGATTCATCATTTGTTTTTGTTTTGTTCTTAATGTTATACTAACTAATGTTTCATATTATTTTGCATGTATATATATACACACACACACATACGCGCATATATATATATATATATATATATATATATATACACATAAATACACATACATCATTGATTGATTAAATATTATTGTTATCAAAAGTAAAAGATTATAACCGACTGCCCTCTTTGATGTTGGTTTTAATTTGGAACACATTTAAAGATTTTCGAGTTGGTTGCTATACAAAATGAGAATAACTTCCTTTGATTGCAACGCAGTAACTTAAAATAGATTCCTATTCTACACATTTATTAATGTCATTACATTGTATATCATCTTAGTTAAATTGCTTTCTTGCTAAATGATGCTCAAAAATAAGTTATAAATTTATTTTGTGTAAAACAAAATAATGGTTTAAAAGACTTTTTTTTCTTTCGGTGTTGAAATTGAAAGTAAAACGAACTTTCGAATTATCATCGGAGGAAGTGTAATTCTTCTGATTTATGACGTTCTTGAATTTAGTAAAAGCTTGTGTTGTATTTTCTTTCCCTAAGAAACTCATCCACAATTTTGCATGTAAAAACATTTGATAAAGAATGACAAAATAAACTAAAAATCACTGTAAATTTCATCACAAATTCTCAACTTTCCATTTCTTGAATTGAATTTTCCAACCACCTAATGAATATTCAAAAAGACTGTAAATCAACTGAATATTTTCCAGATTAACTATCCAAATTACATATTTAGAGAAATTTTTTTACGAATTGAATAACCTTATACGTTTTGCTTTTACTAGGATATGGATGTTACTCCCTAAATGTGGTAATAAGACTCAAATAGCTACACAAAATTTTCAATTACAATTCTCGAAAAAGACGTACTTTAAATTATTTGATTAAAATAGAACGAGAGACTGGAATATATTTGTGAGATGACCCAGAGTCGCAAGCATCTTCTTCAGAATTAAAAAAAGTAGAGTATACAGGATAATGTTTTCTTAAGTCTGAATAAAAGTTTCAAGTTTCTAAACTTTTTCTACATTCTAAAGATATTCGGTGGTTGTGTAGGACGCTGAACACATTTCATGGGACCATAACTTTACCATTTACAATAAACTGAAATAGGACTTAGGAAATATAAAAATAAAAAATGAATTTAGAAAATAAGAAATCAAAGAGACGAAACACTCCATTTATCATGAAATATAGAAAAACGCGAAGTGCGACGATCAGTATCATTTAAAAAAAAAACCTATATAAAGTATTTCATATGTAACTAAAATACAAAAGTATCCACTTCAGTTTCTATCATAAAAAGTGCTTTTGTGATAACAAAACATATTGCGAAAGTATTAAATTTATAAACTTCCCAATAGGAAAAGAAGTAAAATTTTTCGGTTATGTTGGAGAAATATTTAAAATTAAATTCATACAATCATTTAAAAATGTTTCCTTTCAGAAAGGGTTTATTGCATATAAAAGATTATATTGACTTACGAAAAGAATTGCTTTTTTAAAAAAAATACTTCAAGGATAGGTTTTCAAATGTTTTTAAAGCTTACAATACCTTATATACTGTTTCAGTATTTGAATTTTTCTAAGAGATGATAGTGTACTTTTTAAAAATATTTTTCTTCTGTTGCTAATTTAGAACAGAAAGGAATGTTTAATAGTTACTCCAGATATATTCATGACTTTTAAAAATACTATTTATTGAAATTTTTATATGTTATTCTTAAGCTCAAACTGAGAGATGGAAATACTATTCCATTAATATATAAAGGGTCGCCATTTATTAGAATTCTTAAAATTGTAACAAAATACATAACCTCTTATTTATTATACAGCTATGAATATATTTTTCTTCTTTATAGATATTTAATTGGTTCGATGTTTGAACTTTTATGTATGGAGTCCTCACGGGGTGTATTGAATCAGAAAACTAATTCAATTTAATAAAAAATTCATTTTAAGAGTTCTTATTTAGATAAGAAATGGAATAATGAACTATTTGCTGTAAATTTAATGGTATGGAGTAAAATTAATGTCTAGTGAATAAAAAAATATTTTTGGTTACTTGTTTTTCTTATATATATATATATATATATATATATATATACAGGTATTATTAAATTATAATATTCTCATTATGAATATTTTCAAATATATTGTAGAAAAGTTTTTAGATTAAATCATGTGAGTATTATATCTATTTTAATATCATATATAAATTAAAAATTATTAAAAAAATTTTGGTAATTAATTATTTTTATTTTTTAAGTTAAAATTACTAAGTATCTTGAAATTAATAATTTATCATTTTTTGTGAGATTTCTAATAAAGTGTATAATTGGAATGATTCGATAATTGCATTGTAAGTACTAAATAAATATTTTTGTATAAAAAATGATGGATCACTATATATGCTAATGTCTATATTATTGAAAGGAAATCTGATGTTTATACATTTTTAAAGAGTATATTGCTGTTATAGTAAACCAGTTAAATAGAAATGTATAGTCAGTTAAAACTGAAAACGATTCAGAACTTCGTAGTAAAAAAAAGTGAATGTTTTTTCTTAACGAATAAAAGCTGAGGAAATATCCGTTCTTCGTAAGGGAACGGAGTAACATAAGAATTCACTTTTACTGTAAAAAGGATTCAAGCAATTCTGTAGGGTAGTGTATTGAAATTGCAATTTTTATTGGGAGGGGCCTCATTACGTGCATTTGTTCACATATTTAATCGACGCGAACATACACTCACTAAAAATTTGTCACCATTTGAAATATATGCACGGGTCGGCAAACCTCAGTCAAAGATTTCAAAGATTTTAGTATCTCTTTCATATTGCTTTATCCCCGGAGTACAAAGAAATAAACTACAAAAGAAGGCCAATTTAAGATTCTTGGTTGTTTACAAAGAAGGTGCTAAAGGTGATCATATTTGGCTACCAGGCAAACAACGCATTGTTCGTATATTAATACAGCCAAACTGTACTCGTAAAAATAGACGAAATTAAAAATGGAGTGTCAGGTTAATTTCGTTAGAAATCAAAGGAACTTCTTCATTCAATAGCATTTGAGGAATATGTAGAAAATGATAAAATTGAGATGAAGGAAGTGCAACTTCGTAATAAATGTAAATTAACGCTCAAATTAGTAATACAATGGACAAGAATAAAAGGGTATCTGAGAAAAAGCTCTTATATTGACGTTTATTATCATCCCACAATCGGAAAACCGCGTTTAAGGTCAATATATAATGTTACTAAGTATGGTAAAATAGAAATTTTAATATTTAGCGAATAATCATTAGCCTTAAAATCTATATTTCAAATGGGAACTGAAGTAATTCTATTATTAAAATTTTTCTGATTAATTGAATCAATATCTAACTTTGTTGATATATTTCACAGATATTATATATTAGCTTTGAGATTCCTCAGTCGGTCAAACAGTACTAGGAATCATTGGAAAAATATAGTTTTCTTCAAGCAATAGATGATGCTATGAAAACTATGAAAAAAGATAAAGTTTGAAAGTTAATTGATCATCCTAAAAATGCTAAGACGATGGCCTTCAAATGGGCTTTTCTATTCAGAAAGATTCCATATGAAATTACTAAAAATTATAGCTAGATTTGTAGCTCTGAGATTTAAACAAAGATTTGGATTAGATTATACCAGTACATTTTCAAGAGTTATAAATTTTTCATAATTAAACTGTTTTTTTTTCTATAATTCTTGTTTTGGGATGGATTAATTAGATATACGAACAGATATAATAGCAGCATAATTGAATGGTAAGTTACATGAGAAAAAATCTAATAGGAATCCATCACCAGGTTTCGTTGAAAAATGTAAGGAATCCAATGTATGCTTATTACAAAAATCTATCCATGGTCTTCATCAGAGCAATAGATATAAAATAAAGAATTAGACACTGTTTTAGATTCTTTTGGTTTTCATATAAATTACAGTATTTAATTTGTTTATGTATGTTAAAAATTGATATACTATGTCATGTAAACGTTGATGTTATTGCAGTATTTGCATTAAAAACTTAATTCTGCGTTTTGTAATATTTTAAAGGAAATTTAGTTATTTTCTAAATTAGATGATTTTTAATTAGTTTAGTGACAATGGATATGCTACATATATATTTTTTAAAAAATTAATTAAAAATAATAAAACTAAGCATAATGATGTGTGGTTATATTTATTAGAAAATTTCTTGATGAAAAAATTTTTAATGACAATTTTTAGGAAGTAAATTTAATTTAATAGATTTATTGATAAAACTCCGATTTAAAGAGTGATTGAGATTTTCTTATTGACAGGAGTGCTTGCATTCCAATGAGGTCAAATGTTGTAAGGCAGTAATTCAATTTCTTATAGCGCAGCCTTCCTTAATTTCAAATAGTATATACAGAGTGTTTCGAAACTCATGGGCAAAAATTTAAAGAGGGATAGAATACATCCAAACAAGTAATTTTCATCATCAATACATGGGTGGTGAACAAACGTTGAACTACTAGATATCACTGTAATGGAAAGTATAATGCGCGAGTTTTCTTACACAATGTCATTTCTACTGTGGATTCCAGGAAGTATGGAAACGTACGTAAAATAATCAAGAAAATGTCATACTTTCTGATATTTATGATAGAAAGATGATGTGTAATAAAACTTGCAATATATGCTTTCAATTACAGCGTTGTCTAGAGGTTCACCGCTTCATCTCCACCAATGCATGGAATAGTGAAAATTACTTGATTCGAAGTTTTCTATCACCTTAAAATGTTTGTCCATGAGGAACACCCTATATCGATGTTAATCCAATCACATTAGAGAGCTGATTATGAAAAGAGAGATTTCTTTGTTTATGAAATTGTTAAACAGAGAAAGATGTTATTGTTTTGATATTGTTTTCTTCCTTCTGAATTTGTATTTTTTAATAAACACATTTTGAGAAAATCTTGCCATTATTTCCTTCACTTTGTATATAAATGCAAGTAGTGCTGAACGAAGCTTAAAGCTAGTATAGATGGATAAACCAGTAAATTATGCTTTTCGATTCTTATTACGGATGAACACAATATTACCATAATTGCAAGGGAATGTTTACTATAATTTGGAAGCTTTAGAAATTTCGATCCTATTTTAGCCCTTTACCAACTATACTTTTAACAGATCATTCTGATCTTATTAAATTAATTGAGGGGAAAATTCGTTGTAGAAAAATCATTCGATGTACAATAAATTTGCCGAGTATAATTTAAAACGGGAGCATTAACTTGGGAATCAAAACATAGTCATCGATATGGTATTCAGGAACCTTGGAGAGCAAATTGGAAAATACTTAATTTTTTTATCCGTAATATATTCTAAAGTTTTGATTCGTAATTCTAATTAATATGTGAACAAAGGGATTAACTGAATTGGGAAAGTTTTATAGATTCCTGGAAAATCCGAAAGGTATC
Organism: Nephila pilipes; assembly: GCA_019974015.1. Taxonomy (NCBI): domain Eukaryota; kingdom Metazoa; phylum Arthropoda; class Arachnida; order Araneae; family Nephilidae; genus Nephila; species Nephila pilipes. The sequence continues at coordinate 236,282 of BMAW01028157.1, read as the reverse complement.
GCTATGAACATAGCGATGTGCGCCAGTTCGTCCCAATCTTTCAAACACATTGACGAGGTATTTTTAATGTTGAATATTAGACTTCTTCAAATGAACTACTTGCATTAATATAGCTAAATATTTAATATTGTACACTTGAAAATAATTCCCCGATAATCAATATTTCAGGCCATTTTGGTACCAGAAAATCTTTGGAATGAAGGAAAATTGATGCACTTTTTTTCCTAATACGTGGAATATTATATCTGAATATGTTTCAATGTATTACACTTCTCAGAAATATAATTTTCAAAATGTGTGGTCAGCTGGATGCTTAATTTCTAACATTTCTTGTTACCCTAATTGCTTGATTTACTAAGCTCTTACACAGTTTCTCAACCTGATAGGTGCGAGTACTATTTAGTTAACATCGTTTTTTTTCTAAATGGATTGAACTTGCACCTTTGCATAAAATTCTAGCTAATTCCTTATTTCAGAATTATATACCTCATCTTAGAGCTCCTATAAAAATACTAAGAGATAATGTTCTCCCAATTCCTTTCGTATGTTTCTGAAAAACTGTGTTGTATCTTGAATATCTAAACACGTTAAATCAGAACTTATAGGCTGCTTTCGAATTGTCCTGAATACGCCAATAGCAATGATTAAGATCTATGCTCAATCTGATCATTTTCATCATGCGCACTATGCTTAATTTAATCATTTAATTTCTAATATAATTCCTTGAAGCTTATAGAATTACAGTTTATGATATCACAGGAAAAAATTCAGTGGGGCTATTTTTGATTAAGAAATAATTTTCCCTTACAAAAATTGATTCAGATGTGCATACATGGTGATCAGTAAAAATAGTTCAGAAGGATTTTGAAGAGATCAAGTGTGTACAGAATTTCAAGAACTAAAGCAAGCAAAATATTATAAAATGGGAATATGTGACTTTAATATCAAAATTAATGATCAAGTTTTAATCTCAACATATCCTATAAGCTCTGCAAATAAACAAATGTTAGTTATGTTTCAGCAAAATATTGAGGGAATTTTTGAGGTTGTCAAAGTACTCAATATTAAAGTAGCTACTTTGAAAAATCAACGTTAAGTATTGTAAATGTCGTCCAGATGTAGATGTATTATCAGCACAATGCTGATGGAATACTGGGTTGTAGAACACGTAAATGTCCTCATGATTTAAGGGTATCAAAACTGTACATAAAAGAGTATGTTCAGGATTTCCAACTAGTATCCTCCCCAAAACGCAACTTCCCTTTATTTATAAATGAACACCATAATAAAAGGAATACGTTACAGATTTTAGCTAAGGTCTTCGAAAAGCCACATATGACGAGAAAACGGGCAGATATATCAGTAGTGACATTACCTCCAAGAAACAATTGATTCCTAGCCATATTCTACAGCGCCAAAAGTGAAAACTATCGTTCTCTTTGTACATTCCAAAACATAAAATGTTAGTATGGACTAATCAGCCACAGATCAGGAAATGCCACACTCCTTTCCAGATGAAATTGATATTTTTCCAACAAGCTGACATCGCTAGATTAAACCTTCATTGAAAAGAGATTAGATGAAAGAACTTTGCAGTGGTCTAAACGCAAGTATGAATATTAAAAATCTCTTTAAGAGAGCTAAATATAAAAAGGAAAACAAGGTTGAAAAGCAAGGTTAAATTTTTTTATAAAGTTCTTTTTGGATTTATATTTATCAATAGGTCGGGATGTTATTTCGACCAAATCAAAAACAAATTATTCTTGAAGTTCAAAATTTAGTTTCGTAAATCTCTAATTGAACTATACTTTCAAAAGGAAAGAATTTTTTTTGGTTAGAACACAAAGCCGACAAAAATTTAAAAAAAACATTGTTATACTATAACGAACGTTTTGCAATTGACATTTTTGATCAATAATTTTCCTATAGTTACAACAAATTGTCATTGTAGCATATTCACAGCTGGCGGTTTTCGTCGAGTCGGGGGTTCGAATCATGATGCCACAAAAAACCCGCCGTGTAGCTGGGGTTAATTTATATTAAATATGGGGAGGCCCAAATATATAT
>BMAW01028157.1:80417-229934 GCA_019974015.1 Nephila pilipes | reverse complement strand
AATATATATGCATAATATAATATATGGAGAATATAGCATATACATACATACATATATAATATATATATGGAGAAGATATAAGAGAAGTATATGGGTTTGAGAGAAGAGTATATATATATATATACATATAAAGATATATATCAAATATGAGATATTTATAGAGACATATGGGCATATACATATTAGACATATGATTATATGGGTGAAGAGTGGATTGACACAGACATGGCAGAGATATAAGAGACATACATATATATGGTATCATATATGACATATAATATAGGTAGAGACATGATATATAAGCAGACATATACATACAACATAGTTTATATATGAAGTGATACATAACATGACAAGAGCATACAGGCATGGGTTTGTAGAAGAAACACCGATCAGAGGGCGCCGCCTCTGAGTTGAAGGCTTCCTGCCTCAGCTGAGAGCCGACAGTCACCCAACGAGGAAGACGCCTCAAGCTGGGATGACCCAGATGACGGCGACGAAGACGCCAATAGTATTGTTTTAATGTTTTAAAATGTTGTCAGAAATGTCTCAACTATGTAGAAACTCTATGTTAATGTAAAACGTCAACAATATTAAATGTCTGTCGCTACAAGTTTGATTTTGCTAATTATTATAGCCATCCCACAAACTGCATGGAATGAGGAGCATAATTAGATGTAAACCAATACAGCAATACGCAACCGGAACGGAAGCAATTAATATAACATACATATATATATAATATAATATATATAATATACATATATATATAATATAATATATATATTATCAATGTATATTGTATGTAAAGTTATCTTTATCATCCAATTGTGGAAACATCGATACAATAAAACCTTACGATTTCAGGATTCAAGTCCCTGCTTTTAATAACATCTGTTTCGTTATTTTTATGTTAGAGAAGAAGAGTTGATCTTGCTCCTACCGATGAAATCTGAAAAAGAGATTACCTACTGAACAAATACGATGATATTTGCAACTGATTGCAAATATAGATTCACAATGTTAAGATATATTGATAAGTAAATAAACAACAACAACTATGCTTCTGTTATTCCACCTTGGAAAAAGATGAAATACGGTAACCAAAGGACTATTCACTGCTTATAACAAAATTTATTCTATTTCATTGCTGTACTTAATAAGAAATTGTGATTATGACTGTTTATTATCGTCGCACTGAGAAGAAATAAGAAGGTTATTCTTAATACGAGATAAATGTGGTATTTGTGTTCCTTAATTGATTTTCCCAGGCACTTTTGCCCTAGTGGAGTATGCTCATATATCTATAATATTGTAACTACCCTTGTAAATTGCTCTCTCGATTTTCCGTTTAGGATCTTTTGATAGACTCTAATGTTAGTAACCCTTTGGTGATTTAGTTTGATTTGAGTAAACAACCGTATTATTGATTTCAACAAGGTATTAAAAGTTTAGATATCATAATTAGTTTTGAATTATTTAGAGTTGAGTCTCGTAACGTAGGTTGAGTTATAAAATCAATTTTGCTTTTCAAATAATCAAAATTTTAAACGTAACTTTGCCTTGGGTCTTTAAACTCACCAATAAATAACATTTTATTTAATACTGGAAGGATTGTTATAGTATGTACTATTTCGATGTTCTCTTAGTTACCTTAAGGACCCTTTATATTTCAATTTTACCAAAAATAAAACCTCTACCTCATTAAATGAAAAGTCATTACGTAAATTGGTTAGAAAGTGTAATGAAGATTTATAATGAAGTCATTGTGATAAACCGATACATAAATTTTCCTGACATTGGGAGAAGGGTAAAATGAATGATAAAGTAATGTGCGCAGAATAAACGTGTGTCTTTGAAAACGTAATTTAATATTATAAGAAAAAAGATCCAACTCTGCAATTTTGAACCTGATAATACCTTAACTTCTTCATATAGAAAGTGAATATCCTGTCTTGATACATCAGATTTAATTAATATTTCTTAGTAAATTCTTTGAGGGACCGAGAAGTAGTTTAGAGTAATTCGCATAAATAACATAAATAAACTAAGGACTTTGAAGTACACATATAGCTGTTATAATTGGTTGTATATATGTATGCTTAGACTTGAAAATTGTAATTTTAGATGATATATGTGGATAGAAAAAAAGGGAGACACCTCAAACTAAAAAAAATAAAGCAAATACAAATACAGAAGAATTACATTTTAAGCAATTGGAGTTGTCTTAGATTTACTTAAGTGATTTTTGACCATTCCCGTAGGGGCCGCGGTAGCCTAGTGGTCAAGGTCGTGGACTAGCGGCCGGCGGTTTTCGTTCAGTCGCGGGTTCGATCCTTGGCCGCCAAAGACCCGCCGTGTAGTCGGGGCTGATGCACGTTAAATCTGTTCGGGGCCCAAAGTCCTCCCGTTGGCGTGGTGTGGATGAGGAGAGGGAGGTGCCAGCTCAGGTGTCGTCCTCGTCACTTGACCGTGGTTCAAAATTACGAGGTCCGTCGCCAATAGCCCTCGTGTTGCTTCTAGCGCGACGTTAATATAAACTAAACTAAAACTTGACCATTCCCGAGTTAACTTGTACTTTCTTGCCCAAAAACTGTTGATTGATCATAAGTCAATTTGTGTTTTCACATGTATTAATAATTTAAATTTTAAGGCTCTTTGTCATTTAGAATAATTCAAATACTTTGTTCATTCTGTTTACTCGCATACACATTATAATTAAAAATATTTTTATTGTTATTTGGGACTTTGTCATAAATGTAATATTACAAAAACTTCAGTCATTGCAAAAAGTGATGGTAAAGAATTTTTCAATGAATTTCACTAATATGCTTTATCTGATTGTCTGAGTGATTTAGAAATAAATATTACTGATAAGGAAGGGCATTGTTTATTGGAAAACAGTTATGAATATTATATTATGAGTATCATGTAGTTATTGTCTTGATATTATACCACCAACATATTTTACAGAAAAAAATCACTGGCATGAAAAAGCGTAAAAAACCGACTGAAACGTGCATAGAAGTCTTAAAATGAAAGGCCATGTAAAACTAAATACATTAACAATACTTGTGATGTATTATTGCGCGTAGGTTAATACTAATCAGATTATAATTTTAAAAATATTGAAATCTATTCGGAATAAATATGTTCAAAGTTTTATCTTTATTCGCTTTGTTTATATAACGTTCATTAAAATTTATTGAGATTGTTTTACTTCCATATATAATTACACAAATTGATGCCCGGCGTATGATACAGCCTATGTGTAATGTTGCCAGTCAACAATGTGTTAATTTGAAAACATATACAATCAGGAACATTAAAAATAGCGCACAAAGAATTGAGCTTCCAATTGAAATGAAATTTAAAACGTATAATGATTCAGATGGGAGACTCACTTGATCTCATAATCAAGGCAATTAAACAAATACAGTGCGTACAATTAGACAAATACAGTACAACTTCAGTAGCCCGTCGGACCACCTCCTGCTGCAATACATGCCACATAACGGTCCTGCATTGAGTTGATTAGACGTCGGAGGTCGTCCAGAGGCCCATGAGTCTACAAATCTTGAACAGTCACCTCCAAATCATGTACAGAGTGATGACAAATCAGGTACATCTGACGTTTCAGCTGTTACCAAAAATGGTCAATAAGGAACAAGTCTGAGAAGCTGTCCGTCCATGGAAGAGTGAACATGACGTAGATAGTCTTGAACTGCTCAATTTGTATGCAGAAGAGTATTATCTAGCTGAAAGACTGTTTCTGGAAGACTAATTAGGAAAAGTCTCAAGTGGGAGTGAAGAATGTCATTTAATGTAAAGCTGTAATGTAATGTAAAGCTGGCCCGTTAAGGTTCCATGTACCACAACTAGAGTAGGCAGGCTACAATACTACCTATACTTGAAGTGTGTCACACATCAAAGAGATTGAAATTGTGCCGCTCACCCGGACTTCTCCACACTCTTGCATGTTTATCATCTTTCCCTAAAACGAATTGGGATCCAGCACGCAAAACCCAAATCTGTGGTATTTCACATCGCTCTGACGTGACACCACTGTAGATGGAGTCATCGATGTTTTAGTATTCAAATCAGGATACGAAAAGTAGACTTGGTTGTTTGATTCGCTTTCACAAGTCTTTTGGAAATGGCTTCTGGAAGAATTGAATCTGGATTGGAATGTATAACGAAACGAGTCACTGTTCGATCCATGAACGCTTACCAATTGCTCCTCCCACCTCATCGTTTTTCTGGTCGTTCTAGACCCAATCCTCCATATAAGAGTGCCATCTCGTGTCCAATATGTTCTGACGGGACACCACGAACGATGGACCTGATGTATAACACAGCGCTTCTACCTGCCTACGATTTCTATACCGCTGATCAAGTCCCGCTCAAACATGCTTGACTGTGTGAAAAGTCTTCTCACACCTGTAACACGTAATTCTTTGCTTAATAAAGTCCTCCAAGAGTCAGAATGTGATCGTTACGCTTATAATTTTTCTACTATGCGCTTCCTTATGTATGACTTCCAGATAGCAATGCCACTGCAGGATGTGTGGTCTTGCGCATTGTCTCTAAACATGGATTATTTTCATATTGTGAATATCACTACTTGCAAAATTTCGCGATTATAGCTAGCTTTTTTTTTGTTGCGCTATTTTCAACGTTCCGAAAGCTTTCTAAAACAGATAATTATTCTCAGTTACGCAATAACAGGAAGGAAAAACTTTCAATTTTAAGGAAGTTTTAATAAAAATAAGTACAGAAAAGAGTACTATAATACTGTTTATGTTAGTTCTCTATATAATATTTTCTAAAAAAATTATTTTAGATTGTATTTTAACCCAGCAATACTCACGCAACAAAAACAAACATAATTACTTGCGCAGGGTATCTCACACCCATTCGCGCTCACTTCAGGTTTATACCACGGAATATTTTCAAAGAATATAAAAAAGCATTAAAATAGAAGAATTCAATTGTAAATATATATTTACACAAATGAAACTTACATTTAGTTTTCATATTTTATGCAGGTGCAATGCCATGTGTTCCATGCTAGTATAAAAATAGAATATTACAATTGTAAACATATATTAAAAGAAAACACTTACTCTAAGCCTACACATTTTGTTTAAATACATGTCATGTGTTCCCTGAATTTATGTTTCTTAAACTTTCACAAATAAATTAAGTTTTTTTGTTCTTTTCATTAGAGCATTTATCACCTCGAGTCCTTTGGCTTTTCTAACAGGTGGTGCGATGTGTTCAGCGTCAGATCCCAGTTTTTCTTTTAAGTTTCTTGGAAGCATTACATCTTGGCTCCTATTTTCCTTTTATTCTTCTACAATCATGAATCTCAAACATTTTTAAAATAAGTTTGTGGTTTGATTTTCAGTTGGGTTTTTTTTCTTCATAGGTAACAAAAGGATGCGAGCATTTATTACTGAAACGTTCAACAACGCAAAAAATATAACCTTGGGCCAACGATTACATTTTCTAGCTGCAGAATATGCAGTGGCTATTTCTTCAACAACATCAACTGCGCCTTTAGTTAAATTATAAAAAGTGATAATATCATGTTTTTTTCAATTCTTCTATAGATGGATTGGATCTATTGCGTCAGCGTTATGTATTTCTGAAATTAAAACAACATTTATATTTTTCTAAGGTATATATGACATAACTATTGTTTGTTTTTTGAAACAAAATATGGAAGAATAAATTATTTCTGTTCCTTGAAACCAAATATGTCGGGGGAATTTTTTTTTTTCTCATGGTTCCAATAATAGTTAATTTTTTTTACAATAGTTCCTGCGACAGAGGGTAAGATGTATATCTGTAACTAACTGTCAAATTACGCCCTGAATAATAGAGTGGTTCTATTGAACTTTTTGCAACACTACTTGGACTATGATCTACTTCAAATGGCCATTTTGGCTGATTACCGTGTACACTTCTTTCGTATTTGAGCCAATATATCTCATTGTTTTTCTTTTTAACAATTTCTAATATCGTCAAAGCGTAGACATCTTATAAGAAAATTGAAATGGTTTGCAGAGATAGTTTTTCAGAATATCTGAATTCCGGTGCCGTTTAATACCCAGAGAACTTTCTCGTTTACATGTGGGGATTTTATGAAAATATATAACCATTCAATAAATGCCTTTATTTCAGCTTCGATTGCTTCTGTAGCTTCTCTTTCTCGTGAAAAGCGATCTTTTATTGATACAATAAAAATATTTGTGCATTTTACTACTGCTTGAATCAATTCAGGAGATATTAGTAAATTGCATGTTTCTATAATCGAAGAGGCATCTTTAGAAATACATGCATTTCCAGGAAGTTTTGTGATAATGTTTTTTGAAGACACTGTATCGCTTGGACGGAATTTCTTTTTTTCAAAGCTGTTTCTTTATCCCTTCCTATAAAGCAACTGTTATAGCCATCTTCTGAATCTGAGTCGATTTCTGTTTCAGAATCATGATTAATGTTGTATTCCACGTATTCTGGTTATTCATTACCCTCGTTAAATCTTTCTTTATCCGAAGATACTGTATCTAATAAATGTCTTAAATACTATATTTCTTCTTCACAATTCAGGAAACGCGCCATATCGAACAAGAAATTAGACAGGTGGTCACGTTTTTAAAACCGTAACAGAAAAGCTCGCTCCCGGAGAGATGATAAACAAATTCCCGGAGAGATGATAAACAAATATTTATTTTTATATTTCGCTCACTGGTCCTTTCCCTTCAAGGTGTCATGACCGTAAAGTCAGCTACAAGAGGAATCCCCAGTTTTCCAAAAAAAAGGTAGGAAGGAACATTGAAAAAGGGGAGGTGGGTATGTGATACTCTGTGCGAGTAATGCTGGGTTAAACGGAATATGGTAATGGGATTTTTGAAGATATAAACAACATATTATTAGGAAAACACCGCACTTATAAGAACTAAGAAAATTTAGAGCACATAAAAATGAAAACAAATTCTGTAATTGAAAATTCTTTCTTATAAACCAAATGGAGTCAAATGATTTGAGTGTAATAAGTTAATCCAATTTGAAAAAACACAATCTTAGAAAAATAATAAATATTTTACTACAATAAAGTAATTTTGTTACAAATTATTATTGAAATTCCAGTATGAATATATAAAAAACATGTTTTCCTTTGCTAGAAATAATTCTCGTCTTATATTTTAATATTTAAAACAATGTAAAAATACGCAACTACGGTAGTTACATTCTACCATGAATTCCTTACTCAAAATTCCTCTTCAATACAAACATTTATTTTTAAAAACTTTTTTTGCCTTCAGAACTTCAGAATAAATGAAATATATATCTCGGAATATACACCCTCACTCGTAAGGCTTAAAAAAGCCTAAGCTACAAATTTTCTTTTTTTCCAATAACTGTTCTTGAAGTTTCATAACGTGCTGTGTTGATAAATCGACTCTCAGGTCTGTCTCTGATTCTGAAATATTGCAGAATACCATCAAAAAGGTCTTAACCAGGCACATGCTGTGATTCTTAAAAGAGGTATGAGCAACTTCTTTTAGAACTCAAGTTGAATGTCGATTTATTATGGTAAATTATAAATAACACACGATAAGCTTAAAAAGCGTGAAATTACATAATTCTGAACGCATATTCCTATAGAGATTAGTCTGAGTTGATATATATATATATATATATATATATATATATATATATATATATGAATGTATATGTGTGTGCACGAGTGTGTATCGTAAAATAAACAAATTGTAAAATCAATTTATTATATATTAAAACAATGAAGAAACCATTTGAAAACTGTATCATCAATAAGTATCATAAATAAAAAAAAAATTTAAAATATTCATGTAACAACTATGCAAATCACAGACAATTTTTAAACTCTTACAAATAAAATATTATATACAGAAAATGAAATTATAAGCTGGAAACGTTTTTTTGACAATAACTTCCTAACAGTAAACATTTTAAAAAATTGGAAGGTAATAAATTAGAATAAACAGACAGAAGGTGAATGAAAAAAAAAGAGAAAAAGGAAACTAAGAAAATGGAAAAAAAATAATATGGAAATGAAGTAAATTATTACTCTTATAGGCTTTAGAATGTTTAAAGTATGGTTACTTAAAAATTAATGGCCAAACTGAAGCATTCAGTATTTACTTTATAACCTCACGTAACAACCAAAATTCAAATTAACAATAAGGATCATTTTATTAAAAAAATTAAATTTAAAACAATGAATATATAAAAGTAATTATAAAATCATAGGAAAAGATGAAACCTAATTATTTTTAAGAAATAAAAGAGAGAGGACAAGTTAAAAAGTTATACAATAATTAAATATCCTTATACTGAAGATGTTACGTTCAAGTCCAAAAAATGGATAATGGTGTCATGTTAAGTGAATGAATTCGAATGTTTAAGCTAAAAGATATAAGAAAAATTGATAAAGTCCTCAATATTCTACAGTTGCAGTTAAAAATAAAGAGAAATATTTTTATACAAAAAGAATTAATAAAGTAAAATAGTAATATTATAAATAAGCAAAATATTAAAACTATGCTAATATGTATGTATAAACATATTTCTACACTTATATATATATAAATATATATATATATATATATATATATATATATATATATATATAAACATATTGTTACAAAAAATTTCCTCAATCTCGTAGGTGTAATGCAAACGAAATCAGTCGAATTAGGATTATAATAGAAAATGACGATTTATTAACAAACACTATAAATACTCGACGAACGCATGTGGCAAGGCTTGGACAAATTATCAACACAAATAGGAAACACAGTACTTGTAAAGGAAAACAACACAGAAGAGAAAAGAGCACTAATAATGACGGACACAATTATTTCACATCTCACATTCTCACTTGTTCGTAGTATGGACAAATATCTGCACTATTACTTTACTATTGAAAGACAGATTGCTTTGTCTCAAGCTCTCGATGTATTTATAGCCCTTCTGGTCAACTGTGAATTCATAGGTAATTTCAGTGACAGCCAGTAACTTTTAAACAGTTTAGATATCACCAATAGTCCAGTACTTTCTTCAAATTTTATTGGCAGCCAAAGTCTTCATATCCGTTGCCAAGTTTAAAGGGTTATTACTTAAACTTTTCATGACTGTCTAATGAAATCTCTGCAAGAGTTCTTTTTCACCATACAAAGTGAAACGCGGCAGAGAAGCGGCAGATCTCGTTCGTGAATTATATATATATATATATATATGGGATATTTGCCTAAGATAAATATCAATAAAATATTCGATTTTCATAAAAATTTGGAATACAACTGAGTAGCAATAAATTTCCACATGTGTTTTGATTCGAAAATTTCATACGAATCCTTTCAGAATTCAGAACCATAACAAATGGCTATAAGCTATAATACATATATAATTTTTATAAATGTGGTAAAATTTAGCAAAGTATTCTGAAAAATATATTATAGAAATTTGACAAAACTGCTACCATTAAAAATAGTAAAAGACCAGATAATTCCATAGGCAATACCCAAATTCTTTCAATCTATAGTAATGATTTTTGAGGTCTTTTTAACTAAATTGATATAGAGGATATGATTAAAGATCTTTTGATTATGCATGTTAAATGTAGCTTAGAGAATATAAGAAAATTGTACAAATTCAAGGAGATTATACAAATAGTAGAGGAAGAATATTATATTATTTTCAATAAAAAAATATTCAGACAGATAAAGGGCTTGCCTCAAGTAGAGCCAACTAGCAACATTTTGGCTAGTTTATACCTTCATATTTCTGAATCAAGCCATGTTAGCAACTCTTTTTTATGTTTTATATAGATACATAGAAGATCTAATAATTTTTAGTAAATATAGAGATTATAAGCCTAACCAGACGATTTATTTTGTTACAAACTTATCAGACCTATTATTTTTATCCAGACTATTTATTTTATTACAAACATAATAGACCTATTATTTTTTATCCAGACTATTTATTTTATTACAAACATATTAAACCTATTATTTTTTATCCAGACTATTAAGTTTTATTCAAGCAAATTTAGATACATGTAAGGCTGAATATGAAGATTTAGAATTGCTGGTGTTAGTTCAGTCCATTTGTAGTAATAGATATGATAAAATGGATTTAAATTTAAAGTAATTAAATTTTCTTATTGGAACAGCAATATCCATATATCCATTAATAGAAATATAACATTAACCTATTTTTTTGCTCATTGATTGTAATAACTCATTGATTTGTCATGATTATGATTTATTCAATAATATTAAGAAATTGATTTAAAATTTTGTGGAGTGTGATAATCCATTAGAATTTCATATAAAAAAGAATATATTTATCATAATTTGAATGATGGTTCAAATTGACATACATAAAATACTTCCCTTGAGAAGGATATTAAATATGATTTTTGGAATTTGAATTTGACATAATTTTTTTTTATATTTTGAAAAAGTTGTTGCTAAGATCTTTTAATTCCATTAAAAATCATTTGAAAACTTAAGAAAGTTTTCAAATGGTTTTTGATATTCATATCTTGGAAAAAAGTTTATTCATCTAGAATGTTTTAGATTTGTGATATTTTGGAAATTGAAACCTTAAACATATAGACTATTAACTTTCTAGACATATATGGAATTTTAATGACATTTTAATTTATAAAAAAAATTAAATCCTCCACCCAAAATTAGGTTTACAAAGAAAGATAGTTGGGGTACAGCGGTGAAATATTTCTGAATTTGCATATAGCTTACATTTATAGATGCATAATTTATTCAAAGCATTGAATGAAATTTTTAACCAATGTAGTTGAAATTTTGCGTTTTTTATGGGTTTCTTTTTGGATTTTACTTTTGATTAATTTTTTAATGTTGAATTTTTTATTAAATACTTGCATATATATATATATATGCAAGTTGTCAACTTTTGTTGCTATGCCTAATTAATCATCATTGATGTTCCAACATAGTGCGTATGTTGGTGAAAAAATTAATATTAATTTTATCCTTAAGATTATATTAGCTGTTTCAAATTTTATATGTCATGACCGAGTAGTAGAATGGTCATGTCATATATACATAGGTTAGACACATGTAATTAATTATTACTAAATGAAAGGTAATGAAACTGCTGATGTTAAATAAGATAATTAAGTTGCTGATATTAAGCCATTTTACAGTTACACGTTACTTATATATATATATATATATATATATATATAAGGAACATGTAACTCCAGATGACAATTATGTAGCGAAGTCTTAAAATGTCTTAATTTTCAACTTCCCTTTTACGGTTAAAAATTTATTCAACATCAGCAGATATACATATACTATATGTATGTATATATATGTGTGTGTGTAACAAATCCTTAATAGACTTGTAAAATGTGTTATTTTTTAGGTAATACCTTTTTTCAATAAAGTTTGAATATACATTTCTATTAAAAAGAGATGCAGTATATATAAATTATTGAAATATTTAACAGGAAAGGCGTAAATTCTCAGGTCTGAATTACTGCAGAAGGAAGCGAATATTACCTAACAGTCCAATTCATATGGACAAATTTCTAATGATCACATGATAACGCCCGTATATATATATATATATGTGTGTGTGTGTGTGTGTGTGTGTGTATATATATTATTGTTAGTTCGAAATCTATTAAATTTTTTTAGTGCTTAATCAATGTTAATTACGTCTGATATTAATATTATTCAAAGTATGTTACCAAAACAATTTGAAATCCTGCATTCTACAGAATGCTTAGGCATTGTATACAATGCCTATAACTAGCCGGCAATGTATGAAACGTTTCATACTTCACACATTTTCTAAGCATTCTATAGAATGCCAAATGAGAAACTGGCCAAGTACGAAAAACATCTCCGATTCTTTTCCAATATCACTTGGCAATGCACGTGACATTTAACGTGTGCCTTAGGCTCAGAATTTGTCAGTTGTAATTTGCAGTTTGTTCAGAAGTGTCAAAATACGGAATTTTATTTAAATTTGTTCAACAAACAATTTGCTATTTACTATGCTAAATGAAAACAGAGGAGCCAGCTGCAGTGTTGTGGAAGTAGTCATGGTCTATAGTCATGAAGCAACGTTTCGACGTTGAACTGTCCAAAATTCAATTTAAAGTAGTAAGAAACAGTATTTTCTTAACCGAAACTACTTACCAAAAATTAAAAAAATAATGAACAAAAAATCAAAATGACTGCTAAGAAGGAACCCAGGAACTATTGGTTTTTGAATTGTTATGTTGTGATGATTGTAGAAAAACTCATTTATTGTAGTAAACTCATTTATCCTGTTACAGAAGGCGTTATTACAATGAATTTTAACGTCACGGACTCAGAGTTATTTCACATATTATCATGAAGTTCATCTGGCTATAGGACATGGAGGACGTGATGGAATTTTGAAAGAACTTTCAACCAAAAACCAAAATCGTTACATGTCACAAAATTGAACTGTACATCCACCTTTGTGAAACTTGCCACAAAAAAACAGAAATGTATTAAAAAGGACATTGTTGTGAAACTTATGATTTTTTTTTCCGATTTATATTCCCTTATCTAGGTAGTTGTTATTGACTTACAATCTCAACAAGGTAGAGAATACAATTTTATTGTGGTATACTAAGATCATTTCACAAAATTTGTGAGTGTTAAGTCTCTGTTGTAAAAAAGAGTTGAATTAGTCTACAACCTAGTGAATATATTCTCGTTGCTTGGAGCGCCATCTATATTACAATCTAACAGTAGTAAGGATTTGACGAATAATGAGGTGACCAGCGTGAAGGATTTTTGATTAGCATTGTAGATCGTCCATAGAAAAAGTCAAGGTAGTGTTTAAATAGCTTATCAAGATATTGAACATGTGCTCTTTACTTAGACGCAGGACTCCAAATCTGACCACTAGAATGAAGGTTGCGTTTCGTTCAATTTATGAAAAATAGAGCTTCTCATTCGGGGATCAAATGGTCACCATACGAAGCTTTTTTTTTGCAGCAAATTTATAGGCTTTTAACGTCTTTTCAACCAGTAAAGGTTTAAGAGGGCATAAATACTGAGGAGTATCTAGAAAAAGTAATAGAAAGTGTCCAAACAAAGGAAAATATTGAAACTAATCAGATTTTGCAAAAAAAAAAAGAGCCTGTTTAAAAAATATGGAAGAGATTATAGTAGATAATGTGTTAAACCAGCATGTTGAAGACATTCTTACTGAAGAGATTTCTGTGATACCTTTTGCGCGTGTTGAAAGGAAACGAGTGATAAACTTGCATGCTAAAATTGTCGTCAAAAAATTCATACCTTCTGTGCCCATGCTAGTAAACAGGATGAGATTTTGTTAGTTTCAAAACTTTTTCGCTTTGTTTCAAAACTGAAAATTATATTGAAAGTAAAATAAATCCTAAATTCAGTCTGAAAATACAAGCCAAAATATGAAAATCAATTTAAAAATGAAATTCTCACTGTTACTTTGGGATCTAATGTGCGAGTTCCTATTCCTGACATCGACAAGGGAAGAGTTAATTCGTTCAATATATTGGCAGTTGCAATGAGCGTGATAGATAATGTTTTCTTCTGACTTGGAATTTATAATGGAATTTTAAAACAAGTATATGCCTGATCACAATTTACTCTATGTCCTAAGAACTTGTTTAGAACCAAAGATATTCCTATACATGAAATTCCTCTGAGGTCAATTGTAATTGCTCATTCCAGTGGAAGCGGCCAAGGATTTACTAAATGTATATGTAAAAAAAGGCTGAAATATGAAATGTCTTTCAGTGAAATATGTAATGTAATATAATCCAATATATCACTCAAACTTACTATATTTTAACAAATAGATTAATTTAAATTTCTTATTTTTTATATGAAAATTTTGTTTTCCTTGATAAGAAAGGCATATAAATTTTATTTTGTACAACTTTTATTTTCCTTTACGTAATTTGAAAAAAAATTTAATGGCACTTTCATTATTTTTTCGGAACAACATTTGTATTTTAGAAGAATACACACGTCATTTAAATAACAGCCTTATCAGGATCTTTTTTCATACTTTGCCTAAATAGCAACTTTCATTCTATAGAATGCCTAGGTATTATATACAATGTGTAGGGAAAGTATGTAATCATTCTTATATTTCATACATTGCCTAAAAATACCGGGCATTATAAACAATGTCTAGTCATTTTATAGAATACCGGCTTTTTATACATTGCCGGTAACATAATATATTGTTTATTTACAGTATAATATATACATATTGTATTTTTTCTCGAGAATGTTTGCTTTTTACTAACCTTTCTGGCTACTTTATTTTATTATTTTATTTGAGAACCTCACCTGGTTACAAGACATTGACGTATGCAAATTAACTTTACTAAGTAATGAGGGTAGTGAATGAGAAATGATCCAATAGAGGAATTGGAAGAATCAGCATGAGAGACTGAAGGAATAAGGATGATTAACTATAGAAAGATGCTCAGTGAGATTGTTTAGCACAGGCTGCTGTTTCAAGATGTTAATTGATCATTTGAGAGTTCTTATTTAATTTGATCCCATACGCGAGTGTTATTTCCTGACCTGGATCCAGTTTTGTATTATTGAGACAAATAGAAATTTCTATATAATCGTTGGATAAACACTCGAGTTTGTAATTGCTCCACATTCATAATAACAGTTTCTTTATGATAATACTAGAAAACTGAAAAAAAAAACTAATTTGATTCTTCCATACTCTTCCCTGAAACATCTACATTATAATTTGAACTGTTTCAATTTATCTTACCAGGGTTTAGATAAATATTTAATTTAATTCTCTTATAATGTGAACTTTTAACATTTTATTAATTTATCTGAAAAAACGAGCTAATTTTAAAATTAATATTCCATTTTAAAATTAATATTACATTTTAAAATTAATATTACATTTTAAAATTAATATTACATTTTAAAATTAAAAATTCCATTTTAAAATTAATATTTGATAGATTTTCAAGGAAATCTGAAAAAATGCAAACATGCAATTATTTTGTAATTTATACGGAAATGCTTGTTAAGCTGAGAAGAGCTAGAATGATTTAATATAACTCATAAATTATTAACTCGTGGATGTTAACTTATTAAAAATACTAGTTCCTCTATTATATTGTGGATATGTCTTCGCATAAAATGTATATATTTTTTATATTTTATTTCCTTCACACAGTTATGATATTGAACTTAATGGAATTCTGAATTATGGCGTATTACGGTTTTGAATTTGAATATATATTGTATAATTTCTGTTTTGTTTAGGAATATATTACTTACTTTAAATTGAAAACATTTATTTTATTATGAACATAAGATGCCAATTAAATTTGAAATTATTCTTTTAATTAAAATATTTTATTGATTAATATGATGATACTCATACTCAAAGAAATGACATTTTCATATGATAGGTTCAAAATATATTTTCTTTGTTATAATTCAAACCACCCTCTACTGAAATGTATATTTAAATCTTTTTTTTCTCACTATAAACATCAAAGTGAAAGTGTTTTATTTCTTCATACAATAGAGTAATGCAAAATGATTTAACACAAAATATAAATAGGTGCAATTGATCAGAATTTATTTTTCATAAACTAGAAAATAAAAATAAAACTGGACATAAAATATAAGAATATAATGCATTAGAAGTTTAAATGAAAAGAGATACACAATACATGAAAAAATATTATCAAAATATATTTCTCCGTTAAAAAGGTACAGAATGTTTAAATTAATTTTCAAATGTGTCAAAAGAATTCAAAAAGGCAATTTCATTGGACAGTATGTTTTTTTTTTTTTTCAACATTCGATAGAACTTCTATAAATCGTAAAGTAATGCGTAGAAAAGAAAATTACAGATAATAATATAAAAAATATTAATTTAGAATTATATCTATTTTAAAAAAATGTGCATAACAAAGGAAATAGAAATTATATTTTCATTTTATTAAAATATTAATATGTAATTGTTATACATGAAAATAAAGCATCAAATTAAAATGAATGATCTTAAAATTATTTACACAAAATGTTCTAAAAATATGCAAAATATATATTTATATATAATTGAGAAATCTTTAAAAATTTTTAATTTTCTTAAATTAATTTCACATACATTTTACAGTTTTGCAATCTACTACAAAAGAGTACCTCGAAAATGTAGATAACAATTTTTTTCGAACCCATTATTCTCCTTTGGGAGCAAAGTTCCATTCGAATTCATATTGCTGCATGTATTCGTGCCTTATCACTTTCACTGAGAGGAGCATACATCTTAATGCTTTTTGTTGCATATTTACAAAGGCATAAGATGAAAATGTTCTTTATATCAGGAAACCTAAATAAGCAAGAATAATTGATCAGCATACTATGCCCATCAGAAGCAAGCAAATGAGAATATTGCGATTATTCACATCTGAAAGGACAGGATATTGATTCCCAAGAAAAAGATAGCTTGAAAAAGTAATTAGATTATTATGAAGTATAGATGGATTTCTTTTTTCGGCTTATAATGGAATTTGTGGTTTTGACGATGCAACTTATTCGACTCGATGAACGGATCAGGTTTTCTTTTCTTCTCTTGATAATTATATCCCCTTCAAAAGGAAAAGAAACGAATAAAACATGCATACCAGTATAAGGAAGAGAATATATATTTTTTTATTCGCACTCTTAGCACTAAGGCAAAAAAGAAACGAAAATAGTAAAAATGTCAAAACTAGTACTTATTTTCTCTTCTTTTGTTTTCTTCATTTATTATTTTTCCAGCGTCGGTACAAACAATACACATTGAATAAATATTAAAAAAAAATTCAACCAGAAATAAGGATAACTATAATCTTTTATTCATTTTTCAATACATTCCTTTTTTATCTATCAAAATTGTCCATTTTTTATATTATTTGTATATTTTATGTTATGTTTGATAAATATTATTTGAAATTATTTTAATTAGTTTGTGTTATTATCACGTCTTTTCTTATAAATAATTATTTCTGGATTCATGAAAATATCTCGCGCATTAGAAATTGCTCTTAACATGTACAGCCATTAAAATCCAAAGCTTAAATATGGATGGTTAAAATTTCTATTTCAAACCATCATTATTGGCTCGAGTTTATAATCAGTATTAATACCTTTTAGTAACTGTAAATAAACCTTGATAATTCCTAATTCAAGACATTTGGATTCTTTTGCAGAGTTTAAAGCCTAACATTAATATAAATATCGATATATTTAAGTCATTTATGATGGAAAAAAATTACTATCAGTTATTTAGTTCATTTAAGGAAATTAGCGTTTACTATGTATTTAATTCCTTTAAGGGAGGGAGGAAATAAAACAATACATTTCTATGAATTTAAATAATTTGAAAAAATGCTTTTAATTAGACTGTAATTGTACCAGGGGTGTGATCTTAAAGTAATTACCGTTTCGATATACGACATATGCAACACTACTGTCGTCAATCCTTACACGTGCGCAGAGTATCCATATGTGCTGATTAGTCACAAAAACATTTATCAGTGTTTACGTTTGTTAGAGAGATACCTCACACAATGATAAATGCTGCTAATTGTGAATTGAACGCTGTGATTCGTTTTCTATATACAAAAGGAGGATAAGCTGACAAAATTCAACAGCAGATTAATGAAGTATGTAGATATGTGACTCTTGATACAGAGAAAACAATATTGTGATCCATAGTATTGTTACATTCAACATTCAAAATAGTGAAGCTCAAGAAAACAATTTCAGCACTCAAAATCATACGCACTGAATTTTGGGATAGTCAGAAGATGTTGTTTAGGGTCCTTATTTTGTCTCTGAATGAGACAATAACATTTTGACTGAACTGCGTCAATCAAACCAAATCAAAAGGCATAGTATTCTAAGTAAGCGGATCGCTTTGGTGCTTGGTATTGCCAATCCACACGCGGTTCGTCGAACCCAAGATCTCATCACGTTATATGATTGGAACCAACTTGACCACCTTCGTAATAGTCCTCATTACGTATATAGTGACTAATTACCCCTTTCCCCTTCCCTTGAAAAAGTTTTAAGGCTGTCAGCGCCATGATATCGAGGATTATTTCAAAGCGGTCGTGGTGTTATGGCGAGCGCATCAGATTTTTACGAAAATAGAAGCCAGAAACTGGTTGTATGATATCATACGTGTCTTAATAGTGGAGATAATTATGTTGAATATATAGTAGATAAAGGCACATATTTTTTTTAAAAAGTAAAATAGTAGTAAGCAACTGCAATTCCTTTTATAAAATTACGGAATGTACTAAAAATACGAGATACTGGTTTAAGAAACGGTATTTAAAAAGAAGCAAAAATATTTTAATCAAGGTAAATGTGACTTATTGTACAGTGACACCCAAAACTACTGCTGAATATATGCTATATATAAGCAATTACACACACACACATACACATATATATATATAGGTGGTATCTGTCTGGACTCTGGTGCTTCTGAGTCTAAGGGGGTGGAGGTATTGCATTTTCGGTTTCAATATTGCCATTTACCAATTCAGTGATAAGACTCGAAGTTGAATCATTCCTTTTATTCTTGATGCCATTTATCGAGGAATTGAGAAACTAGTTTTACAGTATCTTTGAAAATATAGTTAATAAATTGATAATTAGCTGGAAATTCCTGGAATTGTTCTTTCAAAACAATTGGATACTTCTTCCTTAAGGATAACAGAGTTATTCCTTAAGTTAACACAAATTTGAAGAAATAAATATTTTTTTTTGTTATTCAGGTTCTGTAAGTATTATGCAATTCTTTCACTTATTATTATTTATTTTCTTCATTTAATGGGCTTATTTCTTTTAGAAGAACACTGCCGTATAGTTCTGTGAGATATGGTGAAAAAATTGAACACTTTCGTAAATTTCTCAACATTTCATACATGCAATTTGAAGTATAGGGAACTGCACTATGGGTGTAAATAGAAGATCTATTTCATATGCAAATTGTTTCAATACAACTCTTAAAATACTCTCACGTCTTTCCGATTGTATCTGTTCAAAGCTTTTAAAAGATCGATTGGGTAGCTAATAATTCTTCTTTGATAGGATTCTAAAAAAATCGCAGTGTAAATGAGCTCTAATGAACTAGAAACCCTGTTTAATTCGTTCAGACAGCAAATACTTGAAGCCAATTTATACCTATTTGTACAAATAGCATTTGTGGCATATTTTTTTATGTTTGTTAAAATGAAAAATATTCTTTGGGAGTGATAATGCTACGTTATTAAGTAGTCAATTGGACAAAGCCTTTAATAATTCGATTAAAAAAGTTCAAATTATGAATAGTACAATTTTTTAATTGAAAATCAAGTTTGTACTTAATGAAGTAAAGAAACTATTGGCATTTTTGAATCACAAACAACAATATAAACTATTTGAACTTAATTAACATAATTTTATTTGAAATAGGAAATTGTTACAAACACTGGAGTAATATTTAGTGACATCTGAGAATTTTTTAATAAGAAATGTATGCTTTGCAATTAGTGTGTTTCAAGATTTTAAAGAAAAGTTAAGAATTCATGCATGGCAATTCAATATCTAGTTACATAAGAGTTTCATGTTTAACTCCAGAATATAGAGAAAAGAACACATAAAATATTTACACTTTGAGCCTTTTCTTTATTACACTTTCCCAACAGATGAAATACAAAGTTTCTGCAAATTAATTATATACTAGTTTAACCATTGCTTAAAAGTAATTGCATATTAAATTACCTAACGATTATTAAATTAAATTAACTTAACACATTACGAAAAGTTTGGTATCAATTTAATAATTAATAAAACTCGCATTTAATTAAATTTTTCTTAAATATTTGTAAAATCATAGATTCAAACCTAAAAATATTTTAAATAGGATCCCATATTGTTTTTTCCCTTTCCTAGAGCGTGTCGTTTCTAATACTTTTTAAACTATTTTACGAATACATAAATTATTATTGAAATGGAATGATATATTATATTTTAATTCTTTGAATTTATATGTTTATAGTAGCAAATGAAATTCTCTTAGTTTAAAAGTTTTGGATTTGGTTTATTTAACGTCATACTGGAAGCGACGCGAGGCCTATAGGCAACGGACCTCGTAATTTTGAGCATTAGTCAAGTGACAAAGACAATACCAGAGTTGGCATATCTCTCTCCTAACTTCCACACCATGGCAATGAGAGGACTTTGAGCCTCAAAGTGTTTAACGTGCTTCAGCCCTAGCTTCACGGAGGGTCTTTAGTGGCATCAAGGCTCAAACTTCACTACTCCACGAAAACAGCCAGCCGCGAGTCCACGACCGTGACCACTGGAATAATTGCACTTATTTAAAATTTAATAAAAAGATCTTTTAGATTTCAGGTAATATTTTTTCTCTTAGTGTAAGCGTTTAGTGTTAAATGCACATAAATATTTATATTTAAAACATAAACTACTTTGCTGAAAAAGATAAAAATGTAACGCATATTATTCAAAATTTCCCTTTACACATTTCCTTCAGAAAAGTTTTAATAATTTTCATTTAATCACTAAATAAATTAATTTTCCATAATATTATAACTGATTTCATTTCAAATTATCATAAATATTACTTATAAAAGAAATTTAAGAATTTTTAGATGTTAATTTAGCTCTATATACCTAATATAAAAACGAAAAATGAGAGATAAAGATTTTTTTTATTAGATTTTCATTTGATTTGACTTTTCATTTATCATCCTATAATGTCTCGAATTTTTTTTCTAATACTACTGTCTATTTTTTTCCTGTGTTAAAATTTTAAATACTTTTTTCATAAACCATATCGTTATATTTTAGTACATTTATATATATTTTTTAAGCACAATTGCACTTATTGAATAATAAATTTTATAACAAAATAGCTAAATTAAATTTTCGTTCCAGTAGCATTTTATTACACACCTTGAGGATAAATCAAGAATTTTCCATTCAATTGGAAAATGCAACTGCAGTTTTTTTTAAAAAAAATTGAACTGTATTTTGTTAATAGTAAAAGTAAATTATTAGTTTTATTAGTTAAATAATCTGCCTGTAAAAATAAATTACTTTGTTTTGTTAACTAATTTTAAGTAGCTTTTGATTAACAAATTTTTGAAAAATAAAATTACATTTTTCATGCAAATTCAACTTTACCTTATGAAAGAGAACTGAACCTAGTGCATGTTTATTCAACCTATTGTTATGTATGTCAGAAATTCTTTTTTTTTTCATGAGATTAGAAAAGTATGTTGAAAAGGATGAAGAAAATATTATTGGTGTTGTGCCCCTGACCGCTTTTGTGAAACGGCGCTGCTGTCGCCTTGCAATAAAAAAGAAAGAGCAGACGCGATTGAGCGCGCAGAGTATGCGGTTGAAATAAAATATGAGAAAAATTATACAGTCCACTTAGTGTGTGTTATTTTAATGAAATCAGTTTCTAAAAAGGAGCTATCGAGGGCCAAATAATTTGCATATGTCTTTTAATTTAATGTAAGATCGTATTTAAATATATGGCAAAAAACTTTAAAAATTAGCAAAATGATCCTTAAATGCCTGTCTTTGTTTGAAACCTCTAAAAAATTAATCAACAAATGATTTGTAAAACAAAAGCAAAATTAATAGTTCTTAATATAAAAACTCTAGATTACTAATTTCAATTTGTACTTTCATAGAACATTATACCTATACCACAGAATTCAACAAAAATATTAAAAATGATCCATAAATGTAAAAATTAACTAAAACTAAAGAGAATTATATCGTAAGCGAAGCATAAGCATAGAATTCCAAATGTTTGTAATGAGAAAAACTAAAAGGAAAAATTTTAAGCTTGATATGGGTTCTCAAAAATCATATACATGTAATTTGGAAATGTTTATAATTATTTTAATTACTGAAATAATTCGAATGTTAATGCAACTAGATCGGTATTTAGAAGTTGAAAAGCATCTACTTTTATTTGTGCAGAATTGTATTAAAATCAAATATTAACAACACAACAAGAGTAACTTTTCAAAATATTTCTTATAGAATTTAGTAAAATTTCAAAATGTATAAAAACTTAATAATCTAAAATAAATTTTCAAATTTGCAAAGATTAGCATACAATAA
The DNA here is from genome assembly GCA_019974015.1 of Nephila pilipes. Taxonomy (NCBI): domain Eukaryota; kingdom Metazoa; phylum Arthropoda; class Arachnida; order Araneae; family Nephilidae; genus Nephila; species Nephila pilipes. The sequence goes on along the minus strand of BMAW01028157.1, from coordinate 207,663 downwards.
CTTCACGTTTTTCAAAACATATTTTTATATGATTTCCATGTCATTAATATATCGAGGCACATATATAAATTCCCATCGACATGATATTAGGTCGAATTCACGGTAAATTCTGTCAAACATTTAGTATTCTAATTCTGCCAATATATTTGGGCTTGGTGTAAACAGTTGACGGAAATCAACGCATGTAAAAAAAAATTTAACGATTATCTATAATGACTTTGTCAAATGTAACATGTATTTAATTTTTTTTTTTTTTTTTAGTTTTTTTCAAAAACTGCATCCTTTAAGAAGCATTATTGTAATAAGATAATGATCATCGAGAAGTTTGATGTAAACACACTTGTGGCCCATAAGCCGGTAAAACCCATAAATCTATTTGTAGAAACATGCATAAATGTGAATTTAGAGTACTTGCTCGTATAGCAACAGTTGTGGTAATGGTTATATTAAACAGATATTAAAAAAAGGCTTGGTAATTCCAGAAAACGCAGCTTTCGTGAGATTATCGTACAGTGTGGTAGAGTGTATATACAATAAACAAAATGTTACATTCAGCCGTCAAATTAAGCCTGTAATTTCTGAGATTAGCATCGCGTGCGACCCTAGATGAAGAGGTTTCGAAATGCTACCATCCATACATTGACCACCCACATGACACAGCAATACACTAAACCTCTATAGAGGACTACTGTACAAAGTCCTACATTGCATATGGAGCTTGTCAGCAGACGTCTGAAACCCGTATTGGAAAAAACATCATATATCGGGATTACAGTTCAAAGATTGGACCCTAGAACAGTGAAAAAATGCTGTTTTCTAATATGTTTTTTTCCACGGCACAGTATCAATTGGAGATGAATTATTCTATGGAAGAGATAAGAAAACAAATTGTTAGAAGTAATTTTTTGGCACCGAAAAAAGGTGAGAAGGCAGTTTCATGTTATGGAGAATGGTTTATTTGGCATCCTTTCAGTTTTTTGATTGATTCGTGTGATATAAAGCCACGTATGTCCATTAGCCCTGCAGACATAAACATTGTTGCCAATACCGTACATCAAAATATAGCAACTGTGTATCTTGCAAATGAAGGCGAGTTTTAACAGGATAGTGCAATATGCCATATGATAAACTATGTCATGCCTATTAATAAGCTTGATGGAAAATACCAATTACTATCCTTGCCTCCAAATTCCTCAAATCTTAATCCTTTTGAACATCTTTTTGAACATCAGGATGGACACATCATATAGCAACATTTTCCACCCTGATTTTTCTCAAGTTGCTTGACGTTCTGTTTTTCTTGTGGTCACATATCCCAGTTTCTACATTCCAACTTACCAAATACTCATTGAGCCTATATTTTACCTCAGGATGCTTTATTTTGTGCCATTTTCATTTTTCAAGGACAAAGAATTAAGAAATGACTTTCAAAAGATATAAATAGTTTATTTATTTTATACATGTTTTGCTCTCAAATTTCACCATTCTATTTAGAATAAAAACACAAGAAAATAAGGCTAAAGGCTTCTAAAAATTAAGATATTTACCTGAATTAATTGAAATTTAAAACGCATAATTCATTCTGTTTATAAGTGAAACGTACATTATGAGTGCATAATAGTCCAACTTAAACAACTTTGATTCCTTTCTCTGTAATGTATGGCATGATGCCGCTTATCTGTTAACCAATTTCTATTTAAAACTTATTGTAAAATGATACTTAACTATCTAATCACTACCTTAATTTTTTTTAATGTAATCATATTAAGCACCGGAAATCAACCAGTAAAATATGAATGGAAAAAAAAAATATGAGTATCTCTAGAAATGCTTACATTTTCTATATTACATCGGTTAGAATAAATTTATTATACACTGTTGCAAATCTATGATATAAAACTTTTAATAAATGGTGTAACGCTATCATATACAATAAATTTAAATTTTAAAAGTATGAGGTCTACCGGAAAGTTCTGTCCGTTAGTGAAGTGAAAGAAAATAAATGTTTCCAACATTTAATAATATTTACTAAACAATATATTCTCTGTCTTTACTTATGAGCTCTTGCCAGCTTGATGGTAGTTTATAAATACAATTTTAGAAAAATACCTTGTCTTTAGAGACGAAGAACTCAAGTAGTGCTAGGTTGAGTGTGCTTCAATTTTGAATTTTTTTTCTTTCAGAAAATTCTTCAGAGAAATAAAAAAAGTGATAAGTAAAGCGTGATAGGTCTGAAGAGAATGATGGATGCTACAGAAAATCCCAACCCAGCTCTATGCTTCGTTGACAATTCGTCAAAGAAGCATGTGCATGTCATGCCGTATCCTGATGCAGTATAAAAGGCTTCATACTTAACATCGCCGGCCCCTTTTTTTCTGCGTTTTGTTTAAATCATCCATTTTCTGACAGTATCTCTCAGAACTGAGGTTTTTGTTTAATTTCGAAAGCTTGAAATGAATTGTTTCTTGGATGCACCACCACATTATGCACAACGTTCTCTTATTTCAGGCTCAATCTCGATTTAAAATTAGAGTGGACAGATAGTCCATGCTACAAGTATGTTTTTTTCCTTACGATGTATTCGAAAGTAATCCATTTTTTATCACCTAGAGCAGAAGTATTTTAACTTTTAACACTTTCGCTACCGGAGGGAGAAAAAAGAAGTGCTTCTCTGGGCCCGCGGCTTCTTATCGCGGAGTGTCACTCTGTGCCCAGATGATTTTAGATATTAAGTCTAATTCGCGGAAAAAATTCCTCTGAAATCGGCTATTCATTAGAATATTTTGGTTTTTACTTATATCATTTAAAATACATTAAACTTGATATATACAAGGGGAAAAGATTTAATCGAAAATTGTATTTTTTATACATAAAATTACATAAGAAATCATATAATTTAAGAAAATTCAAAATATACCTACATTTGTTACATAAATGTCATGTTTATAATGATGTACCATTACATGGAATATTAAGTTATAAAAAAATGAAACTTATTTTGCTGTTTGGTATTTTTATAAGAAAAAATTCTTCAACGCATAGTCCAACGTCACATGTCTTGCACACATATTTTGTCAACTTTTGACTCTTCACACAAGATTTTGAGCAAAGGGCACATCTTCTTCGTCCTTTTTTTTCATTTAATGGCTATGTACATATTTGGATTGTTTTCACTAACATTACTGTCAGATTCATTCATTAATTCGCAAATCTCAGTATCAGATATATACTTTCTTTTCGTCATGACTGTTGCTACAAATAAAAACCGACCCAATGAAATGAACAACTGGGAACATCTACCAAAAAACCCTAACCCCAATAAAGGACCATAAATTCTCATTCTAACTTCTAAGAAGAAATCAAGGAAGAAGAAAAAACAACTACTCCCCCTTCCTGATAGCCAGAAGTGAAATCTAACCCCTTATTACCAAGGTCAACACTACAAATAACCTATCTATATAGATTTCGAGCTATTGTCACGCCATATAGTAACTTTAAAAAATCAAATAAAATGTTCTCATCTAGTGTATCTCTATTGATACTTTGGGCCGTAGAAGGCAGTAATGGAGCGTATCTAATGTGATACGCTGGGAGTGAACGGGTTAAACTTCGGGGAACCACGTGATCAAAGGGAAAAAATAGGATATAAAAGCTTTATATTACTCAAATTTATAAAGTTATTATTGCATCTCTATTTAATCACAATACAAACGTCTTAATAAGATATTGAATGGTATAGAAGCTAATGGGCATTTGGGAGGGAGGTTTTCTAAAATATATTCTATGTATAATAAGCAAAAGCAACAATATTTTAAATTATATCAAATTAATAAAAAGGAAAAGTTTTATTCACTTGGATGCGATTCTTTTTTTTATTGCAAAATATTTTTACGTCTAGAATAATTGTTGAAATCTGCAACCTCATGTCATGTTCAGCATTTAACCTGTTTTCAAGATTTTCGCATACATATATTGAAACATATGACACTAGACGTTTCACAGCTCTTTTGGCTATTTCAAAGTATTACTTTTTTAATGTCGATCCCAATATGCATGATATCAACTTGATTAAAATTTAGTATCAATTGAGTGATGGTTGATGTATTAATTTGTTGTTCTCTTTCTTTTATTGGGATGTATCACAGTCGTGAGAAGGAGTTTAGATCCCAGATAATTTTTCTTTTAGGACGAGGAAGTATTCAAGAAATGTTTTTTGCAGATCTCATTAATTTTGGGCCAAACTAATTTTTGCATTTTTAACGGGATAAGCGTTACCGTTTACTAAAATATTATGCAAATTAGAAAAGCATTTAATATTACCATTCAAAATGCATTCTGCCCCAAAATCTCAATTTTAAAAGAATGGAGTCAATTTTACTTTATACCTTGAAAATAGTGAAATAAATGGACAAGTAAGTGGACAAGTAATTTCACCTGAGCAAAGAAAGGAGACTTATATGTGACCTAATGAGTCCCGGTTAATGTATTTGAAGCACGTGGCTTTTACGAAATTTCATATTTTATTTTGTCCATAGAATATTTATTAATGTTTAATTTTACAACTTCCATTTAAAACTCGATTTTTTTTAAAAAAAGATTAAAATTTTACTAAAATTTTGGTCCTTTGATTATACAAATAGTGATCTTTTGCGGAACCCTTGTCAAAATTTTAGGGAACCTTAAGATTCCGCGGAACCCAGTTTGAAGACCTCTGACCTAAAATATGTTAGTTATCAACCAAACTAAAATGGGCTTGTTTTCATTCCGAGCATTTATACATGTGCATAGGACGATTCGATTAAGCAAAATTCTCATTTAATTCATGAGATATCCATCTGGAATGTTTACAAACCAATCCTAAAAACGACGGAAAATATATTGTACAGTAAATATCATTCAATATATGAAAACTGTAATATTTTATTTCAAATCCCAATGGACAGAAATTTCTGGTTGACCTAATATAAAGCATCAATATTTTCACAACTTTTACTAAAAGTTATCTCTTCAGTAGAAATAAGATACATATAAGAAGTTATTAAAAATTTCTAAATATTTTTTTTAATTATTCACATTTATTATTTTCAAATCAATAGCTCGAAAAAGTCTGAATTTCAGCATTAAAGTCTAAAAACTTGGAAGCTAAAGTCAATTTATCAGAAGAATAATTTAGATAATTACATCAGAAGAAATAATTAAAACCACGAGACCATTAGATTAAAAAAATATAGCTGCATCAAAAAGTAATTATATGTTAACATCTCAATCACTTTAATTTAATTTCTATCGAATTTTAAAAAAAATCTATTTTGAAATGTGCAATTTATTATACCATAATCTTTTTAAAGCTGCTTTAAGCATTTATATTTTTAAATCATAATTTAAAGCTAAATGTAATGATTAAGTATCAGACTAATTTAATGCTTCAACAAATTTTATAACCGTGATGCAACCATTACTTAATATTTTTAAAGATAATTTGAAGTTACAACATAGTGTTGCATTTTAAAACATATGTTAAATTTTGAGAAAGGAAAGAGGTAAATTATCTATCATCTATTGATTTGTAGGGCATTTTCTTTTAGAAAAAAATATAATAATTCAGCTTATCTTAATTTTCAGATTTATGTTCCCCATTATTTTCTTTTTCTATCCAAATAAATTAGATAGTTAAGTTAATGTCTTATACATAACTGTTATGGGGTGTATGTGTTTGTGTTGTGGGTTTCTGGCAGCCTCCAAATTAATATTCTTGGCGCATTTTTCTATATGAATTAATTTAAGAAGTATGCATGATCTGAATTTTCAAAAATAACTTTAAATGAGAAATATATTGAGTAGAAGTAGTTACCACACAAAAATATTTTAAAATACATTATCAAACAATTACAAATATAATTATAAAATAATGTATAAACGGTAGTATCGAAGTTGTAAGTATTAAGCCTCAAAACAATTTTTAAGTATTAAATTTGAAGATTTTAATTTGATTATATTTTCCTTTGAATGTGTTTTTTAAAAATTTTATTCGATTCTATTAACATAAATTTTGCGTGACAAATACATTCTGGAAACGGAATTTCTTAAGCAGAGAAACTTAACACCTACACTCATACTCCGTTGATTTTCTCAATGTATAAAAAACGTAATAGCCATCCCGATCAACAATCAGAATCTTACGTTGCAAAAATGTTAGTAATACATATTTAAACAATAATTTAGCTAGTATCATGCGTAGCACTCACGAATTGTTTTGTCAATAAATACGAAGCTTGGATTTTCAGAACTACACAGCCGTTAAGTTGCGAACTGTACAACCTACAGTTTATGACTCCAATATAGTCATGAAAAACGATGTAAGAGCTTAGTCTTCATTGGTTGTGAGTAAACGTTTTACGTCATATATATGAAACTTTCTCACAGTTGCTCCTTATCCAATACTGATATCTTAACAAATATCAATGTCCGAACAATATCATGTATTTTGTAAGATATATTCTTTGAGAGCTAACGACGAATTTGAATTCTATTCTTGACTGCACTACAGATAACTATGAGTTTTGATTGGAATGGAAATACCAATATGAGGCACCTGATGCCATTAAACAAGTGACTTATTCTGATGAGCAGTGATTCTAATAGAATTGGGAAGATGATAGGATTGAAGGCTTTTGGTGTAAAGCGAACATATGGAATACGCCTTTACAAAAAACTACATCAGCTGCTAAGTTTTTTGATTATCCAGAACTTACTGGATACCATTGTATGCTTAAAACTACCAATAATATTGTTACAAACCAGAATTGACGCTCCCTTGCAACGTTTCTTTTATAAAGGAACATATGGATTTAAAGAGATGTTACCAGTTAATAAAAGAGAGTTTAAGCAATGAACCGTTCACCTTTGCGACGGATTTGGCTACCATTAGGTAACTTGGTGAGACATTTGGCTACTTTGGTGACAAATAGAAAATATTACTCGAAGGTGCTATAAACTAAGCGAAAAATCGAACGGAAAGAAAGTTGTGGACTTTTCGAGAACTTTCCTATTTGACGTCACGCATGGCCGGAAAGGTAAGATACGCCAAGAGTTACAGTCGATAGAATCTGTCTGAGGAAGAATTGGTCTGTGAATGGAATCAATTGTCTGTGGAGTCTGCTTTGTAGACCAATCAGAGAATCGTGCTGAAGCGAACGTGCTGGAGATTAGGCCTGAATCTAGAGAAACTCTTACGGATAGCCTATCTTTGAAGACTCTGTTAAGATCGATAAGAGAATCAGTTGAACTCTTTCGGACTTGAAGTGGAGTGCTGTTTTAATTTGTAAAGAAGAAGCATTTATCTACTGGAAATATTCCGAGCCTGCCCTGGAAGTGCAGAATATTACTGCGGAGACTGACACCAGTGAAGAGTAATAATCTGGTGAGCTGAACGTTGCAGAAATAATTGTGATTGTACTTTATATGTGTTTTGTTCCTGTTTCTGTGTCACAGTGTATTTGTGTACTGTTACTGTCCAAATTGTTCTACTTGTGTGTTGTTTAGAATATCTATGAATAAATCGTCATTTGTTGTTCTCCTCCGTTTTAGATTTGATTTTCACTCACAGAGAAAAATAATTTTCCGTAATAATATACTCACCTCCTTTCTGAAGATTTAAACAAGCTCATTTTCTACATTCATACTAATGAAATTAAACCTTGTTCAGCCAATTAACAATATTTATAGCAAGTTCTATAAATTTGTGTCATATAGCTATAGGAGTATTCCTTTGTATGGAATTTTGCTGTTCTCGTGTAATCTTGATACAACACAGTCGGGATATGATACATTAAGCATACGGATAGAGAAACTCACATGGATTATGAAAGGCCTTCCAGGAAATGTTGTGTGCGTTGCTTAAATTTTTTTTAAAAAAATAATATTGGTGTAAATTATTTGTAGTTTTTCTAGAAACTTTATATTCGTAAAGTTATATCAAATATTGTAGAAGGGTAAGCAAATTATTCTGGAAATTTAGTGGGGAGATATATTTAATGCCTTGTTAAGTTTTATATTTTACTTTTTATTTACTCCTTAGGTAATTGTATTGGTATTCTAATTTAAATTCACGAAATGTGAACTTCTTCATCTCCCTTTAAAATTAAATCAAATAAATCCGGTGAAAAATTTATCAAAATATGTTAAGTAAAATGTATGAGGCAAATATTTGAGACTTAGCTTTTTTATAGTACCAGGTAGTGTCGAAAAGTTACAATGATTACAAAGAAATAACCGAGAAACCTGGATACATGCTGCTTCTTAATTGGTTTATGTGTACAAATTGTTGTACATTATAGCTATTCATGTTGATTTGTTTCGTTTCATAAAATTGTTGATTAAGTTACCCGTATGATAGTAATTTTCATTATTACTAAAAATAAACAAGATGGAAATTTAATTTTTATTTATTATTATTAAGACTTTGTTAAATAGTTACCATCCAGAGTTAATGAGCATTTTAATAGTTATTTTTTAATAACTTAGGCTAAAATTTGTTTATGAATACCTACGTACAGTTGAAGCGGTTTTATAACATTAGCAAATTTCAAATGATCAAAGGGCATGGTAGCCTAGTGGTCATTTTCGTGGACTTGCAGCCGGCAGTTTTCATCGATTCATGGGTTCAAGCCTTGATACAATCAAATACTCGTGGTGTAGTCTGAGCTGATACATTCAAAATCTTCTGAGGCTCATAGTCCATCCGTTGGTCCAGTGTGGAAGTTAGAAGAGTGGGTTGCCAACCCAGGTGTCATCCTCGTCCCTTGAGTGAAGTTCAAATTTACAAAGTCCTTCTCCAATGGTCCTTGCGTCGCATTTAGTTATTTTGTCCATTATAAAATAACATTTTAGCTAGTCATAATAAATTTTTTAAAAAAATTAGTTATCAGAGGGTTTTTAACTAGTTGCATTGAAGCAAATTAATTTATTAATTTTATTAATAAATATTTAAAAAATATTTAAGACAATTTAAGGCTGGTTGGTTGAAATTTATCGCACTGAATCTTTTTGAGATATACTGTGCCTAACACTAGGTCAAGGTTATAAAAAAAATTTTCTTTCATGAAGCGATTTAAAATTGAATATCAAGATAAAGAACGAAACAAAGTCTTATAAAATTAAATGTTTACGATATAACCAATGTCATATAAAAAGTAAAATAAATTTGCTTGAGAATTCTCTGCAATCAATTCAATTAAAGATAATGTAAAATAATTAAAATATGTGAAACGAATAGATTTAAAATGAGTGAATGAATTAATTATGTCTCGAAGTAAGATGACAAACGCAATGTTGACACATAGGAGGATCCTTCCTAGAAAGAGATGTTTATGTGTAGGTCTGATGCTTCCAAGACATAAAATTGATAAGATAACGCCTTGTCTTCGCAATGATAAAGAATGCAAATGAGAAACTATGAACTTTTCATAAAGTAGTTTATTTTTTATTTCCAAATTTCATTTATCCTGCCATTGTTCATAAATAACCCCAATAAGAAATAATATATCGCAATATGTAATGGTGAGTGAGGCAGTACAAGATACAGTTTAGCTTCATTAATTACTGTTTCATTGCCATTGACATCAAAGTGAGATGGAATTCAACAAAAAAGAAATCACCTGAATGTTGTCTGACATTAGTTTATGAATCTTTTGCAATGCATCAAGGATTAATGGGTGTGAAGAATACTTTGGAAGAATTGGAGATATAATGCACTTATGGAATCAGAAACTGTCATTGGGTCGACTTGAGACACTTTCCTAAACTTTATGAGTAATGAAAATCTCCTCTATAATTTTAGAAAATAAAAAATGAAGGATAAAATTATAAAATGAAGTTTAAAACTATAAAATGATGGTTAAAACAATAAATAAAGTTTAAAAAAAAACTATAAAATGAAATGTCATTTAAGATAAAGCGTTAACATAATAAAAATGCAGAGAATCGTCAGTTTATATGTGTTTAAAATCAGGATTTTATTGAACAAAATCATTAAAAATTGAAAAAAAAACTTTTTTTTAACTATGTTTGATTTTTTAAAATTTTTATCAAAACTCTGCTCGTACTAGTGGGGGAGGGGGTAAATTCTTTGTCTGTTTCATGACAAAAATGTTAACTAATACATAGCCCTCCATTAAAATATTACATATTTTTATGAAACGGATGTATAGATAGTTCTCTTGTGTGATAAAGCCTGTCTCCGAATAAATTTTGGTATGAAAATAAAAGAATGTTTTGAAATTGTATTTAAGGGACAAACGTTGCCGTCTATTTTCAAAGGTAAGTTCAAAACGGTAAACGTATAAGTTTCCGATAGATGTTCAGAATGCTCCAGTACAATAAGATGAATTAAAAATAATATATTTATATTTTTAATATGAATTTTAGTTTCGTTAATTTGGTATTCTTTATTTCAAATTTAGTAATCAGATAGATAGACACATAATTTTAGAATAGTTCCTTCCATGGATTTCGATAGTTTTAGACTTTTAGTAGTTTCAGAGTAGTTTTTAGTTTTAGTTTAGTAATAGAGATTTTTGTAGTTTTGTTTACTGCATAAGTTATTACATTTAAATTTATTACTTGATATTAGTTTTTAATTAATTTAAATTTATTGCTTGATATTAGTTTTTAATTAATTTAAATTTAATACTTGATATTAGTTTTAAATTAATTTAAATTGATTAGTTGATTTTTTTATTTTAATTGATTTAAATTTGTTTGAGTGATGATCTTTTATTAAATATTTTGTTATGTACAAACAATCAATAGTTTTGTCGGGAATAAGCAATGTAGTGTCGTGACATATTGGAATGACTTCTGCACAGAAAAAAAGCAAAGTTTTTACGAAGGTAAAATTTTTAACATTTTAAGTGTTTTTAACAAAATATTCTAATAAATGTTTAATAAAGGAGTTTATTTGTTTCGTTTATCTATTGTGAAATTCTGTTCGTTAATGAAATTTTGTTTATTCTTGGTCTATACCACTACTGATAATGTAATTACTGAAGTTATGAAGGTTGGATTCTCATAAATCTAGTACAAACATACTTTTCACATTCAAAGCTATGCGACAATTTTTAAATTACATTTGTTCTACTTCTCCCATTAATCCTTTTCTTTTCTTTTCAGATTTACTATATTTTGGGTAGCTTAGTATTTAATTAAGTTGTAATTTTCAATTAATGGGATTTATACCTGTTTTGAATTAAAATTATGTATAATTTGTATTCCAGTGATTTTATGACATTTTTCATTACAATATTCTGTATATAGATGTATTAATGTTTTAATTAAAATAACATTTTAAATTTAATTGTACGGTTATTTAGAAAATTTGTTGATTTTTTAAAATTAAATCTGTAATATTTGTAGGTTTTTAGTCATAATTTTTTAAAAATTTTCTTTAGGAGTTTTAAACTTAAATGTGTATATAACATAAACTTCATATTTAATTGAATAACATTTTTCTTAAAATTAACAACGAATTTAATTCAAAAGTTAAAATTTAAAAAAAATATATATATAATATCAAAAGAAAGTATTTAAAAATAAATATACACACACACACACACAAACATATATATACATGTGAGTATAAGTATTATCCATTATATGTGAAATATATGAAAGAATGATGTACAGAATAAATTACGTAAATAATTTTAAAGATGAACGTAGGATGACAGCTGTAGTAAGAGATATCGCTCCGTACCATCTTATCAAGGATAAGATACATACGTCTCTATGAAACTAATCTCACCTGAATGACACTGATACAGTGGTCCTCCGCTTCAAGACTGAAGCAAAATTAATCGCTGAACACATGTGATGGCATTCTTAATACAGACCTTATGATCCCTTTTTACGTCATTAAGACGACTTTAAGGTTGTTGTGTATTTAAAAATTGGTATCTAATTTTTTATGAGCATAATGTTGCCTTTGTGAGCATTGTGAGATGGTGGAAGATATTACGGTTGTTCCGGAATATACTTTGTCACATTGGTTAGTGGATAATGGGTCTCAAAATTACCCGATCTCATCCCGTATTCAAGTAACTTCGTCTTTCAGAGCATTTATATTTAACATGAGTTCCTTTCAGTAATTATTACTGTCATCCTCAGTTCTCGTACGCGTCAGTACGGTGCAAGTAATAGCCTATTTTTTTAGTATGTCCAGCCAGCATCTTGTGTCTTAACTATGCAAACATATTCCGAGTCAATCATTTGGCTATAAGATATTAAATAACATCTTTCAAAAAATTATTAGTTGTTTTTCTAGCAACAGCAACTCTGAAAAGGGATAAGGATGAAAAGTTCGCAACTTTTTCTTGCCTTATGCAGAGCACTGGTTGCCCAATAGAAGTCCCACTGCGAAAAAAAGCGGTAACAGTTGTTAAACTTCCCAATTTAAACATTTTTTTATTTGGAATAAATAATTTAATTGTGAAATTTCGAGACAATTAAATTAAATTACTTTGTAAGAGAATATATATATATATATATATATATATATATATATATATATATATATATATATATATATATATATATATATATATATATATTATGGTGAATATTGCAGCAAAACGCTTGTATATTTCTGATAAATATTTCACAGCAAAATCTTCAACTGCAATAATATTCTCATTTGTAAAATACTTCAAAGTGTAATATAATTAATTGTCTTTTATTAATTGTATTACCTTTTATTAAAAACTATAGATTAATGGGATCTCAGGACTAACTTCCAAATATTCGATATTTTGAAAAAAGATATGTATGTTGGAGCCAAAGAATTATTGACCATTTGGTACTGCGGTTTAAAGATGCTACCAAACCTATCAGAGTTATTAAAAAGAAACCTTTTATAATCAATACCTCTGTTATATTATTTCAATATTATCTTTGTTTTTCTCAACCAAAAATTAGCTTACGCGCAGGATTTCTCAGAAAATATTAATTACATTAAAAAATCATCTACGTCTGAAAAATACATTTCTTTATCACTTATATAAACACATTGTGACAAAAAACTTTATTTGAATTTTAATTGAATTATTTTCTTAAAGTTTTGTAGATTTCTAAGCAATTATACAAAAATATGTTTCCATTAATTTTTAATAAATTATGTATAACACCAAAAGCGATAATACTTCTTCTAAGTACATTACTTTTCTAAATTTTGAATAGCATTGCACTTGAAAATCTTGCGCGTAGTAAAATACTGATTTTCGTAATTTTGAATAAGTATGAAATTCATATTTCCTTTTGCAATTTGTTTGAAATAATATAAGAAGATGATAAATAATATAAATGTTTATGAATAATGATTGGTTAAAATGTGTCAATATTTTATCCTCCTCTCTTCTTTCTCTATCTTGATTTATTGTTCAGTTAAATTGGTTTTAAAACAGATGTTTTTACGCATACAAGAACAAGAGGTGAGAGTCATGAGACCCCATTAAGTTTTTGAATTTTATTCTTTGACATGAAAATATTTGTGAAGAACATTGATGATTTAATAAATCCATATCTGACATTTAATTGTTCTCAAAACTAAAATGTTATATGTTTTATAAATGCACAATGTTAAATGTTATATAAATGCACAAGTGTTTTATTGAAATTAATTAAAGACATAAGCTTCAGTCTTGAATGGAATACTTTTAATTTGATAATCTTGCCGGAATAAATTTACAAACATTATTTTTGTACATTAATGGAATAAGTACTAGATTACTAAGATATTTTATGGTTTCTTGAATCATTATGTATTTATTAGCTTATATCCAGAATATTGATTCTACTTATACGAAAACATGTATTTTTCAATTCATTTAACAGAAGTAATACTCACCGTAGAAAATAAAACAAAGTCAATAAATATATAGGTCATTATAACTCCCTAGATTTCTTTCGAATGACGTATATATTTCATAAAGTAGCTGATATTTTGCAATTTAATAAGTGAAATGCTCAAACGCTATATATTTCGCTATAAATTCGATTGATGTTGCTGCGATTCTATCATTTTTGAATTTTGAAAATGCTTTGAATGACATATATATTGAAATATTATATTAAATCAATCCTTTATATAAATTCTTGCCATCAATGGTTTTTTTTTCAAAAATAAAAGACATTAAATCATTATTTGAAACATACATGGGATGACGTTTTGTTTTGTATTTGTTTGTATATTTGTATATGTTTTGTACGTGTATATATATTTTTGTGGTGACTTAAATTAAGTAGTTAAATAAATTTTTATGACTCACATATTCCTACAATTTTTTGACATCAAAAGCTTAACAATTAAATACATATTACATTTAAGATTAAAAATGAATTGATGCTAAAGTTGTTAACAAAACACAAATTATTTACAAATGTGCCCAAAATGCCTTACTTTATTTCAGTACAATACGATTTATGTGAAAGAGAGACATAATAAACCCAATCAATGTACATATATTTGCATATTTTACGATATATTTCTGCAGCACAGAAAGATAATTCAGACACCTATTTTAAAAGAACTAAATGAATAACATATCTTATAGGATCTAGTGAGCACTTAGAAATACAATTTAAAACTCAAAAATATCATAAATAGTACTTTTTGGATAAATTTAATTAACACTTAATTTTAAATCTATTTATATTTTGTGCATATTTGGTAACTTTTTTCTTAATTACAGAAATATTTCAAATCTAAAAAAAAAATCAGTTAGGAGTTTATACTACTATTTAAGTAGTAATTTATTATTTCAGTTATTTTACAGTACATCTTGAAAATTCCTGTAGTAATATATATATATATATATTTCTTTATGTATTTATATTCTTAAGCCTTAGTCATATTGATGCTGTAAATCACATTACAATACATTTTCATATACGGTAATGAGCACTGTGCTCCAATAAGTATCATGTAATTTTTTTTACATATAAATATTTATTTTTAGGGATCCTTTTCAATTTCTTTAGCGCTCATGAAAAATATTTGGAATGTTTAGTCTGAGCTATCTATTTTAACGATATGTGACTCTGTTTTATCTAAGCGTGACAAGAGAGCTTCAGGAAGCAGAAAAGTGAGAAATCTAAAGAAAAAGATGAAATCGTAAGTGACATATAGAAACAAAATAAGAAGGAAAATATTAAAAAATTTAATGTATTAGATGTTTCATTTACCTTTTTACATTACATTAATTTACAGCTATTACATTAATTTACTTAATCATTCACAGATATACTCAAAATTTTTCAAAGCACCAAACACATTTTTAAAAATCCGAGATGCCTAAGTAATGTTTTCTTTCCCATGGGGCTTACTGTTTTCGGTAAACAAGAGTGACAAGCCTCAAGGATTACCCTAGTGATCCTTATAGATTCCAATCTTCATTCAATGTTTTCCTGTTGTTGTTTTTTTTCATCTCATATCAAGACAACATTTGTAACTTGTTTGGCTTAGCATAGCCACATCTGGCTCTTGCGCCATTAAGCAATACCCACACTAACTCACCCATTTTTGAATCATTCTACCTTTTCACAAAACATGTAAGCAATTACATTTTTTGAAACAATAATTTGTTGTTCTTTTTTTTAAATTTCAAGCTGCTATATTTTTTATAACAAATATGTGTCTGGAATTTATTTAAAAAAAATAAGTCATTTTTAAAAAAAATTAATTTCTTTAAAAAGCATTTTCTTTTCTAGTATTTCACAAGATATTTTTATTACTGATTCCTTATGAATTCATTATTTCTCAATTTGTATAATTTTGAAATAATATTTATTTAAAACAGTTCTCTGGATTATTAATTCTTTCATTTTAATCATTTTGTATGTAAGGATACTGAACACATGTCCTAATCAACTCATAACTTAACATTCATCTAAAAGTTTTCAGAAAGTATTACTGTTTTTAGAATATTAAAAAAGGAAGAATAAAATGGATTTTTGAGTGTAATTGTGTTTCTTACTAGTGGTTTTATCTCTCGTAGTTTCCCAAAACTTATAGAAACCTGGGTGCAAATCTAAACCTCAGCGTAATTCAGAATCTTGCTCTTTCAGCATCCAACATTTGAGTACCCATAGAATAAATCCATAACTTTTAATATAGCTATAGCTTCAATGGGTTTTTTCTCGAGTCGATGCTATTGATAATTATGTTAGTTAAGTAACGTGAGTGGATATTGCAGAATTATTGCCAATAGTGCTTAATCGAATATAAATTATTTACTTAGATTAACAATAATATCGATACATAAAATTTTATGCAGTTTTATATAGATAATGACGAAAAGAACATAATAAGTAATACTTTAAATGCATTCGTATCCAGATGATATTTAAAGTATACTAATGTAATCGCACTTATGAAGGAAAAGTTTCCATATGTCTGTTTACTTTCCAATGACGTTATCAATACATTTTTTGAAATTGGCATATGCATTAACTCAAAGCAAGCACCGAATACGTTAAACAGAAGAATATAATCTTGAAAACAAAAAAGGTGAAATATAATTACTGATAAGCTTAAAGTTAAATACATTTTTATGTTATTTATTAAACATAAATATCTTCAACGAAATCAATGAATAGCTTCAGTTTTTTTTCTTTGTATACTTTTTGGTATGACATACGTAAACATATGTTTTAACTTAGTATTCGCATTAGCTTATATCACGGTGCAGGTTTTATCATTTAGACATGATCAAAAGCAAACCAGTAACATTAAAATTTATGGTATGAAATGGTGTGCTAATGCCTTTCACTAGGTTAAATGACTCAAAGACACGCTAAGGAGCCAACTCCTTGTTGAGAGATATATCCAGTTCATTATAATCTACAACTGTTATATGTGATATATTTTAGTCTCTCTATATCATGTATCACACGCTATTATGTGAAAGGTGCTAAATAACTTCCGTGGTTCGCAGCTGCTTATCTTGCAAAATAAGCATTCTGACTATGTTACTGCGATTGATGCATTACGAAATGGCACGAAAGATGATGTTGAGTTGGAGAAGAGCCGAATTTATTTCCCCAGAATCATTCGCTATTAAGAAGCTGTGTTGGAGATGAAGTTGTAAATGTGATAAGTTTGTCACGCGGTAAAGCTTTGAATTCGAAATAGCTGATGTTAGAAGTAGTCCCATGGAGTATTCCGTCGATTCTAATTCGAATATGGCAAATTTGTTTAGTTTATTCTCTTTTTTTTGTTATTTCAGTTTATATAAGTACGTATTATTCTCATACATAATAATCATATTTCTCCCAAACAACTCACATTTCTTTTCCAAAATTGTCACATTAATTAAAAAATATTTAATAAGTCTATTTTTTAATTTATAAATATTTCAATTTAATGACATTTTTTGATGCAGTCAGACAAAGAGATTTATATTTAGAGCTTCACTAAAATAGACGAATACCTACGTTTCTGCTATGTAACGTTTACTTGAAGAACTGCGTTTTTAAACTTAGAATGGTATTAAGTTGGAAAAAAAAAATAATTGCAACTTTCATGATTTCGCCGTGTTTTGTAAAGTTATGCGCAAAATAAATGTTAAATTCACATCAATTTGTAAGCATAAATTAAATTGAAAATCATTTCCTGGTAATATATAATCCAAGTGAAATGTTTCTTCAGTTAATAGGCATGATTCAAGTTTAAAGATTTTTTTTAATTTATTTCAAGTACTATAGGCCAAGTTTCTATTAACCTTAAGAAATTCAATATATAATTAAATAAAACAAAAGTTTAAAGTATAATTAAGTATCAATCAAGCAATAAGTACTGCACTACTTCAAAAATAAATACTATTATTTAGTTACATTAAAATCGATATGGAAATAATTTGTAAAGTTCTTAATTTTTCCATATTTAGTTTACATTACCCTGTAAAATATTGTAAGATTAATCTTACGAGATAAAAGGCTGGAAAATTATGGATAAATATTCATTTTTTTACAGATGGTTGTATTATTTAATCTATATTCACTGAATTCTTAGAAATATACTTTGTAACTTTTAACAGTCGTCAAATATTTATCAATACAATTTTCTTAACCGAACAATTTTCGAAAACTTTATTTATTATTTTTCATATATTTAATTTTATTATGAAATTAAAATCCTTTATCTGATTCTATTTTTGTATGAAAATTTATTAGACACAGTTATGCTTAATTAAAAATCAGTTTGCCTGTCTTTCTTAACAAAACAATATAGGATAATTTCCCAAACTACTTTTATACTTCTTAGTAACAAATAACTAATAAATAAGTAATGTTCTAATCTCGATGTAGAAGAGATACATTTTTGAAAAAAAGTGAGAAAATCTAAAATAAATATTTCGAAATTAATTTATTCATAAAGTAGTACGTAATTACTTAATAATTGTAACAATATGTATTATGAAATGCATTATATTTAGTTCAAATAAAAAATTATGATAATATAGTCTGCAAAATCTATTAGTATAAATATTGCAAGAAATATTTAAAACAAATTCGAAAATAATTTAATTAATTAGTCACCTTCTTAGACATATATGTATATGCTGTTTTCATTTAAATAAATTTACTCATTTACACACACACAATAAATAAATTCATAAGTAAGTTATGAATAATTTTATTCGAAAAGCGAGTTTCAAAAGTGAAATCAAATAAATAAAATATGGGCAGCAAAATAAGAACAAAATACATTTTTTTCCTTTTTAAATGTAGAATAAGTAAATTAAATTAATTCAAATACAATTAATATATTAATTAATTATGTTACATTTTTAGTTTCATGTTTCATTTATATTTCATTTGATGCAAAGTATTTTTCATTTTTTCATGCTTTCACATTTTTTTGTGTGTAAAACTATACCAACTTACTTTTAAAATAATTCAAATTTAATTCAAATTTCTGGAAAATAATGCAAATAGCAAAACTATGTTGATTTTATGTTTTTATGTGGTCTTGATATAATTTTAAATTATAAATAAATAACTAGACATAATATTAGAACACTTTTTCTGATAAAAATGTTCGAAATCTAATATGTTATTAAGACTTTGCTATACCTTAGAGAGAGATGAATTTTATGTTTGTTCTCTTATGAATAAATTAATTTGAGTTTCTGTTTATGAGTAAAATTAGCCATATTTCGTCTCTTGTATTGCAATGTAATATGGGTTTTAAACTTTATGCTTTGAAGTAAAAATTTGCGAACAACTGAAATGTTTCTAAATTTTAAATATTATGTATAAAAAACGGAAATACGTGTTACAAATTTATATGAATATTGGAACATTTTTCTCTTAGGAAATGTATTCGGAGCTAGAATTGGACACTTTGACTACAGGCAAAGACAGTTTAAAATAATAATAAACAGTAACGGGTATTTTAGTGGGAAAAATTGAACCATAATGAGATGTATTGAAATTTATCAATTTTTGCTTTGAAACAGTATAAATTTAACTCGAGTTCTACTTTTATATTGATGAAAAATTATAATATTTGAGGCAAAAAAAAAAAAAAAAAAACGGAAACGATCGTTTTCAAAAGGGGTCATCTATAGTTATTTTACAAAGTTTACGAGAAAAATGAGAAACCATTTATCTCTATAGTATTTCCAGAAACATTAAATCAATTATTTTCTACAAATACAGGAGATTTCACATGATGAAATAATGTATACCATATTAAGTATGACTCTGTTGCATGTCCAAAAAAAAAAATTCCAATGCGAAAATAACTTGTTTTACAAAACGAGCCCATGTTTGTAAAACGACGTACATTTTTATGATGAAAACAATTATTATTGCAAAATGATACTGTATTTACAAATAACAGGCATTTTGAGGAAGTAAAATACCACTATTTAGAGGCTTTGTTGTAGTTTTGAACTATTTATTCGTTATTCATTATACAAGTGTTTTTAGTTGATTAATATCTAAAAGTAGTTTTCTGATTTCCTATATTAGAGTATAGTGAGTCCTTAAGAGAAATTGGCATATTTATGGCAGAAAAGATTGAAAACGAGCTCTAAGCAATGACTTGTTTGGAAATGAACTTTAGAATCAGATGCATCTATACAATATTTGATGCTAAAGAACTGCAAAACCACCAAAAAGCGTATTTGAGAAAATACACTTTACCATTTTTAATATAAATAATTCTATTATACCACCATATAACTTCTTTAAATCTACTACAGTTTGATAAAACACGAAACAGTTAAAAATATTTGATATTTACTTATATATATCATGAAATTCATTTTTTAGATGTTAAGTTAAAAACTGAAAATAATGTGATTGTTAGTAGCATTTATGACGAGAGAAACTTTTATAGTTTCCTTATTAATTAATTCCTTTCTATAACAGCTATTTAAGTTTAAATATTTTTAAGAACATCATTTTACATAATTACTTTGTATAAAAATAGTTAATTTACCTTCCAATATTCAAAATAATTTAAATAATTTCTTTTCTACTCATGATAAATAGTTGATTATCCTATTAAATTATAAAGAGAAACTAAAAATATAAAAAAATGAAAAAACATTAATTGAATTTTACTGTAATTTTTGAGTTTTTCGATGATCTTGTTAAAGATTCTTTTTGAATATGTTTCTTCCCTTCCTTTTTCTGAATTATTTGTATTACATTTTCTTCTTTTATTATGTTTTATATTTGAATTAATTTATTTATTTTAATTTATTTTTCATTTTTTTAAATAATTTATATAATCCGCACACACACATACACCTACACACACACACACACACACACATATATATATATATATTTAGAATAAATAATAAAATGCATTAATAGAAGGCGTTGCTATATTCTGTTTGCGTTTTTAATTTTTTATAAAAACTTTTGTGTGTCTTGGAGGATAACGTTTCTTTTTTTTTTAATTCTAAATTTTATAAAATTTTAGTTACAACTTTCTTTTAATTTCTGTAATTGTTGTTTTAGCCTCTTACTGTTTCTAGGATAACTCTATAATTTAGAGTTTGTATTCTGGTACCATTTAAAAATAGTTTTTATTTAGTGTTTAAGGTTTGCATTCTTGTAACAATTAAAAATATTATTCCACTTGCAAAGGTTGATGGTGTTTAGCGAAGCAGCACATTTTTGACTCATTTCTTATGCTTTTACAAGTATTTTTGACTTCAAATGATAGCATAATTGAGTAAATAAAATGATTAATTATATTTTTTAAATTTGAATCTGTTGTGTTTTATAAATTAATACATTTATTTTCCTGTCTTTGTAACACTGTTTGTAATATTAATACACGTGTGAAATTTCTCTCGCACCGTGGTTTAGAAGACACATCACAATGCAAGAATTTTTAGTCCACAAAAGGGAACTAAAAAAGAAGCACAGCCCGACACTATTTGATTATATTTATGCAAAAGATGCTTTTTTGAAGAAAAAAAAACCTTTTATCCTTCCTCAACCTGATCGTATTTTTATAATCATTGATGACAATACAGAAGAAAAGTGGCATATTGCTTTAGTTGCTCAAAATTCTATTAGAATTGAAGAATTGATTGATAGAGTAACAGCACTTGATGCAATTTGAAGAGGAAAACTAAGGAATAAGCCATATCGGTCTCCGAAATCTCAATCGTGACCTTTTAATACACGATATGAACAGTGTTATAAATACAATCCCGCAACTGACGACGTTCGAAATATTACTTGTTGGCAATGTGGATACAAAGACCATGCATTTATGTGCATTTCACCGCCACCTGAACGAGAATCACCTATAACCCCACCAAGATATATATATAGATATATATAGATATATAGATATATATATATATACATCTATATATAGATATATATATATACAGGGGGTGGACAAAAATATGGAAACACCTTGTAAAATGCATGTTTGAAAAGAAAGATTGATTTTAATGAAATATGTAGGTGGCGCTGGCGTTTTTGACTACTAACGCCACCTATACAACTTCGTAAATGTGCTAAACAGTTCAGTTGTTGTCGGAGTACTGTTATGTGAGGTTGTCATTGCATTATGTCAGAGTTAACAGACTTCGAACGTGGGCAAATTGTTGGAGCACGTATGGTAGGTGCTTCCGTAAGCAAGGTAGCCGAGGTGTTTAGTGTTTCAAGAGGTACTGTATCGAAGATTTATTCCGCATATTTGAAAAGCGGAAAAACATCATCTGCTAAATCACAGCGTGGACGAAAGTGTGTGCTGAGTGATCGTGACAGACGATCATTAAGGGCAATTGTGACGAAAAATAAGAAGACCACAGCTGCAAAAGTTACTGCTGAAATGAATGTTGTGTTACAGAACCCTGTGAGTACCAAAACAATTAGAAGGGAGCTTCATAAACAGGGAATTTCTGGCCGTGCTGCAATTGAGAAGCCACTCATCAGTGATGCTAATGCCCGTAACAGGAAAAGGTGGTGTTTAAGTCATAAAGCCTGGACTATAGTGCAGTGGAAACGTGTAATATGGTCTGACGAGTCTTCTTTCACATTGTTTCCCACTTCTGGCCGAGTTTACGTCTGGAGAACGCCATCTCAAGCCTATAATACAGACAGCTTGTTGCCAAGAGTGAAACATGGCGGGGGTTCTGTTATGGTTTAGGTAGCCATATCGTGGTTCTCTGCTGGCCCCATGATAACTGTGTCAGGGCACATGACTGCAAAGACTTATGTGAACATTTTGGCAGATCAAGTTCATCCCATGGTACAAACTTTGTTCCCCGATGGTGATGGTGTCTTCCAAGACGACAAAGCCCCTGTTCACACAGCTCACATTGTCCAGGACTGGTTTTCTGAGCACGAGGAGGATTTGTCCCATCTCCCCTGGCCACCACAGTCACCAGACCTGAATATTATCGAACCTTTGTAAACTTCATTGGAACGGAAAGTGCGTTCTCGTTATCCACCGCCAACATCGTTATCTGAACTTGCCACCGTTTTGCAGGAAGAATGGTATAATATTCCCTTGGCACACATACAGGAACTGTATTTATCCATTCCGAGAAGACTGCAAGCTGTTTTGGATGCCAACGGGTTTCCTACACCATATTAAGCAAAGAAACATGTTTTTTAAAAGGTGTTTCCATATTTTTGTCCAACCCCTGTATATATATATCTATATATAGATATATCTATATATAGATATAGATATCTATATATCTATATCTATATATCTGTATCTATATATCTATATCTATATATCTTATATATATATATATATATATATATATATATATATATATATTGTATTTGATATCTAAACAGTTTTTATATTATAATGGTTTTCTCACTAGAATCTTTATTTCATAAATTGATTTATATGATTTTTTAACATTTTTATCTTGGAGTAAGAGCTGATTCTAATATTTTTTGGATTGGTGACTTATTCAAAAAGGTAATCTTGTACATAAAGGATATTACCTTTCAGGACATTCATAAATTTTTGAACTTTCATTTCAAATACAAATCTACCACACAACATTATGATCACAAAGACAACTAGTTAGTGGTCTAGTTGTGACGATCACTTAAAACATTTCTATAATATTACACATTTACAGACACATATTTTACTCAACAATAAAATTCTGATTTGTGAATCATGTGATATTATTTCTAGTCATGATTGTGTTTATTGGTGGATTTTTATTAAATATTCTATATTTTGAAACTTTTTACACTCAACTTAATTAAGTATTTTTTCCAAATTTTATCTGGCAACAATGCATGGTATTGGACATCATCATTTAAAAAGTTCCTTATCCTATTTCACTGTGGTTCATGATCACTTTTCAAAGATGTGATTTTTTGATTTTTTTCCCTTTACTACTGTGAAATTTCAATTGATATTTCATGAAAAACATGGATTCCGGTATGTTGCTTTTAAAGTCTTAAATCTTTAACTGGAAATATTTAATTATACTGTTTTATTGTCTTGGAAAAAAAATTTAAATTTTTAATTGAATATTTTTAAATGGATAATTTTTAATTGGATATTTTAATTAGACATTTTTATTTGGATACTTTTAGTTGGATATTTTTAGTTGGATATTTTTAGTTGGATAATTTTTAATTGGCTATTTTAATAGATGGTTTTTGATTAAAAAATTTTAATTCGAAAGTTTTTAGGTGAAGTATATTTTTTATTTTTTTGGAAAATAATTAGTAATTGAGATATCTCGCGTTTAATTTTTTCTTCTTCGTTTCTTGTTTCTTGTTTTTTTTTTTAAAAATACAAATTGAATTTTGGAGTAATCCATTTTTATCCAACAAGATGCATTGGGGAAGAGATGGTACCATAGAGCTAGTTTAACCCCACAATTCAATCCCCAGTCTGAATATGCATGTTTTGTTTTGTTGGTTATTCAAATTGTTCATTTAGTTTCAAATTTGATTCAATTTTTATTCATCTTTTTTACGTAGTTCTTTAAATGCTTTTTTTTTGTTGATTTTGAATTTTAATTGTTCTCTTACTTTTATATTTTTTAATAATATTGTTATTACTTTATTATTAAAAAATATTTTATATATATATATATATATATATTGTTCAGCATCTTTTGAATTTCAAACGAACCAGAATATTCATTTATTTTTAGGTTTTCGAATATAAAAAATATATTTACTTGAAGGAAAAAAATACCACATATTTTTCACAAGAAAAAAACTTTTTTTAATACAATTGAATTAGATCTATAAAATAGCTATAAACAGACGAAGAGTTTATTATGTGGAATTGTGAAAGAAACCAAAATACTATAAGTTACAAGCAGGAAAGAAGGTCTGGAGTCCTTATCTGTTTATACCTTAAACTTCCCCAAATGATTTCAATTTGAGTATCTAAGATATAGAACATTTCATATTGGTTTCAAAAGTAAAAACATTTTTTATGAAGGTAAGAAAAATAAATATTATACCTTTTCGCTATATGGCACGTTGTAAGACTATGAATTTCAGAAGTGAAAGTTGTTAAAAGAATGATAAAAAATCGATTAAAAAATTTTATGTTGTAGGTCATCCTGGTGCAGCATTTAATAGCCGATAACAGGCAATGAGTTCCTATGAAACGATTTTCTTACGAGGTTCAACTGATTTTCGAAGATTGCAAGATGTATAGATTTTGTTGTTGAAATAATCGATGTTATGTTAGGTAATAATATTCCAAATGTGTATCGTGCAGACTTTGATAAAGGTTCTGATTTCCAAGTATCGAAATGAATCTTGATATTTAAGATATTGTTAAATCTCTATATTTAAAATACTTTTAAAGTATATTACACTACTTTTAAATGAAAAACAGCTCAACACAAGTAAATATTCTTATTCATTGAAAAAATACCCGAGAAAAATACAACTAAAATATAATAATTCATATTTATTTACTGTTAATTTTAGAATATTTAGATTAAACATAATGAATGTATTGGACTCTATATATTACTCTTCTACAAACTACAAATGCTCGTCATTAAATGTTATTAACTACATTGTGTTAGACATCCTAAGCATTTGGTCTTAAGAATATTTAATTGAAGTACCTATTTATAATAATTTGAATCAAATCGAAGATATTTATTATCAGTGGTGGTCCATAGCTAAAATTAGTGGAGTTGCTGCAGCAAGTTTTAGATATTGTTTCAAAATTTTATAACAGAAAACAAACACGTATAAAATTTAATTTAGTAACTTGATAAATTCTGCAAGAACAAAATGAAACTTTATTTACTTATTTTCTAGTTTGTTACAGTTCAAGCGCCTAATCTATTCCTTTAAAAATAAATTCCATCCAACTTGTTTTAATTTGCGCAAAAAGATAAATAATTTTCTCCTTGATTTCTGGATGAGAACTGAGGAAACCTTTCTTTGTTGAAAGCATTGTAAGCGCATTTAGTCATTCCCAATTCATAGTGTTTCTTAGAAAAGATTTTATTCTTTAAATGTTGAAAATGTTCTGATTTTGATGTAGTCAAAGGAACTGTGAAAGGAACTTTTATCAGTTTCGTATTTTCTCTAAAAACAACATCTAGATTTTTTTACCATACTAAACTTTAGAACTATATTAATGTTCAGTATTCAGGAATATCTTACCTACAATAGAATACTTACAGTTCAGTTTCAAACTTTTCTTTGTCAATCATGGGATATGCTTTAGAAATCAGTATTATCTCTTCTGTGGGATATTCGTACCTTAAAGTAAAGAAACATTTTTTGTTGAACAATTTAGCTGCTACTAAATGTTTAGTGGAATAATATCTGTCCATTATACCAACACATATACATCTAAACACTTCCTTAGCTTTTGCCATGAATGCCTTTGAAGGATTTTTAAAGCATTATGAATTTCTCAATTCTAATACAGCATTTTTGGAAATTTGTTACATGATCCCATTAAATTTAAACACTCACTTTTCTCGAGATTGCATTTACTTGTAAATTATGTCAACAAGAGGCATAAACTGATGAAAATGCTCTAACGCGAACTCAAAAATATCATCATTCAGATGTCTTAAAACTCCTGTTGCTTCTGTAATGTTTTGATCTTTATTTGATGTTAATTGAATTTAAGTAAGGCAGTTTTTTAAAGGTTGCAATTTTTCATGACCTCTGTTTATGGTGTGTATATTGAAGTTCCACCTTGTAGAAGATGGGCATGCTTCCTGAGAATGGACACACATTGTAGTTATTGCAAGAAGATTTTTGGAATACATAGAATTGTTAAAGACAAATATGCTTGAGTACCATGAAAGATTTGCTACATTTCTCATGATAAAATTAAATTGATGATCATAACATTACTATGAACTTCTTTTATTTTCCCTTAAACTCTTGCATTTTTGCCTTTCATGATATTTTCGCCCTCAAATGTCTGAGCTATCAGATTTTGTCCATTTATTTGAAGAATTATATCTAAGTGTTTTAAAATACGTTTAGATATGATATCTGCTGTTCGATTTTCTGGAATAAGGAATCTCTAAAATCGCTGAAATATTTCTCTTTTCAATATTTACCGTACAACACGAACAATTTGTTCTTTCATCAGCCATGATAGCGACAAAGGTAGCTTTTCTACTTTCCGTCTTTATCTCATCATATTATATATGAAGCAGGCAGTTAAGTATCTCATTCTAAATGGTCGTAAAAACAGCTTTAAGACTGCACTAGTATCTAAGTGATTATTCAAATCTGATTCTAATTTGGAAGCAAAATCTACTAATCCTTTAAGTACTCCTGGATTTATTGAATCGCATTTTTCATCATGTCCACGTAAGTTTTTAGTTTTCATAGTTTCCACGAAGAAAAATATCGTCTGTTGTTTTGGACAAAATATTTCACGGTTCTTTTTAACCTCTCTGTTCTGCTCATTCATTGAAAGTTTGTATCCCTCACTAAATTTCTCCTTAAAACTTATGATTTCTAAAAGTGACATATTAATTATATCGGCAACTTGGTTTTAGGACATCTCGTGCTTTTCAATTTTTTCTTTTTGTTAAAATTTCTAAATCCGTTTTTTATCCATGTTACATCATCTCAAAATAGGCAACACGGGAAGAAAAATAGTGCATTTTTTGTTTCACAGCCTTCAAACCCAAGTTTTCTGTTGGTACCATTCAGAATTATAGTAACTAATTTCTTGTTGCTGTTTAAGCCTGGTTGAGATAGTAGAATACAAGGTGTTGAGCGGCCTTTTTCCCTAACTGTAATTTTCTCATGGGGAGACAGCTGAGAAAACTTTCGTTGTTGAAATTCACTTACAAACACAGAAATTTTCAGGACATGCAGGACTATAATAGCTTAGCTTAGATGGGAGACTATAGACTTAGCTTTCTGTTAATTAAAAGGAACGAAAAAATCCTAAAATAGAATAGCTGAAAGAAGGATAAAATAATCTCTAATCCTACACTTTATCAAATTCAAAAATATGATGCACGCTTTTTCAGCACAACACACGAAAAGTTGAAAAACGAACTATATTCCACTAGCACATCAAGCGTTAGCACTGTGGGAACGACAGTGATCTTTCTCCTTTACAGCCTAGTACAAATCAACGATATGCGCATGCGCGAAATAGTCAAACACTTCATGGCTGGAACTGTATAACTTACAGTTCCAGCCATGAGGCGTTCTGGAAAAAGGTTTTTATGTCTTTTTCATTAATTGGAAAAGGTTTAACTCCCAGTTTATGAAAAAGATACAAAATGACATTAAGCTTCACGATTTTACATTCTACAAGTGTAAAGAAAGAATTAAAGAATATATATATATATACAAACACTAGTAATGGAGGGTACGTAAATGATTTGGAAGGAAGCAGGAAATATTTCAGTCGTAGGAGTATATATAAAATGGTGCAGTCCTTGGACATTGGCAACCGAAAAGACGATAGTAGCAATTCCAATCTTTGTAAATTTTGGGAAACTTCGCATGCCACAGTATTACAAGCGTACCGTATGTGGAAAAATGACAGTAACGTAATTCATCGACGGGGCATATGTTGTGCACTAAGGGCCATAAACGATAACGTAGAATGACAATCTTAGAGATACATTCAGATGATCAGACTTATAACCTTTGAACATTTGACTTAACTTACAAACTTAGACATCACAAAAATGTATCCTGAATGACAATTCAGTGAAATTTGCTGTGTATGGTACTTCGAAGCAGTCAGATAATTAATATATCTTCGTTGAAGACGTTCACAAGGTGTTGAAGGGAGTAATTTGCTTGAAAGTACAATTGATTCGAAAGTCGATTAAGTATCAGTAGAGTAACATTTTCGAATGAACAACAATTTATAATACATCAGACAGATTACAGTTACAGCATACAGCGTTAAACGTTAGAAAACATACAATATATAACAATTTCAGAAAGAGTACAAGCTGGGAAAAATAGTATTAAGGTATGGATAATAGTTTCCCATGATTACTTGAGTATACCCACCATTCTAAAAAGAATGGTGGACTACAGGAAACATGAATTCGGCGTTGTGGTTCAAGGATACATTTACATGCCGAGTTTATTTCAACTCTATGGCATTCCCGAAAAATTGTGCTAAGTGTTACACAACTCGAGATGTATATGCTTAGTTTGAAGAACATCAGAATGAATTTTCCTTACTCCTCAAGCTTCCAAACTCACCAAACATAAATACAATAGAGGATCAGTGAGACTATTTGAAACAGATTGCTGTTGCTATGCGACCTCCACTCGTAACCTAGAGGTACTAACTACAACACTACATTGGCATAGCTCTACATCCATGTGGTTACTTCGTAGATATTTAATGCATCTCTTCCTGCCCGTCATCAACCAATTCCCACAGCAAAAGTTGTTTATTTTGGCTTTTCACAGGACATAAATGTGTCTGAATTATGCATATATGTATAATAAAATTTTAGTGATTACCCTTCTAACCTAGTAACAACATTTCTTAAGACTCTAATATTATAATTTGTTTTTAAATGAATCGCTTGCTATAACTGTCTTTATAACTTATTTGAAAAATGTAATGTATAAAAATTATAAATCTACTGTTTTAAATTTGTCTTAGAATTTGTAGAATGTAATGAACTATAGTTTCTTGTAAAATATTATATCTTTATTTTTGTACTTAGAAAAATGTATAAGAAACGCAATTTATAAAGTTTCATTTGTGTGGTTTTCTTTTATACACAGAATTGAATATTTTTAGCTTTTAAATATTCGAACAAGACAGGATTTGGCCTGATATAAATCATCAGGAATTTGTGTGCAACGTTGAATTTAGAGGTTCTTAATAAAATCATATTCTTTAATTTCTTCAAAATCTTCTCGTTCAATTTATTCATTAATATCAGGGGGAAGACGTCCTAACAAAAATATAATTCACCTTTAGGTATTTTTGCAAGGTTTTTGCTATTTTCGAATAATTTTAAGAAATGTTTGATTGTCTTGACCCTTTCAATATTTGGGGAGAAATTGCATTATAGTACTTTTAATATGTGTTGTTGGAGCAAACCCTGCATGATATTCGTTATTTCAAATTACTTCAACCTCCAGTAATTTCAGTTCTTCTAATTCAAGTTTCATTTTGAGATTTTACAAACTCAAGCTATTGCGAAATATTTTTTTTCTAGCTTATTTTTATTTTTGTTCCTTTCTTCATTCTCTCTAACAGTTTCATTTTTTTCTATTCTCGATTGTACGAATTAAAGCAATCTTTCCAAATTCCTCTTCATAATTTGGATTTTCTGTGATAAATTTTCTTATGTTAAATACCAGCAAAATAGACTCTACATTAACACCCAGTTTCTCAGCTAGATTTATAAAATCTTACTTTGTGTCCGTAGCCAGAAAATTCGTAATTTTTTTTTTATGTAGGTATACTTATTATCTTTGTTGATTCATTTTTATAGCAAAATGAAAACATTCTAAGCTAGAAACTCTAAAATACAAAAAAGGTAAAAATTCTAAAATGTTATAAATAAGTTGAATGTTTAGTACACATATAGAATATAATCACAATATTAATATCTATAATACGAAAGTTACCATATGCTGAATAGTCCAAATCTTTTTTATTTTATGCATACTCGGGGTTAGCGGGAATGAAATTCTAAAGGGAAGCCTTTTTGTAATTATGAAATGCAGTCTACTAGATTCTCTGCTCACAAATATTAGAAGATATTTTCTATTTTAAATTTTCTTGCAGCCATTTTGTAATCAGAAGGTAAATTAAACGTTCATTCTTCAAAAAGTTCTTACGGCTAATAATTATTTTGATAAAGACCGTTTTTTTTTTCTTTCTTACAAATTCAGATTCCTCAGAATATATGTATCCTGTCAACTTTTTTCATGTCAAATCCTATCGTGCTCGAATATTTAAATAGTCCTTAAATTAAAGATGTCCAGTTCTGTCCGTAAGAGAGAGCTACGCAAAAGAAATTTCATAAATTGAGTTTTTTATAAATTTTCATAAACACAAAAATAAGGAAACAATCTTTTACAAAAATCTATAGCTTATTACATTCTACAAACTCCAGGACAAAGTTTGAATGTTAGAATTATAATTTTTATATAGTATATTTTTCAAATCATTTCTAAAGATAGTTATAACAAGCGATTAATTCATACAAATATTATATACCCAACAGCCAAACGAATAGGCTTTTAAAAATCAAAATAAAGAATTAAATATTAAAATTGAAACAAAAGATATGACATCAAATTAGATAATAATATGCTGTTCAGGTATTGAATGTTGTTACTAGGGTGAAGATTATTCATTAAAATTTTATTATACCTTCTCCCTTCTAAAGTATGCAGCTGAAAGTGCGCAAAATCCAAATATACTCTCTAGATGAGAAATAAAATAAATTTTAGTGAAATAGGCATTTGAGCATAACTCTCGGATAAAAAAAAAACATGAAAACGATAAATATAAAATAAAACTAAAATAATAAAAATACATATAATTCATGAATTTCGTCAAGCGCTATAACATAATTCAAAATATGTAAATGCAATAAATATCTAATTTTTCCTATCAAGATCTCATCTTGAAGACTCGTAATAATAGTATCGATTCAATTACCTGTATGAAAAAGGATTAAAAAAAAGGAACTTATGAATTTTCTTTTGTGTGACTCTCTCTTACCGACAGAACTGAACATCTCAGTATAAGGAATATTTAAAGATTCGAGAACGAAAGGATGTGGCATGATATATATAAATTTATTATACATAAAAATAAATTTCTGCAAACAAGGAGAAAAGTTATAATTTTTAAAAATTAGGAAAAATACCGATCAATTAATGTTAAACAAAATAGATTTTAGTTTTTTTGAGGCATGATAATTATTTTTCATATTTGTAAACATATTTTGTTTTACTATATATATATATATATATATATATATATATATATATATATATATATAAAATTAACAACTCAACATATATCCTTGCCTTGCTGTATAATATATATATATAAATTATAAGGATTAGTAATATATGTAATAATAACATGTATGTAATATATATAAAGTGCTCCTTATGCTTGTAATAATAACATATATATATCCTTCTGCTCCAATATATAAATTATAGATTGTTAGCAATAATATATGTATATGATTATAAGTCCAACCAACAATAATATATAATAACCATAATAATAAATAATAATAATAATAATAATATAAAAGGAATATGAGGGATTATTTTTTATGTATATGTAATAATAATATGTGTATATACAGAATTATCAGGGACCCAATTTAATATAATATGTATAGGTTATAAGGTATTATAGCAACATATATATGGAATTGCTTTAAACAAATCGGATGTTGCCTGATCATTTAATTGAAATATTTAACATTATATATCACGTGTTCAATTTTAAAAATGAAGAAGTGGAATTAACAGGATTCACAATTTACAAATAAGATATTTTGTGACATTTCCCATTAACTATCGACTATTCTACGAGAATTAAAAGTATTAAAAAGTATTTAGAACATTAAATAATAAGTCTCTCTCTCTCTCTCTTTATACATAGGGGTATTTCTGTGGGTGGGTGTGTATAGATTTATTGACGTAAGTTATAGACTTAGCATCTTTACAGATATACTGATATGTTTCGTAAATCTGCTATGCAATAGAATTTCTCTCTTTTCTTTTTTAAGATTTTTTTTTTTTTTTTTGCTTATTGTCAATTAAAAATTATTTATTTAAAATTTCAGTTTCTAGAAATAATAATTGTATGCTTTCGTTGTAACGTTAAAATTTCTCATTATTTTAATATTTGCTTTTATACTAATTTAAGTCAATTATTTTTAATTAATACAATGTATAAACTTTAAACATGATCTTTTTGATTAGATTATAACTTATTTTTAACTATAAAATGAAGTAAGAGAAAACATTGACTTACCTACTTTTTAAATTATTTCTACTTTGTCAAGCAGCCAAGAAAATTATCCTTGGACATACTTTGGCACAATTACATTAAATGTTTTTTTAATTCCAATCATTAAATAAATTGAATTCTTATTCATTATGGGGTATCATTAGACAGTTCAAGCTCTTTTATAATGGATTGTTAGTACCGAAGCCGAGTTCAGGGA
Source organism: Nephila pilipes (assembly GCA_019974015.1). Taxonomy (NCBI): domain Eukaryota; kingdom Metazoa; phylum Arthropoda; class Arachnida; order Araneae; family Nephilidae; genus Nephila; species Nephila pilipes. The sequence continues at coordinate 174,469 of BMAW01028157.1, read as the reverse complement.
ATGAGGTTTATGTAAATTGTGTTTACTTGTATATAATGTACATTGTAATAATTAAACGAAATTTTACATACGTAAGAACAGAGTTGAGTTTAGTATGCGATTACGAAATCAAAGCAAATGAATCGTTTATTGTTAAAAAATTACAAATAAATAAACATTTTAGTACCCAGTTGGGCTACCTCTAGCATGAATGCAAGATGTGATACGGTGGGGCTTTCAAAAGTTCGAATCCCGTTTGATGTCCTTCGATATCTCGAGTCACATATGCTGTAAAAGCGACTAATTCAACCAAACTTGTAAGCATCCAACTTATCATCTTAACTGATTCTAAAAGTGCTCAATCGGTGATAAATCTGTGGAACGAGCAGGGTTGGGAAAGGTGGACATCTAGTGGCAGTAGTCCTGTGATACCCTTGTTGTGTGTGGGCGAACATTGTTCTTTTCAAAAATGGTTCCTTTTTTCAAAAGGACAATGCCATGTGTGACTAGGAATGTTACGAACGAGCATCTGGGCTGCCCTAGTACCATGGATAAATTTTAGGGGTGATCATGTGTCGTACGCAATAGCATCCCATACTATCGCACCAGTTGTGAAAGCAGTGAGCTGCTATTTAACGAAGGAAGGATTGAGACGTTTATCACGGAGCCTCTACACACGTACACGATTGTCATTAATGCCTAACTTGAATCTAGATTCGTCGCTAAAAGTAACAACCTGATTCCATTTGGCTATAGTCCAAACCGTTCAAGCTCAACACCATTCCAATAGGAGGCGACAGTGAGTGGGTGTCAATGGCAGTACACGTAATGGACACCTGGATAGCTATTGTTCCTCTGCTCGGCGCCTTGCGATGTTACAGACTGACACAGAGGCCCATAGTAAAGGTGCTGCCTATATATGGATGGTGGACAATGGGACAATGTGCGCTATTCGTGTTTTTTGTATGATGTGACAGTCTTCTCGACCATTCAACTTTTGAGGGCGTCCTGAGCCTGAACGCCTTGTAACAGATCTCTCTCTTGTGAACTGGTCCCAAAACCTCCTCACAGTAAAGTTTAATTGGCCTAGAAAACGAGCTATTCGCCAAGCTGACCCTCTGCACCAGATTAAATATTCACAAACAAGCTCAGCTTATCTGTTTTATAAAGCAATGAGAACGAAGTTCAATGCCCTCTAATGACATTATGCAATGAGCAATTGAGCAGGATTTCTAATAATTTACATATCTGCCTAGCACTTACTTTCACTCTAAGTTTCGTAACAATCCCACATTTATTTCTGGGTGCACAAAATCTTATGGCAATGTCTGTATTTTTGTGAAAAATTTTGATCTTAAGTAAAAGTTAAATGATTTTAAAATTTCAAATTTTGATTTTTTAAATAAATTTTTTTTGTTAGTTTTATAGAAAAAACTTGCAAATCTTCAAATCAAACCCCCTTTTTTTTAAGGTTTTTGTAATTATTTTGTAAGGTTCTATACTTTATTTGAATTCCTTCTTTCCTTTGCTTCTATTCCCTTTCATTATTTAAATTCCTTTCTATTTTTTGAGAGTAATAAGTATGGTTGAATGTATGTATTGATTATCCTTAACGCTTTTGATCAACACAATGCAATATTTTTCTTAATTATGTAATGTGAAAACAGCAGTAAAGTGTATAATAGACCGTTTTCACAGGATGCAATTTTAATGGAAAATAATTTATTTGAAACAGCATATGAAATTCTCTGCCAGGAAATCAAATCTTAGGAATGATACATTATTACATTAGTATTTACATCAATGAGAAATTTTAAAAGCAAAAAATGAATGTGAAAATAATGCTTCTTATGAATACGGCAACATATCAATACTTAACTATTCTATGTACTAAAATTAATCTTTCCTATTGAAACTCATTAAAAGTGTTTTTAAATCTTAAAGTTATAGGCAAAAGGACTTAATTTAATTTATCGTTTCGGAATACTTCCCAATAATGCTGTTTATTGCCATCCGTATTGAAATAAATTCTACCTTGTCTCACATTATGGAAAAAAACGAACGTATTTTAACCTGAGTGAAATAAAACTTCGAAAGCTATCTCAAGTTTTTTCAATGTGAGCAAGCATTAATCGCAAGTAATATATCCATCGAAAAAATTATATTAAAAACCAATTGTAAACATTCAACAATATGGTTGATGAATACAGAATAAATTAATGATACAAATTGGAATTAATAATTAATCTGATAAAGCAATTAGCTGTTTAGTTAATAATTAATATGAATTTAAGGAAGCCGCAAAGTGTTGACTCTCAAATCTTTCCAGTGTTAAAACCTTTTTCGCTAAAATAGTTAAAAGAAGTCAAAGGAAATGCCAATTACTCGTATCGAATTCTAATAGGCTAAGTAAGGGATGGAGGTGAATTGAAGCACAAGTTTTCATTTCCTCCTTTACTTCTACTGATTAATTATTTCACTTCACGTTTTATTTCTGCTCAAATTACTAATCATTTTACCTCTTCTCTCTTTTAAGGTAAAAGTTTCTGTTCCTCATATCTAAGTGATAGGATTACTTTAGTTTTCGGCTCAGTCAACGCGTTTTCAATTACTCTCTCGATCCAATCCGCTTAAACAAGGAAACAAAAACACATAATTTCTCAGATGCCTCCCACCCACAGATTAGCAGCTAAGTAGTTGATGGGAACGATTGTGAATAATTAACAAATGAATCTGGTCACAGGCTTTATGGAAATATTGCACTGAGTGGTTTTCGAAGCTTGGGGGGGGGGAGCAAGGTTTAAGTTTATGATGCGATTCCTTGGCAACTAAAAGCTACATTAAGATTCTCTTTTATTATTCTTTTTTCTAAACCAATTTAAAAGATGTTTTGGTCCATAGCTAATTCAGTAGAAATTTAAATTTTTCACCTATATTTTATATTTTGAACAACACATGTAAAATTACAGTTTATGTTTTCTTAGATGAAATTTATTTCATTCTTCCTACGACGATACTATATAAATTTTGTGTATCATAGATGCAAAAAACTTAACCATCTATACATTTTCTTCGAGTTGACATCTAATATTAGAATTAGGTTTATTTTCAGGTTTGTTCCTTTATTATTATATTATTTTGTTCTTTTATTGTTTATTAGGTTTAATTTTATGCTCGTTTCTTATTGTAGTATTAAGTAATTTTCTTTTTAAATTTTTGATAGATTAATTTAAGACTGAAATTATTGTTTTATTACAATATTCACATACTTCTATTAATAACTGAAAAGAAATTGTAGCTTATTTAATGGAAAATTATCTAAAAATATTCAATTCATTCGCTTTTTACTTAAAACATTAGTAAAAATTAATATTAAAATGTATATCTTCTTTTTATTCAAATGTTATAATACGTAGAACAACTTTAGTGAGGGGTATATATAACACATCGATCAATAACTCCCGAGTCTAAAATTGAAAACAACATTTTTTTTGCAAATTTTTTTTTATTCATCAACATAACACCTTTTGTTAATCACCTTTTAGGGTGATACAATCATTCCAACGCTTTTTTTTTTCCCCCAATTTTTTTTTTTCTTTTTTTCGCAAGAAGTTTTTTTTGTTGCGAGTAAATAGCGATAAACAGCTTTCTGAATCATCGAATCGTTGCTGTTTTTGTTCCATCGAAAGCAATCGCGGCACCCACTTGGAAAAAACCTTTTTCACTTCACTTCAAAGAAACCTTTTTCCTGGTCCGATCGACTTAAAATTTTCACACGTTTCAAGCAAAGGTTAGTACTCTAGAAAGACCTGTTACTGGTTTACTACGAGCGCCATCTCTGGGTTAGTCTCGGGAGTTATTGATCGATGTGTTATATATATATAAATATATATATATAACTAAATAATCTATATAAACAATCGAAAATAGTTCACATATATCTGAATTTAATAATAATCATGAAGTCTAAGTGGGAATGATATCTTAATAACTTTATGTCTTAAAAGATAAATACCAAAGTTATCATCTGTAACTCACTAATAAATCGAGAAAAGAGCAGAAAAATTAATCAACTCTAAAAATGAAATCCTACATTAAAAAAAAAAGAAAATTAAGCTTTAGAAATTTCAAATATTACTTACGATTTACTGAAAATCATTCAGATTACTTTCTGAAATGTACTTGACTTCGGATGTCCTGATTTCATTACCATTTTTTCTCACTTATCTTCTACCTTTCTTAGTGATGATAATGCGTATAACTATAAGACGCAACTCTAAGAAATGTTGTTGTACTTTCTTCTCGAAGTTTCTTCTGAGACAGATATATTGTAATATTTAACGTTCCTTTTTCTAAGTAAGATAGTTAATATGCATATGGTTAATTTGAAATATGTACTTCTAGCTCACTGTACACATTCTGACTTTGGAACTTCTTTCTAATTTTCGTTCAACTCTTAATAATAAATATTTTTTTATTCATCGTTTTTTAAGAGTTCATAATTTTGCTTTCATTATAATTGGCTAATTAACATAAAATCTATCATTTTGAAAACCTACTGCAAGTCTTATAAAAATGTTCCTTGAATTCATATTCTTCTGATGTTTAGTAATGTATTGGTGTAACTACTTCTAGCTCCAAAAACTTACGTAATTCGTCCTAGAGATTAGTATTGACATGTTTTAACTCAGGAAAAAAATATACGCTCTCACCAATGCAAAAATTTTGAATATAAGCAGACTTTAATTGTGATTCATCACTTATCCTTCTGCTGTAAGGAAAACCAAATAATGTTTCAAATCATTCGAAATATGTTTCTTTTTTTTTCCTGTGTTAACACTCCAAAAAGTATTTGCTCAAATCAAAAAAATAAACCTTTGATGTCAAACTAGGAATAGATTTGTTTTTCAAACACGCTCTCATGGTTCTATCATAATATACTTATTATTCTGTTTGGAACCGTAATACATACGATCATAATATTTCTGATGACAGGGAAATTCATGGCTATTCGTTTATTTGAGAATCTCGAACTTAAATGCAATGGAATAAATTTTTCAGTTATGCTTCGAGAACCGAGTGAGAGAGAGAAAGTAAACACTTTTAATTTTTCAGTCCTGAGAATCAATATTTTTAATTTATTTACAATGTTTTTATGAATGAAAGATTTACTATCGTGTTTACTGGAAGCACTCTCTGTTAATGGTTATTTTTTTTATTTATTTAGAAGTGGAATTTATTTTCGCAACACAAGTTTATAATGAAACCGCATTTAATGTTCGGTTTACATTATGTAAATCCTTAAAGTATTTCTTAAAGACTAGTCAATAGAATCAGGATTTGAAAATATTTCATTTGTTTCTTGATCAATAGTTTTCTTTTTCCGGCAAACAAACCGATGTGTGATGAATCGTTTATTAACAATATTTAAATGATTCAGGTTTAATTCCGTGCTAAGAACTTATTTATAAGCACGCCAAAAACAGTTAAAATAATGACTTTTGCTTTCCAACTGTATTTCTTATCCTGATATGACATATTAATACAATGGTACGACTTATGATTTTGATTATAGGAAACACAGCTATATTTTAAATTAGTTACAAATGCTGTACCTGTTGGCATGAAACTATTTGAACTCATTTTATATGCGATTCAAATTTAGAAGTATTTGTACTTCATTTAACTCTAGAATAATGCCACTTAGATGAAATCTCGTAACATTAAATTTCATTTTTAATTGAGCCTTAAAGTTCTTTTTTTTGATGATCACTTTCAATTTAAATCTAAATTTGAGCTTCAGGAATTGTTTTCAAAAGATTCAGATATCATAACAGTCCATAAACTTTAGATACAATGCAGATATTATTTCGAATGATTTAATCATTGTTTCAAGATTGTCTTACTAGTTTCTTAACGCTTTAACATTCCTATAAATTTTAATTGGTTCTAAATTCAATAATTTTATCATGTGACTATTTATTATTATGTCATTCTCCCAAATATATCGCTTAGTAATTTAAAACAGAGATCATAATTTTCCTCTGTTAAGGTAAGCATCTAATAAGATTTAGTGCAGCTTCACCCAACAATATTTATATAGATAAGAAAATTTCTCAATTTTACTGAATTTTTCCTTAAGTGAAATAATATTCTCATAGTGGCTTCAAAATTTGAAGAAATTGCTGGATTGAACAAAAAACTTATGATATTAAGAATCTTAGCAAATTAAGCGTATCAAAGTTATTAGTGAAATTCGCCTTGCAGTTGATCAGTCTTGTTATTTTGTATACTATCGTTTTCAGTAATAAAACATGTTACTTTTTTATCTCAAAACTATTTTTTCAGAAAACTATTACGACTTCATTTTCTATACCCTTTTTGTCAGTTAATTTCAATATTTTTATCTAATATTTTTAAGCTAGTGATTATGCAAATTTTTTTAGTAAGTTCTAACTTTTTTTTTATTTTAGGTGAATATCAGTTGTCTCATTTTTAAGTAAATTATCAATTTTACTTACATTTTTCGTAATTAATGATCTAAAAGTTGCCACTCACTTTTTTTTTTATATATTTTTAACTTTGCCATTTGACATTGATAATGCAGACATTAATGTTAATTCCATAAATTAAAATTAAAAGTATACAACAACACTGTTTCTTAATGATAATTAATCAACAGTATTAATTGATTAGTTATATAATTAATGCATATATTTTTCTAGTTCATTTAAATTACGTCAGTAGTTTTCAAATGTCAAATAACTAACTTGGTTCTTTCATGTGGTATTGTGCCACACTTTCTAGGCTTCATGAAGGAAATCTCTCTCTCGAGGTTCAAGTAAATCCTTCATTAAAGGACTCTATGAATACAGGTAGCAGACGATCATTAAATCATATTCTAAATTAACACTAGAGGGTTACAAATACTTTCGGGAGCGCTTCAAGCATCACCATGCATTTCAAAATATTCAACAGAGGCAGAAGCCCTGGAATTCTTCTCTTTATTATTCAATAAGAAAAAGGAATTAAACAATGTATTCTAATCCTTTTCACATACAAGGTAATACCTTAAGTATTAAAAGTACTTTCAACCTGTTTAGAAATAAAAATTAAATATCTACCATTGCTAATAAATACATAACAAAATATATATATATTTCCTTATATGAATCTGTTATGGTATTTTTTAGCTTATTTTTGAAACTTAGAAAATGCAAAATTATGCTTGAATTTATTTATTTAAATTTATTTTAATGTGATCATTAAAATGGTATTTGCTTAAAACCAAGTAATTATTCTTTCTACTTTTCTGCTTCCTCTATTTTGTATTTCAAGGCCCCAGCTTAATGCATGCGGTGAATGTCGCCGTATGCAGTAAGTTTTCAATACAATCAACTTGTTTTCTTACCTGTTAATCTTCTCTACGGATTTCCAGTTTCTGCTTTGCTATTGCTTGGGAATTTACTGTTAAAATCTCCTTAAGCCTAAATGGATTATCGTTGGTTCGGAAACGTTGCTCTTCGCTTGTTTGCTAATAAGGTTAGTTGTCTTTAAGAGAGAACGTACATCTTGATAAATAAATTATACGAACGAACTTAGATGCATAGCAAGAATGAAGATATTTTTAATATACATTAGCAAAGCTCTTTAATAAATAAATGCGTCCAATACAGCTCGTTGTACAGTATTATAAATTTATGCGGATAAATTTTGTGTTAACTATTCAGTAAAAACTGGAATGAGCTTAAACATGTTTCAAAATTAAATTTTAAAAGTCATATTTTATGTATATTTGGCTAATCTATAACAAAATTGGAAGTGAATGCCCAAAAAAATTCATGAACTACTTAGTAAGATCGACGTTTTCATGTTTTTGGAATATAATATGTAATAATTTTATAAATCGTCATCAAAGTGTTCATGAGAGATGTCCTATTATGTTATCATTTGATTAAAATATAGACTGTACTTTTTAAGCTGTTCTTTCATGTATTGGCAAAGGAAACATGTATTTTAAAATATATAATAATTAGCTTTATTGTTGTTGTTAGTTAGCTATGTGTTGTTTTAGTTAGTTGTTTGGAAAAATGCAAAATAATTAAGTAAAATTAAACAGTTTTTAGAGAGTGTTAGACTTCAGGAATTTTAGTAGTGTTAGATTTTAGAGTGTTAGACTTCAGGGATTTAGTGAATTACCACCAGCATTTAGTGATCCGTTGAAACAGATTGTAATTACAGAATTATTAATAATTTAAGATTTAGAATTGTGAAATACTTCAATGTGATCTTTTTGGTATATGTCGAGTGGATTTAAACTTTAGAGTGAGTAGTGTGAGCTCGTAAAAATATTTCTCAATTGTCACTGAATGAAAAATAGAAATTCAAGAACATAAAAAGTGAGTAATTAATCACTTGTCTTCAAATTCTCTTTATTGCTAAAACATTTGCTAAATATCCGAAGCATAATAATTTGTGTCTTTTACTTATAGTATAATAGTGAAAATGGAAACTATAAAACTGTGAATTATGAACGAAATTCTCACGTTTGCGTGCCAGGAACAGAACATTAATAGATATGTTAACACATTTAATTCACAAAATGTATCTAGCCCACATTTTGGTGCAGTGAATTACAATTATGGTTCACTTAATCTTAAAAACTTTAAAATAAGTTTGATAGTATTTTTGATTCAATTATTAATCTCAGTGAAAGAGAATATGTAGAAAAGTACGAAAATGGGCAAAATGAAATGTGTAGTGTTCCAATCGAAATTGGAATTAAAGTGGGTGGAAATCGTTTTAGATAAAATCAGAGAACATTATTAATGCTTTTTCCAAGAACTCAGCTGTTCGTTTTTGTTACTCTCATTTGGAGGAGAATTGAATTCTTGGCTTTCCTTTAAAGACATTTTTGAAGCCAGTGCTACGTAAAACCATAAGTTATGAAATCGACTAATTTATTATATTGGAAGTCTGTGCTTTGGAGAGATGCTTTTAAAACAATTAAAACAATTTCTATAAGGAATTCAAAACAATGCAAATTTATGCTCATCTTAATTTACCAACATCCCTGAAGATTAAAATGAGTCGGTTCTCTGCCTTACATTAAGTTGATGTGATATTTGAAGTAATAATAGCTTAAAACAACATCGAAGAAGGCATAGAAGGCTTAAAACAAAATTTTAGACCTTATTTTTTTTCAATTAGTTTTGCTTTCATTTTAATCCAAAACTTAATCAGAACATGAAACTATGGTGGAAAACATATTAATAGAAAGAAATTTTACATAAGTTATCAGAATTATTAGAATTTCAAAAAGATAGTTCTGAAACCTTACGTGTCACTAAATTCCTAAGAATGCAAAATAAATCTCTTCAAAGTTTCTATGATGGTTTCAAATTAATAAGGAAATCTTGATCTGTTTGTCAAATGTGCATTGCAAAATAGGGATTGCTTAATGTAGATATTTCTTTCTTTACTGGTATTAAAAGAAGATCCAAATTTATAAAGAAACACGATTTATATTTTTGCTGTTTTGAGCCTTATGCAATGAGAAATTACTCATCTAGTTATTGTAGAGACATACGTATGTCGCTACAATAACTAGATCAGTAATTTCTCAATGATTACAATAACTAGATGAGTAATTTTCCCTGAAAGATAAAAACTGTTTGTTTCTCAACAAAATTAGAATTACTATGCAGAACTAGGTGCTACCAATCAGGTTATAGCAAGCAAGCTACTAGCAAAAATAAAATTGATGAGATTCCGTTCTAAGACAGAATAATATTGCTTCATAGCATCATTAACTAAACCAAACAAGATCACCAAGGTAGTGTTGATGGCTCAGCTATTGTATTCATTACAGAGAATAATGTAACTTTATTCCCAACGAAAGCTTCTTTCGATACCTGAAATGCGACTCATTTGTGATCAAGATGATTAATTGACATCTTGCATTTGCAATGGAAAAACGTGAGTAAAAATTGAATATTTATCAAAAATTTTTATATACCAATGAATTGAAAAGTTAGAGCTGTTATTTTGAACAAGAATAATTAGAATTTTTCATAACTTCTAAAATCATGCTTTCATTGATTGATTATTATCGTCACATTAAGACGTAACGTAAGAGCTATTGGCAGAATACCCAAAGGGACCAAGCTCACTCAATAGTTCAGAGATACAAACCAGCCTCCCGGGAGACAATCAACCCCGCACTCAACATTTATTGACACAAAGAAATTTTTTTACAGTTTTTTACAACCGTAATTTTGAGCCTTGGTCAAGTGTTAAGGACGATATTTAGGCTGGCAACTCATTCTCCAAACTTCCACACCATGCTATCGATAGAACTTGGGAGGCTCGACAGATTTAACGTACATCAGCCAACTGTATCACCGAAATTCAAGTTAACAATACTTCAATTTTTAGGATTAACCAAGAATAACCCGTCGACCCTCTTACTAAAAGATTTAGTGTTGCACACCTAATGAAAAATTCAAAGTAAAGTACGTGCATATTTTCTAGTGCAGTCACTTATCTGCTGCTGTCCATAAACTGAATATCTGACCTCCCAAGTGAGAAAGAATTATGTCTGTACTAGATCAAGAGTAATATTAATAATGAAGATTATTTAAAAGAAGTATGCTAATATCTAAGACACTTTCTTAAGAAACACTTGTACATCAGTAATAATTATTATTAGATTATTAATGTTCTTCCTTTAATTTCTAGTTTTATATTTAGTTGTAAGGACTAGCGTAAAAATTGAACCTCTTAATTCAAATCAGGTAAGGTATTCGATAGATTTGATGCGAGATATGAGCAAAAGCCCCAATGTGAAAAAAAGGCTTGAAAAAAATATTTTCAAAAAAATATATCATTTGCTGTTAGTAAAGAAATAATCGAAATTCTTGGACATATTGATAATGCGTCAGGGCTATTTCCTCCTATTTCCTTATTTTTTTCAAGCCTTTTTTTTTTCTTTTTGCTGTTCAAGAATTGTGGCAGGATGTAACCTCCTTTTGAAAAATAACATTATTACTTCCTAAAGGTCAACAATTTGCTAATAGTCTCAGATTTTCTGATGTTTCGCAGATTTCTTATCAAAATGAAAAACTACTAAATTCGTTCTGCCATTAATTGAAACTTCTCAGAATATCAAAGATCCACCTTTAAAACGCCTGCTCCATTTGACGTCTTTCCCTTTCCTAACAACACGCCAAATTAAATCCGTATGATCCAGAGAAATTGAAACATTTCAGATTTAGAAAATATAACATATTCCACGTTACCTATAATTAATTTTTTTTCTACATAGAATTTTAACTATTGTCCTTACGAGAAAATTTCGTAGCTTTTACATGAATAAACTTAGATACGCAGGTAGAAAAAAAGAATGCCGATATGTAGTTATTTGCACGTCATTCTATAAAACAACAAAATCCAAATTGACATAGTTATGAACATCTGTCAATGTAGGGAAAAGTTATTTTAGTTTTTTATATTAATTTTATTTTTATACTTCATAAAAATAATAGTTCACGATCTTAGAACGAATACAAGAAGTGTGTTTTACATACATACATTTGCACTCTATTTTTAACGCAGCTAGTTATTCAGAGTTCGATTACCCATAAAAAAAGATGAGGATGATAGTATAATGTAATAAATGTTGCATTATGAAATTCTACTGTTTAAAAATAATTTCAAAGGTATGTAAAAATATGAAAATATTTTAAAATGAAAAAGGAACAAGATAATATATAAATATTTAAAGCAAAAAGAATAATAAGCAATCGAGGATAATGTTTATTATTATTTGACATTTGCATTTTAAAGCCAATGTTGTTAATAAACTTTAAATTTCATATTTTTGTAAGACAAATTTAAACTAACCGAATTGCATTTTCTTTTTCTTATAGTTTAACATTTACTTCAAAAATCACTGCTTTCCAAAAAGCATTTAACCAATTATATAGTTCCAATTTTGATAGAAACGTTCATTTAATAAGAAATATTTAAATTTTTTTCCAGTTACACTGAAACATTGATTAGTTGGTTTGGCTTGGCTTTATTGACGTCACATCTGAAGCAAGACGAGAGCTATTGGTGATGGACTTCATAATTTTGAACCTCGATCAAGTGACGAGAACGACACATGAGCTGTCACCAACCGCAGTGAAATTTTGAAGCGTGATTGACGTACCATTTCTAGTTTTTACAGAGGCGTAAGAATACAATACCTTCTCATATTAATAATCTTAAATAGCTTTTAAAATATTTATTAAATTTTAATTTTGACTACTTTTAATGTAAGATTTAAATTAAATTACGAGACATTTTCTAGGATGTTATAAATATTTATTTAGAAATTAATTATAATTTTGTTAAATAATTTAATTAAATAAATCACTCATTAACAAAGTATCTGTTTTTCTTAGCTATTATAAGTTATGCATTTTGAGTATATGCGATGATGTCGAAATGTGATGGAACTTATTAAGTTTGCCTGTTGCAAATGACAGTACAAATGGAATACACCAAAAATTTAAGTATTGAGACAAAATAAATTAAAGGCATTTTGCTCAATAATTTATGATATTAAAATGGGTGGTTTACTTCAGGCATGATAATATAAACATCTTAATATTTTCAAACCGAAGAAGATCATAAAACGTTTTCCCCATACAATAATGCCACTGAGCTAACATTTCTAAATATATAATTAATTAAATACTCATTTCTATTATTAAAATTTATTTTATTATTATAATATTTATTCACTTCTATTATTAAAATGGATCATTCATATAATTTACTATCTGGTAAAATTTTCTTTAAATTACATAATCTTACTTTTCTGAATTTATTACTTTTATGAGTACCGGATTTTATTACCCGCTAAGAGATATTAAAGATTAAATCTTAGAACAGAAATTCAATACTCAGATAGGAGGACAAAAACTCTTTATCATTTGAAATTTTTATTGAGTTATCTGTGAAAAATAACGGTGAGAACTTCATGCTAATGTAACGGCTACCCATTCCGGGTTACCTCTTGTGCCATAGCTAAACTCAATGTTTAAACACTAAGAATCAATAAGTCAATTGAAGAGACACTAGAACAATAATTAAGCAATTTATTAACTTCTTGTTAATATAACAACAATTATGAATGCTCTCCCGGACAAGGGCTTTACTGCCTTAACTCAATCTAACAATAATATTCTAACTGACTTTTACCACTGAGCCTTCCTCGACTGCAATTCCGACTCTGGAACATTTGTTAAACACTAGAATCACTCAATCGCAACTTCTCGAATCACTCAATCGCAACTTCTCGAATCACTCAATCGCAACTTCTCGAATCACTCAATCGCAACTTCTCGAATCACTCAACTTTTACTCCAACCTCCTACTTCAATCTTTCTTTCAACCTCTTTCTACCTACTATCGCGAATCTCAGTCTGAGTTTATATATTTCCTAACTCTCCTGCTTCATTTCTACTTGTTTTACTAAATCATATTTCATTTTTGGTTGGGCAAAGGTTGTTTAGCAAAAGCAATCAATCTTAATTAAAAGTCCATAAGGTAAGTGAAGAGAAACCGCGAATAGCCCAATGTCATACTAATAAGTGTGATATTTTTCTCGTTGAACTGTAGTTCTGCGACTAAAATAATGAATAGGGTGAAGGTGTCCATCATCTGATTTTTGAAAGAGCAAAGTGCCAAATTCTAAAGATCCTGCGTCAGTATGCAGTTCTAAGGGGTTTAGTTTAGTTTAGTTCTTATTAACATCGCACTAGAAGCAACACGAGGGCTATTGGCGACGGACCTCGTAATTTTGAACCACGGTCAAGTGACGAGGACGACATCTGAGCTGGCACCCCCCTCTCCTACAGTTCTAAGGGGTATCCTTGTTGAGAAATGGGAAGAACTGGGTTTTGTAAAAGAATGTTTTAGAGTTCTTGGAAAGCTTCTGCTTGTGCAGGGCCAAAATTAAATTCGATGTTTTCTCGAAGGAGGTCACTTAATGTTCTAGCAGTCCGAGCATAATTAGGAATAAATATTCTGATATAACCTGTTAATCCAATGAAACTTTGGATTTCTTAGAGGTGTTAGATTGTATGAATTTTTGAACAGCTTGTATTTTGAAAGGTGAGGCCTAAACTATTCCGTTTTCGATTATATATCCAAGGAATTCTAGCTTTTGTTATAAAAGATGACAATTTTGGAGTTCACACTCAATACCAACAAAAATAAGTAAAATAAATATTTATTTCATCCATGAATTCAAAATTTAAATTAAACGAAAGAGCAATTTAGCAACAAAAAATACCATTTATACAATTAGATGCATAAAATAAAATTCTTTCCAATTATGTTCCATTATTAAGCGTCAATAAAGGACTATTTGAGTAATATAAATATGAAAAGAATTGCTTCTTCTAAGGCATTAAATAACAAAAATGCTTTTCGAAATGCATTAAAATCGCTCACTCACACGTCTTAAAGAAGTACGAAAAGTCTAAGATATTCTGAGGTTTAATTTACTGGCTCACTTGTAAAAATCATTAACCAAGATATTTTTGGTGAAAGAGTAAAGGTTTATCATGAAGAAATGGTAAATAGTTTTCTTTAAGACTATGCTATTAATTGTTGTTATTTCCATTGTTGACTTTTCAGTAATTGTGCTCGTATTTGAAGGAATTTTCGAAATCGAATTAGAGGATAACCTTAAATATGTAGTCTTTATTAAATTATTCATGCGAATGAAGGTAAGTTATTCTTTATTTTATAAATGAATACAGTATGTATAGACCTTCTATTGGATAAGGATTTTAATTAATGCTAAAGTTATTTTTTCTTAAAACTTGCAGAAATTTAAACTAAAATATAAACCTTCAGTAGATTTTTCGAATGTTTGTAAAAACAAATCATTGGACTTTCAACTAAATGCTTAGCATTTTACAATTTTAATATTGATGTTTAGCCTTTTGATTTAAATAAAATTTCAAATTTGCATTGAATTATGATATTTAAAATGAAAACGTGCCTAAATATGTTATATTATTTCCGAAGGAAGTAAATAACGGAATAAAGGAACAATGAAACAAAATATAATATATATGTGAAACAATTGTCTCAGTATCGTGATCGTGTTACTTTTAAATATTATTATTATTGATTAAAATTCGTTCGTAACGTGATATATAACAATTAGAAAATGTGTAAATTGTACAGTCATTTAAATATAGTATGCAAACAAAATATAAGGCATGGATCGAATTGTAATAATGAGGTATTATAGATACTCTTTCATTGTTTGACTCTAGCGGAATTCGCCTATTGCCACATAACTCCTATATTTGAATCAAGGGCGAGTGACAAAGACAACTCAGGGATTGATATCTAAAAATTTACTATCAACATTAAACAGAATGTGAGCGTTTTAGTTCAAGTCTCCATTTAAAATGACTGATTCCCCAATTTTCCATGCAATGTTTTGATAGAGAACCCTCAAATCTCTTTCTATTTTAAAATCACTGTACACATACTTCTTGATCATGACAATTCAACAATTGTAGTTATCAAGAATAATTTTAATTACTGTTAAAGATTATTTGAAAATTTTAGATAAGCCCTAACAGGTATGTAAAATTTTTTACCATTCATTCATTAATTAGTTCAATAAGATTTAAAAAATTAAATAAGCTTAAATATTTAATTGAAATACTTGAACTTCTAATTTTTTATTTATGTAAATTTCCCTGTGTGTGTTATTATATTTTTCCTTTTATTTTCACAAAATTTTTAATAGCATTGTGTTTATTCTCATCTATTTCTTTTAATATTTTTTCACTGACTAAATGCTGCATTTCTGATATCTTCAGAACCAATCTAGAGTCAAAAACATTTAGTTATTAAGTGATTTGGACGAATAATAAAAAAAATTATAAAAAAATATCACCCCATAAAACTTAATTCAAAGCAACTAATTTAATTTGAGTATTTAAAAATGGAAGTAGAATTGTTGAAATGGATACTAAATTTTACTATAAAAACATATTTAGAGAAGAATGTTTCTTTATGTTATGAAAGAATTCATTATCATCATTAGAATTTTAAGCAAAATAAATTGATTTTCTGCTATCTCACTCAAAATTTAAATAAATAATATAAATTATGGAATATATGTGTGTTAAATATAATTTTACTCGGAATATTGCAAAACAACTCTAACTTATTGAGAATTAATATTTCCTTTGATCCCATATATAAGTAAATAACTACTGTATTTAGTTTATTATTTTAAGGTTACTTAGGTATTTTAATTAAGCGTCTTAATTTTTAACAATTATGCATTACTTTACATGTAAAAACATTTTTATTTATATTTATTAGTCAATCTTTCAATGAAAACCTTATTAATTTATTTCAGTTATATTTAAACTCTCTAAAAAAAGTGAAGCACCAAGAAGGAGTCGCCCAATTCTAATGGAATATTGTACGGAAGAACATTTGGGCCGAACATGCAAATGATTAAAATTTGGTATCAAACGAATGAATAGCGGGAGCTACAGCGCATCGGAACCGCATACTCAACAAGTTTATAAAAAAAGCGATTCTCAATCTGATGATCAAATTTTCTGTAACATTGCTATTTAGGATATCTTTCAACGACTGAAAAAATGCCTCGCCATATGATTCAAGCTCATTACGAGCAACTTTCAGAGTTTGAAACAGGTCGTATCATTGGATTGAAAGAGGCAGGTTGGGAAATCGGAGAATTGCTCGTCATGTGGATCGAAGCGATGCGGCGATTAGAAGATACTGGCAAGAATGAGCGCACGTGGCAGATTTCAGCGTTGTGATAGTAGCGGTCGGCCTAGGGCCACAGATCGGGAGGACAAAGTGATTATCAGATAAGCTGTGACAGCGCTTGATTCATCATTATCAACCATCAGACGTGCGACCCGCACACGATTGTCCACCATGACCATTCACAAACGGCTGATAGACCGAAATCTACGCTCGTACCGACTACTACGTAACCTGCCCCTCACGCCTGCACACTGTCGAACCAGATTACAGTGGTACTTGACATGATCAGGTTGGAATGATGTTGACTGAGGAAGTATAGTGTTTAGCGACAAATCCCGCTTCCAAATGTGTCCTGATGATCATTGAATACGTGTCAGGAGACTGCCAGGAGACAGCAGGGTGCCGATTCTGCTTTCAGTATTGCAAGCCACACAGGCCCTCAACCAGGAATTATGGTCTGGGGTGCCCTTTCCCTTGAAAGCCGAATTCCTTTGGTCACCATTAGAGACACACTAACAGAACAGCGGTAGGTTTACGATATTCTGAGACCTGTTTTGTCTCATGTTGCTGCGAATAAAGAACTACACGTGCTGTTTACACATGTAACTGTCGAATACTTCCTTAACCAGCCAGATCGCCAGGTTCCTCTCCTTTCTGGGACATGATGGGAAGGCAACTGCATCTACCAGGGATTAGTGATGACCTAGCCCGACAATTGGAGCAAATGTGGTAAGAAATACCGCAGAAGACCAACATGAAGCATTATGACTCGATTTCTGCCACTCTTTAACTGGAAGCAATACGAGCATTGCCGACGAACCTCGAAATTTTAAGCCTCGGTAAAGTGATGAGGACGATACCTGAGTAGGTACACTCCTTTCCCAATTTCCTGGTCAAGCCATTGAGAACACTTTCAGCCTCATCCCATTTCACATGCATCATACTTGGCTACATGGTAGGTTTTAAGTGGTATCAGGCCTCGAGCTGTCGAATTGTCGAAAAACCCCTGCCGCGAATCCTGCCTCAGAAAAAAGAGAGGTAGTGTAGAATGTCTATCAACCACTGAAGGAAATAATTTTATGCAAAATGTATAGATTCAAAGGAGGTTATTATTTTTTCTAACTGTCACAATTCCATCACTGTGAACATACAGCTTAAGATCAAGGGTATTTCAAAAAGAAATTCTGAGTTCCTATTTCATTCGTCATAACATATGATGCTTCTGGCTGTTCGACAGGTAGCATTGCTAGCGAATCGACTAATGACACTGATAGTTAGTTCTTTACCGGAATATATATATGGTGAGAGTGAGTCAAGGAAGAGAAGAATACTACTTGTGGGGATGGAATACCCAAGTGAACAAAAGAACGTTCATTTGACATGTTGAGTCTTAAGAATTCATCTAAAGCAAAATAGCGAAAAATAAATTTCTAAGATTCCTCACTAGGAATGAGTTGTTCTTTCTTGCGTTACCTAGAAATTATTCGTTTTGAAATTTAAGTCCGTAAAATTACACTGAACATCTCCAAAGCTATACAATTTTATAACCAAGTGATGGGAGAGTTGATCCTTCAGGACAAAAAATTTAGTCTATGATTGGATCGAAAGCCTACTCAAAAGCGAGGTGAAAAACTTTTCCGCCATGTAATGACTTCAGTGGCAAATACTAGGATTCTGTTTCCAGAGATGTATATTTATGAGTAAAAAATCAGATTTTCTTCCATTTTCAACTTCTTTGGTTGAACTATTGGAAAACAAATTACGAACATCCAAAGAAATCAACCATAAAAAATGAATACAAATATTTTGAATGCAGGGAATAATATACCTGGGGAGTTGAGAAGTCACACCACCACTGTTAGCGATGTACACAAATGAACAAAAAAAAGGAAACAAATATGATAGACAGGATGTACAATGTTGGCTTATATACAAAATTTAGTACGATGTAAATATGTATATGATAAAATAAATCTTTTCAACTTTTCAAGGATGTTTCTAACAGGTTATTTATTACGACTGAGGCCTACAAATCCCACCATTTGACGAGTGGAACATATGCTCCACAAACTATAGATTAAAAACAGTTTACAAAGAAAATTCAAAATGCTCAGTTTACCTTATTTGGGACTTATTTTGCTCACTATCGGAGTAAATAAGACCAAAATAATTTTGTAAATTCCAAGTCAAAAGGGTTAGACCTGTATTAGAGGGCACTTAAAGCAAATTATTAAGATTATACATTCCCTTAGGATTTATTTTTATTTAAACAGTATAAAAATAAATTTGTTCAAAATTTATATCCTTATTTGAGAATTCCCGTAACTTTTTTGTGAATTAAATCAGAAGCCTACATACAGCGAATTGTCAAGCAGTATGATTTCCCGTATTGTAAGGAAATCGTGTTGTATAATATCAAAATTTTTTCATATCTTATAACGCAGCTAAAAAGTTTTAAATAAAATGCATAACTGATTACAAATATATATCCAAATAAATGAAAAATTTAATATAAAATATCATGCGTAAATGTACATATGGAAATGCCTATAAGAGATGTTGATTATTGTAAATAAAAATTCAAATAAATTATTCCCTCAGTAATATATTTCTACAAATTTTATACATGGAATATTATTTCAATGAAATGTGCTTTTTTTAAAAAAAATAATAATAATAATTTGGAAATAGTATGCTTACCTAAAAGCAACTCGGATATAAAGAAAGCTAAGTTCAGTTAAATTAAAGGGAAAATGCTATGTAACAATGAAGAAACTAACATTAACTCATTAATGTTCACTCACTTATTAAGAGAAATTTTCAGAAAATAGCTACAGTATTAAGTGCATCTACTCGTGAATAATAGATTTGAGTTCGTTTGTCTAATTCATGTACACACAAGTAGTTTCTTCAAAGCCTGTAAACATGCTTCACTCAAAAGATAATTTAGCATTTCCGAACTGAAATTAAATCATTTAAATCTACTGAGGCTTTAACAATGAACTTCCGAGTAATGACAAAACACACAATGACACTCTTAATTGATAGAGAGAACAAGTAAAAATGCAAGTAATTTGCTTCGAAATTTGTCTGCTAATTAGCTTCCACCGCTGGCAAAGTGCATAATATTGAAATAATTAACACCAACTTTCAATTGCAAGCTCTAGAAGTATCATTATCTAATTAAAACGAGTATATATTACTTGATGCACCAAGTAACCCAATTTAAAAGAAAAAGTTATTAGATTTATGGTGTCGGAATAAAAAGATAAATTATTCATTCCTCATTTTATTTTAATTCATTTTGTAGGTAAATGTGACGACACTTAAAAGAATAAAAATTTTATAACACTTTGTAGGCCTTGAAGTGTTATTTTGAGACAGGAATTTTTTAAAAAAAAGATAGAACATGAAGAATTATGTAGTGAATATTTTGGGATGAATTGGCATTATACTCATTGCAATATATGCTTAAACTCCAGAAAGAAACTTTTGATTACTAATCATATTAATTTTCCTTATCATTCTTACACATTACTTATTTAAATAAAATAAAGTTTAGAAATATAGCTGGTATTCAGTTTTAAATTACGTATATATATATATATTTCTAATTCATCATCAATTGGAAAAATATCAAACAAGCTTAGTGCACTGCTTTTTATTCAATACACAAACATTTTATACGGTGTTTTAACTTTAATTTAACTATTTTGTGAATTTCAATTGCTTATATTATGTCTTTTTGTTACATGTATAAAACTCAAGTAAATTAGTGCCGTTAAATATATGTAAATAAAACCCAGTATCAGTATTCTAACAATGATACCTGGGTTGAAATCTAAATTTTAGATTGGTTGTTTGGTTTTGTTAAAGCAACTCTAGGGCTATTGGTAACGGAGCTCGTAATTTTGAACCTCAGTCAAGAGACGTGGTCGATATTTGAGCTGGCACCTCCGTCGTCTCCAATCACATCATCAAGGGGATTTAAACCCTCGACAGGTTTAATTTGCATCAGCTTCATCTACAGGGGTCTTCAGGAGTATCACGGTCTAAATTTTAAATTATAATTTCCCGTATAAAAGAAAATGAGCAAATGGCCCTGAAAAGGACTTTTCTCCATATGACGCTCGGTGAACAATTGTGATTCTTTTGCATCTTAAACCAAGTTACAGGTTTACTTGCCGGCAAAGTTTTTCTTCTCTTAGAGCTGTATTTTTAACTGAGTGCATGTGCTCAATTTTTGAAAAGTAATGCTCCTTTCGAATAAAAGTATTTAGTTATAATGATTTCTGCTTTTGCCGAGTAAAATGGCATAGTTTTTAACACAGCAAAATTTGTATTTAGAGTGAATGGCTGGCAACAGAGAATGCATATAACTATCTATCGTGAGTAATTTTGTTTGTACTTTAGGAATTCTATTTTATTTTGGACGAGTAAACTAGTGTATTCCTATCAAAATAGATGTTTTTGTATGTTTAATTTGTCTGCATATAACTATTAATTATAGAAATATATTTTTATGTTGAGGTTCGAGGAAATTATAATTTCCTGATTTTGAATCAAGCGTTTTTCTAAGCCTAAAAATAACAAAAATACTTTGAACTCTGAAAAGAAAAACTTCTCAATAAAATGCTGTAAAATTGGATTTAGTAAAATTAAATTTAACTCTTAATTTTTGTGGCAAAAATTTTTACTAGATTACTTCTAGAGATTGAGAAACGAGTAATTTAACAAAAAAATACATATATTATTTTTCTTACTTAAAGAAATGCAAGTGAGTTCTTAAGCAAGTGGTGTTTTTTTTTCACATCCCTTTCTGTATGAATCATTTTAAGGATAACACTTATATATGCGTGAAAATTGTTTTTTTTTTTTTTCAAATAAGAAAAATACAATATTTGTAATGTATATATATGTTCGTACCTTACATATACGAAGCAAGTTATGCTGAATTTTTTACGTAATATTTAAAACAAAAATATACTTATAATTAGCTTATTTAAAGATAAAACATTTACTAAAGTTTACAAGTACAGATTTTTTGGGTCCTAAATATTCAGGATAGTTCAGTAAATCAAGTGATATTTTTTTCCGAAATAGGGACAGTCCATTTAATACATGGATATTTAGGGGGAAATATATCCAGCTGTTTTCTTATAATTTCACTTTCATCTTTAGAACTCTAAATCAGATTCACAATCGGTCCTTTTGTGAGTTTCTTTATTCAAATATTATTTCGCCAACAAATTTATAAAGGTAATTTTGAATTTCTTGTTCGGGAGGTACGCTGGGTGTTTTCTGAAAAAGACAACTGCTATTCTCAATAATTTTATGAATGTCCGAACCATTTAATCAAGGTCATAATTTTTCGAATCAGATGCTCACAAAATAAAACTCAATGATCCTTGTCTTTTTTTAGAGCAAAATAATTGACCGAATAATGTTGAAATATACACGAGATCTCTCAGATTTTTTAAGAGTTAATAAAATTTCCTAAGACAAAATCAAACGATTACACATATTCTGTTAGAAGACTAGAACGTCATGTTATCTTTGACAGATTTTTCAACAATCAATACAAATATCAAAATATGATAAATATCGAATTAGACATTTTTGTAATGAATTCCAACTATCTTGAATTTTCCTTCAAAATGTAGAAATTAAAATGGAGCTTTCACGTAATTCTGATATAAGAAAGTAATATGATACATTTTAAATCTTTAGAAAAATCATAATAAATATCCAGTTCTTTAAAAATGAATTGTTTTCACTGCTTTTTTGATTTTTAACGAAATTATGCTTTAATGCATTAAAATGTCATATCCCTTTTACACACATGAGGGTGTCTGCTATGTGTAATTCTTTATTTTGGAAAAATGCATTTCAAATTTCACTAACAACAGAGGAGCTAGTTATGTTGAAAACACTTTTTTGAAATAATGAAGAATTTTATTAAATAGGCCAGATCTGGTATATAAAAATAATGCCTAGTGGTACATAAATTAGTTACTCTTTGAAAATTTATAATCAATTTTACTAATTGAAAAGGCCATATAAATAATAAAGGAGACCTAACAAATATAAGAAAGTGATTTATTTCTTATAAATTACTACATCAGATGAATTTTGATCGATGTAAATATTTTGGGGGTTTTAATCGATTTATAAAAAAAAATATGCCGAAGATTTAAAACATAACATAAAATTAATTCAGATTTTGATTATTTTTATTTTTATCAACTTCAAATTTTAGCATTGTTCAACGCATATGTTATGAATACCCTGGTGACTATCGTTCCAGACCGAGTTTCAAAATTTATCTTATTTTTGCGTATATTTTTTATATCTTTTTTCACCAGAAACGAACTTAATTTTTAAAAATACGTTATGATAAATTTCTCCTGAATTTTTTATTGAATCAAAATAAAATATATGCGATACGTGTCTGATATTTACTTTTTCCAATAATGAACTCAATTTTCAAAAATATGTCGTAATAAATTCCCTCAATTTTCTTACTGAATTGATGTGAAACAAATATAAAAAAAATTAAGTATTTTATTTACTTATTGATATATGTATTACCTTAAATCATATGTAAACTGTAATCAAGATATGAATGATAATAAATAATATTATTCAGAATTTTAAACTGTGAGGCAGCTTTTGTTTTGCCTCAAGAATTTCAAACTGCGTCTTCTTAGTTTGGCTTCCATCTTGAAATTTTTTTTAGGGTCAAAGAATTTTAATATTAATTTATTATTATTTGCCACTTGAGGTGCTATTGTTTTAGGTGGATCACTTTTCGCGTACTAGATCACTTTTTTTAATTTTTTACCGTTTGCTTCAATTTTAATAACATTTAGCTTAAATGTATTCAATAAATAATTTAATGTTTAGTGTTTATTTTAATTACATGTAGTTGATATGATATTTCGTTTTCCTTAATTTTAATTCCATTTAGCTTAATTATATTCAATTTAATAATTTACGGTTTCCTTTAATTTTAATATCAGAAAGTTTACTATTGTATATTTCTCGATATTTCATCATTTACTTTAATTATTATATTTAATTTATTAATTTAATAATAATAATTAAAAAAAGCATTCCTTGGGTAGCTAAATCTGTTATTTGCAAAACTTTGCTAGAATGTTTCAAATTTTTATGACTGTCTTGAACAGGACTTATGGAATGCATTTCTGTATACCATTTTGGAACTGTATAATTTTTTTATTAAATTAATAAGAAATGTTAAACAACGTACCATTGCATTAAAACTAAAATTTATTATGTATGTTTTTTTTCAACTTGATTTAAATAAACTCCTAATCATTAATAAAATAAACTAATAATTATTAAAACACTTTTAGAACAAACATAATTGCATTTAAAATATTCATATTAATTTCTTGTAAATGGTTCCAGGTTAGTGATGTTGAATAGAAAGTATCTTACATTTAATTCTAATAATAATTATGTTTATATGTCAAAATGACCATTCCCAAACAATAATGTACAGTTTATATAAGAAACATTATTATTATTATTTTCTTTTTTAAGAAATTCATGCTTATCATTTGTGGCCGTTAAATAACAATTATGTGTATCTTAGCTTTATTACTCATTCTTAGCACACAGATTATACTTCCCAGAATGCATACTTTCTTAACAACCGCAAGAAAAAAGTTTCATTTTTTTTTTCTAAATGAAATCAAATTATGGTACAATATTTTTCCAAATACATTAGGGATTCTTGATTAGTTACCTATCCATGAGTTATAAGCAGTTATCAGAATTGCCTCCAAGCTACTAAAAAGGAAGAAACTCTCAATCAATCCGAATAAAGATCCCGTCAACAATTTCGCAACAAAAGTGAAGGGATGATTATCCAATAGCTAAAAAAAATATGATCCTCCTCTAGAACAGAATGCCTCCTGGCTTCATTTGTTTCTCGTTATTATTCAATTACAGAAAATTTGTTTCAGTAATGAGATATTAAGCATACAAGCAGTGGTCGCTGTTGATGAAAACCTTAACCCTCTTCTTAATCTAAATAGTACTAGGGGACAGGTATCAATGAGCATATTTAATGGGATAACTAGTAAACGAATTAACTCTGGAAATAGTCTTTAAGTAGGGACAATGAGGAAATTAAATTAACATTATCAATCGATTAATATATGCAGTAGTTAGAACTGATCTGCCTAGTGACTTCAATCTGATAGATATATATTGTTAGCTGGTGACCTCTCTGTCTATTTATATATATGTATGCATGTATATGTATATATATATATATATATATATATATATAGGATATTCGCCTGAGAGAAATGTCAATAAAATAGAGAGAGAGAGAAACTGTTATTTATATATATATATATATATTCACTTTTCATTTATGCTTATGAATGATATTTACAATTTAAGAGGTAACATACCTTTTAAAAAGCCGAAAACAAATTAAATTACATGCAGTTTTTAAGAATTGAATTTTTCATTCTTTCTTGGAATGTAAATTTTTAGGGAATCAAGAATTGATATTGTATTTCCTAAAACATATCAATTTAAGTAAATTTGGAATTACAGTAAATTTTAATAGAATTAATTTTAAATTTTGGTTCTCATTTTGCAAGCGATATGTATTGCGCACTGTTTCTTTTTTAAAGATGTTACCGTTATCTGTTTACAATTTTTTTTCTCCCCTTAAGAAAAAAAGGGATCTTCAAAATGATGAAACAATGATTTAAAATTTTTTATAAATTGCAAAAGTTTAACATTCAAATTGCAAAAACAATTGTTATGTTACTTGTAAATTAAAATTAAATCACTATAAATATTTGAATTACTTCGTCATTTTAAAAATTGACATGGTCGGTATCTATTGTGAAATTTTTATCTCAAACTCTCTTGAACGATCTTCAAAATATCTTTGCCTGCAATGCTAGTAAATGACGTTCTGATAAAATTGATATGAAGCATAAAATTCTTTTAGCAATTAATTGTAAACTAAATGTAATATGAAGTTTTTGAATGTAAAAATTATTAATTTATTTGATCCATGTTACCCATAAACATCTTTATTGGGGAGGGGGTCTCTAACAGTTTCTTGCTAAAACCAACGGAATGCATCTCTTAAAATTTTAAATTAAAAAAAAAAAACTTACTTCAGCTTGAATTACGTTAAAAATTTTGCATGAGAAAGCAAAATGCTGAAAACTGAAGTTCAATTTCACAAATCAATGTATCAAAACAATGGTACAAGTTAAAATTATAGATAATTAGAGCAGTCAGTATCTAAATATTGTTTAAGCCCCCATTTACGCTAATGCTATCAAATTAAAAGCCATTAAATTGCCATAATGAAATTACGGAATTTCCAGGCCTTTCTTTCTGACGTCTTACGAAACCTCCAAGAGATATTATTTGTCATATTGGTATTAAGCAACATAGGCAGTCATAACAAATAATGATTTTACCAACATTTAAAGTGAATATTATGCATCGATAATTCTCCATCATGACAAAATAAAGCATGCAAAGTTAAGGGGCTCAGGCAGCAAGCGTCGACAGAGGAAGATAGCGTTAGATCGAACAGTATACCAAGGAGAAAAAATGGAGCTTTCTAAAAAATATTTTTTTTAATTGAACAACTAAAAAGGGATCATGATGTATTACACATCGTGTCATTCCAAAGGGAAAATTAGTATATTTAAAGGGGAAGAAAAAAATTCCGTGATCAATATTTGAATAAAATGGAAGATGAAAAATTTAATTTATTTTCACACACACACACGCATAATATGTACTATAACAAAAAAGCGATGCACCAAGAAGGAGTTGCTAGATTGTAATGAAATTTCGTATGCAAAAATATTTCGACCGAACATGCAAATGATTACAATTGATGAATGATCAAATGAATGAATAGCTGCAGCTACAGCGCATCGGAGCTGCGCACTCAGCTGGTGCGTATAAAAAGCAATTATAAATCTGAAGGTCAAATTTTCTGTTGCATTTCAATTTAGAATACCTTGATTGGATTGAAAAAGGTAGGTTGGATTGAAAAAGGTAGGTTGGGCAAATCGGAGAATCGTTCGTCATATGGGTCGAAGAGATGTGACGGCGATTAGAAGATGTTGGCAAAAAGGGGGGGGACATTGGCAAATTTCAGCTTCATATTGGTAGTGGTCGACCTAGGGCCACAGCAGATCTGGAGGACAGAGTGATTGTCAGATCAGCTGTCACAGCGCCTGATTCATCGTTATCAACCATCAGACGTGCGTCTGCACAGGAGTGTCCACCGTGACCATTCACAGACAGATGAGAGAGCGAATTCTACACTCATACCGATTACTACGCCACCTGCCACTCACGCCTGCACTCTGTTAAGAAAGACTACTGTGGTTCTTGGCTCGATTAGGTTGAAATGATGCTGACTGTTGACGTGTAGTGTTTAGCGACGAATCCCGCTTTCAATTGTGCTGACGATCATCGAAGAAGTGTCTGGAGACGACCAGGGCAGCGTATCAATCCTGCTTTCACTATTGCACGCTGGACCCTTTGGTTATCATTAGAGGCACACTTACAGCACAGTAGGACGTTGACGACATTCTGAGACCTGTTTAATTACTGTTCCTTTTGCCCCTGTCCTTATTTTTTAGCAATATAATGCCAAACCACAGACGGCAAGTTTTGCTATAAACTGGGGAAGGCGACTGTATCTACCAGGGAATGCTGATGACCTAACCCAATCATTGGATCAAATTTGGAGGGAAATACCACATGAGACCACCAAGGACCTTTATTTCTCTATGCCAGTCGTGTGGAAGCTTGCATACAGGCTATAGGTTGGTCAACACTTTATTAAGCTATAAATCATTCAATTGTTCTGAAATTTTAATCATTTTCCGTTCTGTACATAATAATTCTGTGCACTGTCCATCAATTTTTTTTCTCCATCGGGCAACTCCTTATTAATACGTCATTTTTATTGGTATAGAGTATATATATATATATATATATATATATATATATCCATTGATGGGCTCCCTATCTCTATATCATTTGAAATGGAGCTCTGACCAGTCCCTGATATAGGGATGAGATCTTAAGACCTATTGTAGTCACTGCAGGCCACATCATACCAACTTAGGGGGTGATTTTCTTTACGAGGCGGGAATAGTACGAATGGAATGGCCAGCATGTTCTCCGGACGTGAACCCCATAGAACATGTTTAGGACATTATAGGCAGACAAGTTGCTGGCCGCCTACCCCCCCCCTCGAACTCTCGAAGAACTGGAAAGAACTCTTCTGGAGGAGAGGGATAGATTACCCCAGCTCCTCATATATAGCCTAATTGACTCCATGCCTCAAAGGTATTCAGGCCGTTCGGGGAAAATATATCCCCAACTAAATTTTTTTTTCTTTCAAGTAAATACCCTTTGTTATTCGTTTTTTTTCGGATGCACAAATTGTGTTTTTCCCCCTTTTGTGTCCAAATGCTAAATAAAATACATTTTTGCTGCTGACCATGCTTGATATTTTTTCTAATATAGCCTACAACGTCTATGGATCATGTATCAATCATATAAGCAATTCCCCAGCCACTTAATCCACCCAAAACCTCAAAATCATTTAATTGTTTTGAGCTATGCATTTTATCTAACTTAGTTTGTCAATCTTGTATTATCTACAAGCTGTTATTAAGAATAATAATTTTCTTAGAATGCTATTAATACGTATCTCACAATTTTACAGGAAATTTCGATACAGTTGTCAACAATGTTAACAATTTTCTTAAAAATTTATTTGAAGCATCATAAATATCTCTCTGAAGGTAAAATAATTTTAAGATTATTAAATGTGAAATAAGATACATTGTTATTAAAATAATATAATTTCTTAGTGAATAAATAATTTTAAATTACAAGTGTTTAATTTTTTAAGAATAATTTTATTTAAGGAAACGAAATATATAATGCAAACTGTAAAAGTTTTTATGTTGCTTAAAAATCACTTATTGAAGATTGTCTAACATTTGATGTCCAATAGTGGTGAATATTTCTTATGATAGTAATGTAATAGAAAATTGTATATTTTTTTTGTAGTTTACTATAAATTTTAGGTTTAGTAAGTTCTACAAAATCTATTTTTTGTCTTTCTATAAATACTTATTAAATTGAGACACATTTTTCAAACTGTATTTATTTATTTAATTTTTATTTCATAATGTTACTAAGAAGATAAAATTTTGTAATATAATGAAACAAAAACAGCTAACGAATTATTATCCTTGTAAATATATTGTAAGGTGTTAAATGTACGTTAGTTTACAATCTCCTCTTTCATGTGACTTCAAAATATCGAACTGAGATAAATAAAATTTTTATGTTGTCTTTTAAGTAAATATTTTTCCGAATTGTTTCACTCGTACCTGTACAACAAACGTGCTTAAACATTTTCGTTCTTCCATCCATAAATTTATCACATAGTACATTCTTAGAAAGATAAACAAGATCAACACTGCAACATTTGAATTTATGATATTAACTGCAACATTAATACCTTTCAACATGTTAAATGATGCAAAGACACGCTACGGTGCCGACTTCTTGTTGAGATAGATACCGTGTCCAGAAGAAAGTAAAGAGAATTCTTACATGTGATGCATTATATGCTTTGTATCGCAGAAAATAGTGTTAAATCACTTGAAATACTTACAATTCCTTCATCATAAAAGATATGTACTTTCAGCAATATTACCTGATTAAAAACAAACTGATATGGAAAACAATGCACTACTTAGGATTGCTTGCTTTTGTTCTCAATTATAGAGGTAGGATTCAAATATATATAGTTTTTATGCTTAAATATTTATGTGATTTATATACAATACAATAAAATTCTTATATTAAAATCATTGACATTAAGAGTAAATATTTTCTCAATTAATATTTAGTATTTTTAACTATAACTTTTATTGTTTCCAATAAGTGTTTAATTGAGAAAAAGAGTTTTTTTATAGAAATATATGAAATAATTGTTATTAAAGCTATATTTTTAGGCGCAATCGTTACCAAATTAAAAGTATCTTATTACTACAAAAAAATTGAAATTCAAACAGTGAATTTTCAAGCACATCTAGGATACTTTCTTACGAAGAACGAATATTCTGTGCAGTTTTACGTACCAAGAAATATATTTTAAAAATGATACACTAAAATGCTAATTATTAATTTATTACAAGCAAGGATAAATCTGTTTTTCATTTTAAAAATATATTATATATTACTGTTGTAAAAATGCAGTGCATCGTAAAAATTAAAGAACGCATTCCTGAAACGTAACAACAAAAACATAAGAAATTACCAACTAAAAATAATTTAGTATATAATTTATGATGATTGTTTTTCATTCATTTACAACTTGTTTAAAATAACTCAAAAAATCGGTATTTTAATTTTACTTGCAATAATATCATGTACAAATGGTGGGAAAATCTTATTAAAGATCCATCTTAAGAGAAAAATAAGATGTCATTTTCTCCATTTGAATAATTGAACGAAATTTGTTTTTTCTATATACATGAAAGATGAAAAAAAATAACCTAAAGATAGTTCCAAATAAAATAAAGCAACTTCATCATCTCACTTTTCTTCCTTTTTTATAAATTCATAAATATTTGATTTGATTTCTGCAGTAATTGTAAACCGATTTAAATAAGATGAAAATCAGGTTTATGTAGCACATTAAATGATGATTCAAAAGTAATTGCTATTTAAGATAAAATCATTGTTAAAAATATAAAACTTTAATTTAATTTCAAGTGATAAGTTTTCTGTTTTCATTTTACAACAATGAAAATATCGTTATATTTAGAAGAAATATTCATGAATTGAAATGAATAAAATGGAAATGTATTAATGTTAAAATAATTTTTCAAATTATGCAATTTAGAATGAACTGTAGAGGAATACATTTTTCTTACAAAATAGTACCTAAGCTTTTAAGTATATATCTCCTCGAAAAGACAAAGCACTACTATACAAATTGTAATGAATGATTACTTCTTTGAATGAATGATTTTTATTTGACGAGATATGATGTTGCGAGCCTTTTCTATTGGGAGCTCCCTTCACCCTAACTATTCGAGTTCATTTATTTAGTTCGTGCCGAGATTGTAACTGAATAATAAAAGGCATTCCGTGTGATCGAATTTATTGAAAGGAAATTGTTAATACCTGTTCAATAAGAGTTTCGTAACATAACATACGTAATTTGTTCTAGTAATAGATGGAGCTTCTCAAGTTAGTTCATTATTTTCCTAAGAAAAAAATTATATGCATAGGCAAAAATTCTGGTTGGTCTCATGTGTCTGAAAATAATGTGCAATACATATGTCAAATATTCACTAATTCACACAGGAGAAGCTTTTAACCTTGTTCTTAATTGTTGGTTTCCAAGAAATCTAGATTTAATTTCCTGGGTTTGTATTTTCTTTGCGGCTGCGTAAAGCAAAAATTGTTTTTATTCTACTCTTTGCGAACATTGACGAATAACTGTAGCCATTCAAGCAAAACCCAAATATAAGAGAACATGTTGACTTAGTGAAAAAAGTGTAGGAGGAATTTTCTTATTGCCTGACTACCTTTTATATTTCTTACGGAGATGATATTGAATATTTAGAATTTTAAAAATTCTTAGTTGTTATTTTTAATTTAAATTCTCCATAACGGATGTAACATCTTTATTTTTGTAATTGTAGTCTTTGAAAGTAAATGTATTATTTTGTAAGCTCCCTATATAATTATGAATAATATACTCGTATTTTATATAGAATATCTTTGACTATAAATTTTAATTTTATAAACTAACAAAATTATTTCATATTAGTGAAAAAAGTTACTTATCTCAGAATTTATAGATTGGCTTGTAAATAAATTTCTCTCACGAAATGGTTAAAAGCATCTATTAACGAAGTAAAAATTTAACCGAAATATTGTTGAATATCTATGATTCATGGTAAATGAAAACTAAAATATAATTAAATACTAGTCACTCCAATATTTTAAAAAGGTACAAAATCAAAAAAATACTAAATACTTTTGATAAAAACTCCAAAATATGAAGGTTTGTAAAATGATCTATAAAAGTAAGCAGAAAAAACTATGTTAAGGCAAAAGTTTTTTCCCAATTTCTTATCCTGTAAATAGCTAACCCTTATCTCACGCTATGCAGTCCAAATCCTGCGCATATGTACACATTCGATAGAAAGGGTTGATGACTCGATAGTTGGAGTGATTGCACAAGAGAGTGCATATCGTAGTGTTATACCATCAGTGAACCAGAAACTAGCAATTCAAATTTTGTGTGTTTTTTCGGTGGAAAAAGAAAAAGAATAAAAGAACAATGGTACGAAATGGTTCAACGCTATGAAAGGTCTCATTGATGTAAATGCAAATGCAGATCTTAACTAGTATACGCGAGTCCTGAAAGGAGATAAAAAGTTCTACGTCAAACCACATGTAATAAGTCATGTTTTGTAGGTAATGAACATTTGTTTGAGGCTATCGAACAACATTAACAGAACCTATGTATCAGGGACAGAAATTGGTACTTACAAAAGTAGCATCAGTCAAAGCATTCATCGACTCGGACTGGGACACTGACATTGTCAAGAAGCTCCCTTTAAAATTTACACAATTGTATCATCAACGGCGACGAAAAGTATGCTAATATTTTCTCCGCAGCACTCAAGATACCTTATTTTAACAACGAATTGTGACACGAGATAAAAAATGGAATATCGAAAATCTGGAGATTAAGAAACAGGGGTTACATCTCTGTGTCTCCACCAGCGTCACACTTCGGTTGTCTAAATGTAAGGTCATGCTGGGTGTTTCGTGGACTTTTTCGTGCTGTACTCTGAATTTATTCTATTCCGAGATGCTGTAAGCGCTGAAAACTGTACTCAAAAATTACTACATAAGCAAACCATTTTGTTGGCCTTATACCCAACATTTATCAACATAAGGCGTGATCTTCTGAAGTAGGATAACAATCCAGAACAAACAATCCAACCGATAAAATCTAAATTCCAGAAAATCGGAAAGGTTGATAGCTTGTCGTGTCGTGTCTACATTCTGGACCTATCATCTATTCCAGTCTGTCAATGACTTTATGCTAGGGCGGCGATTCCTTAATGTAACTCCTTTCGAGAATAGTTGTAGTAAGTTCTTAGTCTCGAACTGGCGAAAATTTTAATCTTTGGCAGGAGATTGAAATTAAGAGTAATGGTAACAGACTATATATAACAATGTAATTTATTTCGACAAATAAATTTTCTCTTGCATCATTTTTTTCTGGACTTTTTCTCTCTAAGTTCACACATGAAAGTACTTTTGATTCAACATGGATGGTATATTACAATCGAGCCGCATTGAAATTATGTAATCGTGTAAAATATATCCGTTTACGGCAATGTTTTCCAAACTTTTGACATATGAGTACTCCTTCTATCATTTTCTTAACGTTGAGTACCCCTCGTCAACAAAAAGGATGTATTTTAATAACAATTGAAATATATTTATTTTTTCTTTCTTTGTGACAAATATAAAATAATAAGAGAAGAGAAGAAAAGAAATAAAATTATTCATGATAAAATACAAATAAAAGTTAAATTATAAATAAAATTTATTTGGATCAATAAGGAGGAAATTGTTAGTGCTGAGATGACAGATCATCATAATTTGGTTCCCTGGTTGTTCATTGCTTATTGTAAGAGCAGTTTCACGTCCAATAGTCTATTCCTTTTTTTTTTTTTTTTTTTTTTGACTTAGTGTCTACAAATGCTGAAAAAGCAACTTCACGTAAATATGAACTTGGAGAAGGCAAGACGTATTTCAGAACTTTTTTCCTGTTAAAACCAGATACACATGCTGCATTTGTAACCAGAATGACGTTAAAGTACCCTCTTTATGTTTATTTTTCAAGAATCCGTCTGAAGCCAATTCCAACAATTGCTTATCTTCCTCATGCGACAAATCTTCTGAGATGGGTGTTGCGTTAATGTTAAACGGATATCTTATCCATTCAATATTTTTGTTTAAATCAGGGCAAACTTTCCACTTGCTATCTTTCCAAAAGCTGTGTTATGCATTTCAGAGTATCAGCATCTATTTTAGCAATCGAACTTGTTGTAAACTTATGAAGAGAGGGAAATGAGTTTACTTCTTCATTACCAACTCTTTTGCCATAAATTTAGTTTTGCGATAGCAGAATTCATTTTATCTTGAACGTGAAACAACGAAATTTCTTTGCTTTGTAACGATAAGTTGAGGCAATTTAAAACAGAGAATATATCTGCAAAATATGGTAGTTAACAAAGCCATTTTCAGTCATGTAAGCAATTTCTCAACTCAGATCTATCATTAAGAAGACATTGAAGTTCATGTCTAAGCTCAAACAATCGATTTAGAAATTTTTTTCTTGAGATAGAAACGAACACATAGGTATGAAAAAGAAGCTGGGTATGACTACTCCCCATTTCTTCACAAATTTGGGGAAAATGTCATGTATTCAAAGAACGATTTTTATGTAGTAAACGATTTTTACGCTTTCATCCAGAACTTTCTGCAGATCAGCAAACATCTTACGTGTTGCCAAAACCTCTTTGTGTATGCAAGAATGTGTGGATATGACATTTTGGGCCATATTTTGAATTCTTATAATGAGTCCTTTATGAATACCAACCATACATTTTGCTCGATTTGCATTTATTCCAACACATCTATTCCAATCAATTTTGTTATCTTGCATATATTTTTTCATAACATTAAAGATGTCTTCTCCCGTTGCGTGACCTAATAAGGACTGAAAAACAAAAAGTCGACATGAATTTCTTGATTCCTTTCGTATTTAACAAACGTCTTAAGAATTTTAAAATTCGCAATATCAATAGACTCATCGACTTACAATGCATAAT
Source organism: Nephila pilipes (assembly GCA_019974015.1). Classification (NCBI taxonomy): domain Eukaryota; kingdom Metazoa; phylum Arthropoda; class Arachnida; order Araneae; family Nephilidae; genus Nephila; species Nephila pilipes. The sequence continues at coordinate 139,661 of BMAW01028157.1, read as the reverse complement.
AACAAATGCGAGAAATATCAGATAATAACATCTTTTTCACATTATTACACATGTCAATGATTCGTCGATGAACAGTATTATTTGAGAGAGAAAAGTGGTCCCCTATCAGTTCTTCTGCCATTATCTTTCCTGCAGGCTTGATTAAAATTTCGCCAATGGTTTTCACTTCACTACATTTTGCAATTAAAAGCAATACACGATACGAAGTTTGTAGTATTTTTCGGTAATCACCTCCTGTCAAATCCCTTATTACTTTTTGAGACTGATTTAAATCCTTAAGTTTATTTTCAATAAAATATATAGGATTATCTTTATACTGATTATGGTTTGTCTCAAAATGGCGATTTAAGATGGATGGTTTCATGCTTTCGTTTGTTAGATTTCAAAACAAATGAGGCAAAGTAGAATAGACTCATTTTCATCTCCAGGCCATGATAATCCAAATTTAAGATTTTCTTTGCTGTTCTTTCGAGTTTTCTTTACTTTTTTCTTAACTGGTTCTTTCAGAATTGAAGTTGGTTCGTCATTAATTTCATTATTTCCTTTCAATCGCTACAATTATTACTTTCTTTCGATGTAGGAGTTCTATATTTCAACGAGTGATCCATAATCTATGTTAGGGATAAAAATTATATTATATAAGAATAACCACATAATAAACATTTCCTATTAAAAAAATTGCACAAAAACTAAAAATACACAGGCGCCTGAAGAAGGCACTAACTATTAACAAAATAAGTTGTTTCTGCAACGTGTGGTATATTCCCGCCGTTTCTCACCAAACCATCTCACGCCTCATAAGACTGACTTGACTTAACTCATAAGAATGTAGAATTAGACGCAGCTAAGAATAGTGCAGTGCATATCCTCAACAAACTCTTCCCGTTCCGCCTACCACACTTTGGGAAATATTGGTTTACGAGATACATTGATTTATTCCAATGACGAATAAAAGTTACAAGTCAGTTTGATTTTAATTCTTAAATTTAACTCTTAATATATAAACAAAACATTGAATAGATCTACTTCCTTAGAAGAAAATTAACTAGCAATTGATTTTTTTCTATTTTATTTTCGGCTGGCATTGGATGCAATATAGGCTTAATGGATTGTCATATAACATTTTTTGAAACAATTTATCTCTTTTGTTAGAATGAGACTTATCGCTCCTTTTAAGAAAATCACGAAAAGAATGCCAAATAGCAAAATTATTCATTTTGGGAAGGTCAAAGATATTTTTAAGCATTTTGAAAGTTTCAACCTCTGTAAAATTTTATTCAAATAATATACTTATTTGAACGATTTGAATGTAATTTATTGAATACCTAAAGTAAGAATAGTTTATCTATTTGATATTTAAATATGAAAAGTAAGTTATGTAATATAAAAAATATTCATAGAAGAAAATAATAATATGAAATATATAAATTAATTCGTTCGAAAATAATTTTAACTAAAAGCTCTTAAAATCATTAGAACTAAAATTATTAACGCGTATAATTATTTATAAATAACTGAATGATTCTTGAAATACAGTTCTTTATTTTCTATAAATATGACGTGTAACCTGTAGAATTAAGAGTTTCTATTACATTTATGGAACCATAAATCATTTCAATTGGTACTTATAAAAGCATTTCAACTGCACAAAATGAATTTCATTCATTACATTTAATTTTAAATTCCCAATTGTTCAGTGGAAGAATAAGTGACCCATTTCAAAAGACTTCAGAGAAAGGATCAAGTCAAATTTATAATTAAATATAATTAAAATATTTATTACGGAGTCTTAACAGAAAACTGTTAAGCATTCACAGAACACAGGAGTTTAAAATTAGATTCAGCTACTTCTATTTCAGTCTCAATATTTAATAGAATATATTTAAGCTTGCATCTTAGATTATAATTTTGTAATTATCCATCTAAATAACTTAATACTCTGAGCCATATAAATATTTTGAAACTTATCAAAATTTAAATTCAGATTCAAAATCAACTCTGTCAGCAACATCTTCTCCATTCCAAGCTTCCGAATTCGACATATAATTGTCTATAAGTTTACTCCAGAATGGGGTGATCAAGCTTAGAAACTAATTTGAATTCATTGATGAATAAAATCCTAATTTTAATCAAATAACTTAGGAATTTAAAAATTATTTTAGATTTGTAAAGGACGGTACCAATGGTTTAAATACGAATTATTAAGATATACATATGAAGTTTGAAATCGAATGGATTGGATGTGAAAAAATAGAGTGAATATTTTCGAAATATTAAATAAAAGATTACAATAAATATGGTTTCTTTTGTATATAGTTTTGAAGAAAGAATTAGATGCTATGAAACTATTTGTAAACTGAATTTATATCAGAATTTTATATCATTAAAAACAAAAGGACAACATAAAAAAATCTTCTAATTTATAATACTTAAGATATGTTTTCTTCTACAGCCTGCCAGGGAAATAAAGGAGTTTATTTAAGGTACACAAATTCCATTTCAAACAGAGAATATTATTAGATTTTCATAAAAAAAGGAGTAAACTGCTTAAGTACATGCTATTTAAAAGTGTATTTCAAATATATACCTTTAACAGATAAAAAATAATTACTTTTACATCATAAATTAGCCTCAATATTTTAAAACATTGTGTCAAACCTTTACTCAAAAAAAATTAGTATTTACTTTGAATTAAGTATAACTGTTATATCAATGTTTATATATATATATATATATATATATATATATATATATATATATATATATATATATATATATATATATATATATATATATATATGATATGAATCTTGGTTTGATTTTTGTAACAGAAAGCAAATTCACGTTTTCCTTAAAAAATACAAAACAAAAATATATTCGTACGAGGCATTCCATTTCATATATTCTATAGTTGCAAATTTTCGAATAATCACGTGATTGATGCCTTATTTTTATGAGTCCTTTCTAAAGATTCAAATTGAAACGTTGTTTATGTTGAATACCGCATTTTTTCCTTACCATTATTTTTCATATTAATTTAGTGCTATATCTTATTACACTACACGTAGAGAAGATAAGTGTGATTCCATCATAATTGATAAGTTCGCAAGATATTAACAACCGCCAATTTAATGAAACAGAAGATGAAACGTGCTAACGAAAGAAAAATAATAACAAGATTATTAATCAAAATAATCACATGATGATATAATGTATTTAATAAAATAAAAAATAATAATCAAAGGCAACTGTAGAGACTATTATGCTTTTAAAACAAAGAACGAATGATATGTCCAAGTGACTTAAATATACATCTACACACACACACACACACACACACACACACATATATATATATATATATATATATATATATATATATATATATATATATATATATATATATGTACATATATGGGTGTATATACTGGTGTTCGAAAAATAAGAATATCAGTGAAACGATGCGGCAGAATGGTACAGATATGCAGTTAGGCTTCAAGCGGGAGTGTCTGATTGGAATAAAGCACCCCGGAGATGTAGTTAAGTATAGTCTTTCTGGGAAAGTGATTGTACGGCATATATAAATTTAACGACGTCGAGTTGCTGCATCAGTGTGAAATGTCGAACAATAAATCCATTAGAAATACATCTGGATTATTTTACTCTAGATCGAATCATTGGGAAGATAGTGGAAGTTCGAAGTGTGACAAATGTGCCTAAGGAGTTTGAAATTGCTCACAGCATGGTCTTACGTCTTAAAGAGAGAAATTTAAAATACAGGACCACATGTCAGATGGTTCAGGAATGGTCATCCACGAGGGACCACTCCAGCGGATGACCAGTATATTGTCCTACAGACCAAAAGGAATAGGTGGCTGACAGAGGGAGATAATAATAAAGAAATATAAATAGCTATGTTGCCTAACCTTGGATTTGACGACCAAAATTAATATGGATATCTTGGTTTTTCATTTTATGCATATATTTAAGCAACAAGAAAATAAAGAAATGTCAGTTATTTCCTTAAATTTATCAGAAGAATTTAAAAAAAGCTCCTTACTCTCGAGCATACTTACCTAGCGTTGATATTTACCATTCTAGCATACTTACTATATTTAAAGATTTTGTTCTTACTATAATTATATAACTTCAAAAGAACTTTTACTTGATAAACAAACTTCTTTCTCAAATTTCTTTTTCTTAAATGTTTGGTTATTACACCGAGACATAAAAAAATATAATTGAAAAATGTTTTCGAAAAGAACATATTGTCTATATTTGACGAGTCTAAAATAGCACGTTGCATTCGATAACAAACATCGAAATGTAAACACGCTGTTTTTACTATTCGATTCAATTCTTTCCTCAACAAGTTGCTGATCGAAATAAATTGTTTTCATGAATTTAAAATCCTTTGATAATCCTGGAAAACAGCAAATATATCACGCTTTGGTTTCAGAGGGGGAGTGTCAATCAGCAGTTTTGGGTCTTGACACAGAAAGACACAAAACTTCGATTTGGGTCTTTTTAAATTTGACGCAGAAAGATTTGTAGTTTCTCTTTTTAAAAAAATGAAAAATTGACATTTTGTCATATTTGGTGAAGTGACCCCCATAAAGCAACACGGCAAAAAAAAAGTAGAATTATTCAGTACAAACCAAATAAATTTTCAATTTATGTGTGAATTATTATTTCTATATTCTCACCTTTCCGATTTTTTTTATTTCTGGTAATTATCATTTAATTCTTATAATTTGTTTCTGAATTTAAATAATACTAATATTTTGGTATTATAATTGCATATATATTTTATGTATGGTATATTAAAAGTATTTTTAGTTATCCTTTTATGTTCTAATATTTCTCGTATAATGTACGCATTGTAGGTACCGTTTAATTATGTATTTTTTATTTATGTATGTTTATTTCTTATAGAATTTTTCCTTTGTTGAAATTTGAAAAGAAGAAGAGATATAAATCTGAATCAACGGTACATTTATTATTATACATTTTTTATCCTTTTACCTAAATCTTTGACTTCTTATTAATTTCTTCTCAACAGTTTGTTACTCCATTGCGAACTGTCATTCACTTTGTTTCCAGCATTGCTTTTATGTATTATTCTACCAAAGTATTTGTAGTACCAAGCAAGTAGCAAAATTAACTTAAAATAAACATCTTATCTTGGAAAGTATTACTAATGGTTCAGATTAGGACTTAATGTGCTGTCTGAGAATTTAGGAGGATCAGTGGTGTTTAGATAAAAGTTATTCCAAAGAATGACTTAGGTCTAAACAATTTAAAGATTAGTCGAAACCTATTTATCTCCTTTGTATATCAGGAAGACATTAAAAAGATAATTGCTGCGACTGAATCCTAACTTCAATATTGTGTTTATATTGAAAGATTGGGTGCAGTGTTTATACAAATATGGTTAGTCTGTTTAGAATTTTCATATCAGTCAAATTTATTTTTTAATGTCAATCATTTTAAAAATAAATGGATGATAATGGTATTATGATTTTTACGAAATATATTTTCATATGAGAACCAAGTGGAATCTCAAACTAATAATAACCAAACTATTCAAATTAAACTTTAAATTGCACCATAAAACATATATTAATTAAAAAAATATCGATTGATACTCTTATAATTTACTTAAGCAAAATCTCTTTGCGTTACCTTTTTTGGACATTCTAGTCATTTTTCACGCAAAGTATGATTCAAATGGATCATTTGTTGTTGGTTAAGGTCAGTATTAACTGTTTCATCAAATTTTACCATCTCTCAATAGATCATACACTTCTGATTTTACTTAACACAAAGGATTATCTTCTGTCCATAGTGATTTGGCCTTGCGGTCTATGTCGATGATTCACAGGTGTTTGCAACCTTATTTAACTGTATTATACAATTCGAAAATGGGTGGAGTTGATTTGTGCGACAATCTATACCTGTTTACAAGATAAGGGTTAGTCGCAAAAAATGATGGTGGTCAATATTTACTAATTATACTGATGTGTCCTTGGTAAATGTATGGAAAATATCACGACTACCTGCTATTGGAAGCATAAAGATTATTTTATATTTCAGACGCGAGGTGGCATTATTCCTTTTCCAAACACCAGTTGAGAATAGAGAGTTAGCCAAATATATATCAGCGTCAGAACGACCTTGTAAATGCAGCATTTCTAAGTCATTAGAAGGATTTGGTGGACATTTTATCATAAAGTCCGAATTAAACAGGAGACTACAATGTAAAAAATGTCAAATCTTAACTGCTTACATAGTAGTAAATTAGCTTTACATCATAACTGTAGTGAAGTTTTTCATGCTTGAATGTTTTAATTATAATGACAAGCATTTGTAAATTAAATATGTTTTAAATTTTGATATTAAATTAGATGTAAAGTGATTTGTAGATTTCTAAAACGTTACACAGCTCAAAGTGACCCATTCCTCTACTCAAAGTAACGTGCACTTCCTAATACAATCATACTCACTTTGTATTCCCCTATTTCGCTGACGTTGCGTGAACGGAACACTTTTGGTGATAGTATTTCTTTCATTTTCACTGTAAATTTATGTTAAAAATGCTTAATTTAGTAAATAATATTATTTATGTTGAAAAAAATGACATTCCTTGTGTTTTGGCATCTAACGGGATAAAAGGGAAGGGATTTGAGTGTATTGTAGTAGTGAAAGAAAAAGTGGCACTTGCCCTGAAGTAGCTGATACAAGATTTCTAACGCTGTTTCAACCAATAGAAAATTCGCATGAAGCTTGAAGGGATAATGCAGGAGTGTATATTAAAGGTGATAGTAAGTAAATATGTAAGCAATCAAAGTAAGATATTTTACAGAGTCAGTCTCGTTATTTAATATCTGCATCTTGTAATATGAAGTAATTAAAAAATTATGAGCAATTGGTACGCAAAACAAGGGGTTGTATGATAAAAAAAAATATAATGAAATATCTTTCAGACTCTAAGAAAGAAGCCTCTGCATAATGCAATATATAAGATGTTTAATTGTATTTTTTTTATCTAAGAAAATGTATATTTTCAAATCATATGTTATGTAAATTAAGCATCATAAAATAATTGTGACTTGGGACTGTTCACAATGTACACTTTACTAAGTTTGGGATATTTTGTAATTTCAATTGCATTACATTTCAATTCATTTATAACCGCATGAAATGTGATTAGGCAAATTAGATGAAGATATTGTTATTAATCGTTTGTAGTGAAATTAGTTAGAAGTGACTCTTGGACAGAGTAAAATGAGAAAAGTATCTAACTCTTAGGGAGTTAGTTGGTAAGTCAATATATATATATATATATATATATATATATATATATATATATAAGAACAAAATGTTTAAAAACCAAAAACCCAAATTGCAATAGAAATAAAAATTACACTACAAAGTCAAACAAAGAAAAAATAAATCATAAATAAAATGAAATATTACGACGGATGCTCAATCTGGTATTTGATATTATAGTTGGTTAAACAATGTTTTACAGGACTCTTACAGTCTCATCACAAAAATGTTCTAAACTAAAATAGGACCTCTGTAAATTCGAAAAGAAACAGGATGTAAAAAAATTGTAAAGAAGAGATTTACTAAAATATACATATAGACAAAGAGACATGATTAGTTTGTACCAAATAAAATTGAAAAACAATTACCTAAAAATTAAATAACAAGATTTTTAAAAAAAAATTATAAAAACTTACATGAAATGTTATATATAACAACAATCTTCACACATATCTCTTGTGTACACACACAAATCAAAATGCTCCCTTCAAACTGAGGCCGAAGTTATATCAATTCCTTCTGTTCGAGAGAAAAAGCACTAATGTAAGGTAAAATTGGAAAAAATGTAAAACATATTAAAGCTAAATGAGAGAAATAAGAAAAAGAAACAAAAATTAAAAAGAGAAAAAAATATAGTTATTATGGAATAAATTACTTTTAATAAAATGCAAAAAAAAAAAAATCTGCTTAGGAACAACTTTTTTAAACTTATCGATATTAATGAAAATCTTTTGTATTTTCGTCACGAGTTTAACAATATATTACACAAACTGTTATCTTATATCAGCATTAATATACAGTCAAAAATATAAATTATATAATTTTATACTTAAATTCTCTAGATATAAAGTTAAGAAATGCTTAGTAACTTAATTATTATTAATTTAAAAGGAAACAAGACCGTCAGTGTATCAAAACATTTTAAATCTTATAATACAAACAATCACCGTTATAAGAAAGCAAACAAATAATCTCTAAGCAATCACTTGTAGGCCCAACGTGTGATGTACCTTTAATCTCTTTTTTAAATCTTATTATTAAAAAATATAATATTTTTAATGCTAGCATAAATCAAGATTTATTTTTTTCACATGCAATGGCTTTTTTATTTCTAAATTTCTTATTATTTCCCTTTAGAACTTTAATATAAATCTCTATATAAAAATATTTTTCATGTCATTGTTTTAAATACCTTAAATCTATTTATTATTAATACGATTGACTATATCAGTACTATTTTTAGTATTAGCAGTAATCTCCAACTTACCGACAACATTTTGCATAACATTTTGTAATTTTTATCAGCAAGAATAATAAATGGATTCTAACCATTAATTACCGCTCTTGAATCAATAAGATTTTTATGAAATTCTGGTGTTAAAATGTTTTATGTAGTATAAAATTTTTAATATCACTGCCAATTTTCATTCAAAATTCAATAATTTTGGAAAAAAGTCCTTCATGTTTATTATTCACAGCTGTATTGGATTTATTATTCTCAAGATACTTATTATTTAAATTAATGTAGAATATTTTGCAAATGATAAATTTCTAGAAACTTTGCATACATAACTAAAAATAAATTGTACTATGAAATCTAAACAGCTTTTTAAACCCTTTAAATAATTATTATTAATATCTATACATTTTAAAGACCAATTTTTATATTATTTAAGCAGTCTTCAAACTGCTTAAAATTTACTAAAGGAAAACCATAGTTAATTGCTAATTCTGTAACAAAATTATCAGTATCTGAGCTAATTTGCTTCTTAATTTAAAAAAAAAATACTATTTTTCGAAATACTATGTCTGAAATTAGTACTAAGATCCGTAATACATCTGAATTTTTTTCTTCTACAATATCCATATAACCTGTATTCATATGTTGTTATTTCTAATTGATATACTCTGTAGCCATAACATAAAATATTACAGCATAAAATTATTATTATATTTAAATCTATTGTTATAATTAAAGAACACGGTCCATTTGTTCATTATATTTAAAAGCATTTTTAATGTTGAAATTTTTAATAAGTACTAAATTTTTATATTTATTAAGAAGGTTTATTAAACTAAAGTTATCAAAAGACTTGTTCATAAACTTAAAAATATAATATTTCATTTTTTGCAGCTCTGAATTATAATGTTTCAAATTGTATTAATGAACGAAATAGCTAATTGTATACTTAATTAAAGAAAAGGCAATACTCTGAAGTTTGTTATCATATACTAAATAAACTCCCACTAAATAGTTTTTTATGTAAAATGAACAGTACGTAATACTTGTAAGACAAAATTCTTCCTCAGAGTTATCATTAAATTGGAATATTTCTTTCCTAGTATCTTTCTTATTCTTAATATTTCTCTTACCTTTCCTGCCCTTAACTTTCCTCTTAAAAAGAATATTACTTTCTGCTTGACATTTTCTACAATAATTATTATATTTAAAAACTTCAAAATCCTTTTCTGTAATATTAACTGTAGCAGTAACGAAAATGCGTAATATTCAGTTCATATTTGTATAATCTCTGATAATACTCTTTAAAGTAATTTTCCTACTACAACCTATTTTTAACATAAAGGAACAAAATTTTGATTATAATCATCGCAACAGAGTAACCCCATGTTAAGGAAAGTACCCATTTTTTTCACCACTGTATTTATGATCGTAATTTTCATAATTTAGTAGGTAAATACACAAATTACAAAAATTAAATTTACGATTTTTATTAACTTGATTTTACCAAGCCCTTTTTAGATTTTGTGTCTAGGAGTTTATTATACAATAAAAAATAATTGTTTTTACGTAAATTAATGTAATCAGAATTGTGCAGAATATATATATATATATATATATATATATACATAGAGAAAGGCTTTATTTTTCCGATAAACTTTAAGATCATTACTAATATGCTGCATTTATAAACATCATCTAATCACTTCTTATTTTGAAAAATTCTATTATTGCAAGTGTATGTTCTAACAAATACAGAACAAATTCGAAAAGCTGGTTGGTTAAAATTTCTAAGAAAAAGAAATAGTAAATCTAAAAATAAAGTTAGATAAAACATTAAGAATGGAACCATGCATGTCAAAATCGTTGTCGAGTTGATCACCGAATATTCGCAGTTAAACTAGTTTAATGGTACCAATATTCCCCATTTGTGACATAATAGGCCGATATGTAAATGTCTTATGAACAAAAGAGCACAATAAGTAAAAATGAGAAGATGGAAAATTGACAATTCTAACAATAATACCAGTAATGCGGACAAAATATTTACAAAAGCACTCAAATAAACAAAAATTCAATCAAGAAGGCATAAATTTCAGGTTTCAACAATACGAAGTGCTTAAAAGTAGAAATTAAAACACACAAATAGAAAAACTCTTTATTATTTCTAGAAAGTCACATAAGATACAAGTTGGTTATAAGTTGGATGTTTGTATGAAATATTTAAATTTTTATGCGTATGGAATGGCTCAAAATTTATGACAAAAAGTATAAACTATGATTAAAGTAATTGCTATCTTGTGAAATGTGTGAATAATCCCAATAACCAAACGAATTAATTGCAAACACATAAATATTGAAATATATATTTAGCGCTTACATACAAATGGAAGAATACTGTATACTGACATTATAGTTTAATTAAATTTTATTTTAGATATTACGTTTTAGTTGTAGTTAAAATTACATTAATTATAATTACTTCCTTCTATCGAATTTTGTCTAGTTAGCTTAAATTTTCCTTTTTATTTGGTATAATTACTGTTTGTGCTAATTAGGTAGAGTAATTATTTGTAAATTAATTATTTACAAACAATTATCGTTCATTTACTCGTATGTCATTAGTCATTAAGTACTTTTCCGAACTCGATATAACTTATTTATCGTAAATTTCTAATTATTAAAGTAAACTAAATTCAGAATAGCTAATTATCTATATAAATTACTAATTCTTGTTTCAATATAAAAACTTAAACTGTTGCATGATTTAGGAAAACAAATAGAGAATGAAATGAAATTATTCGCTATTGAAATGTATGCGTCTTAAAACGTAGACAAAGGCAGCTTAGTTTAGCAATTATTTTATATTAACTTAAATATTTCAAAAATGAATGTTCTTATTTTCTTTTAGTTGAGAAAACATTTAAGTATTAATACATTTAAGGAATTGAAGGGGGGAAAGTTTGACAGCTTAGGACTTCAGTAAGGAACAATTGGATAAATTTACTAGTACTTCCAATTGTTTTCTTACTTCTTGATCTTCAGTAAGAAAATAATTGGATAAATTTACTACATTACTTTTAGATTTTAAGGAAAACACTGGATGAACTATTACAATAAAATTTATAAATACAATGATTGTACATTTGTTTTGATTTCTAAGCGTAATTTTAATAGAATTTTTGAAAATAATGCTGCATTTTGGTTCACAACTTATTTGTTTCTGATCTCTTTTATATAATGAATAAAATATTTAACTTCGATACGTTATTTTGGATTTTCTGTACAATTACGTAAATGTACACTAGATATATTTAAATTTTACTTTAATCATAACATAACAAAATAATTGGATAAATAATACAAAGATAGTTATCCATTACAAATTGTATAGAGATACTATACTAGAGACTATATACTAGTGGTCTAGCTAGAGGTCCTATATACTAGTTTATTTTGCATCGATATACGTTTTCCAGTCTCTATTTACAAGAGCTTATGTTTTGATAGTTCACAAAATAAATAATTTTTCCTAGAAGACATAGTTTTCTTAAGAAATTCAAATCTTTACATACATTATAATATTATAGACAAAGTAACTCCTTCATTAATCACTTTATTCAACTGCAGGAAATTTGCAAGAAAAAAATATAATTTAGCAAATTTTAATTTCAGTGAGCAAATTTAATTTAAATACCCTGATAGCGTTTCTTACATAATTTAAAACGCTTTGGTTGATTTTAATCAAACGAATAAAGATGTTTACAACAAGAAATGCATTCCATATATTGATGTAAAAATGAAAATATTAAAGATATAAAGTTTATTAGTGAGAAAATGAGAGACATTAAACATATTTTGATTTCATATTAAAGTCGCCCTTTGAATCAACAAGAAGGTTACTACCAGTAGACTTCAACAATTTCAACACGTTCACGTGACGAGATCGGAAAAGTGAGTTGACAACTTACTCCCAATTTTCTACACTATCTCAAAGTGAAAACTTTTAGTTATGTCGGATTTGACGTGTATTAAATCCGCTGTCCGATGAGTCTTTACTGGAATCAGGTCTCAATATGAATGCTCAATCTGAAGCATGCCTTTTTCAAGGGCCCTCTGCTACAGTGTTCTGAAGTTAATTTAGTAAATTAGAAGCCTTGTTACAATTTCTTAATTTACAAATTTTTTCTCTGAATTGTTTCGTAAGAAAATCAACTTTTAAAATAATTTGTTTAAAAAGTAATTTTCATTTCAGTAAAATATAAAATTATTCAGATAGGTTTCTTTAATCGATTATATTTATAATAAAATTTAAAGTTATTTTAATTATTTTACAGAGAGATAATATACATAAATATATAGAATAAAATCGTTAATAATTTTTTTAATTCCAACACAAAGAACTGAAATCTGATTACAAGTAATTGCAGCACGTGGTTAAAATTGGGGGAAATGGCTCAAGAAACAATATTACAGTATTTACAAGATACGGCTATTGAAAAACGAGACTGATGCTATGAAATATCTTCTTCTTTCAGTTCCTTCAAGATGCATGCCGCTTTCTCTTTCACAGCTTCATGGACTCAAATCTTGTTTCTTTTAATGCTTATTTCACCTTAGCAAACAGACAGAAGTTGCTTAGTGCAAGATTCGGTGAATAAGGCGGATGGTCTTACTCTGGGATGCTGTACTTGGCTAGAAACAACTTGATGTACATTTCAGAATGACATGTTATTGTACAATCAGGTCTCCCCGCTCTCCTATTTTTTCAAGAAAAACATGAAGTTAGCGCGGGAAGGTAGAAAGGTTAATTATTATTTTGACCTTCAGGAACCCAGTGAATGTAGACAATCTCATGAACATCGAAAGAAAAAAAAAACGATGAGCAGTACTTAGATTATTGATTGGGGTTTTTTTTGGTTCTGGGTGAAAATAAGTTCTTCCGATGCATGAATTCACGTTTTGTATTAGAATCATATGTAAAATACCACGATTCATCATATTTTATTCTTTCCAATAAGTTTGGGTCATTTTTAATGGTATTCAAGCTGTTAATTTTTACGACTTTTTTGTTGTCCAAACATGAGAATTTTGGTCACCATTTCGGTACACACATTTTGCATGCAAAATTTGTTACACAAAATTTGTCGACGGATACTTTGCCAATTCCTACAGTCTCAATAATTGCACAAATACTTAACCGACTGTCATATTGCATCAGATTACGAGTTTTTTTATATTGTCATCAGTTTTTGGCGTTGAAAAGTAACATGGGCATGAATCAGTTTCAACGTATTCTCTGTCATGTTAAAAACGCTTAAACCACTCAAAAACACATGCACATGATAAAAATTCATTACCATACATTTCTTTCAATAAATTTGAAGTTTCAGTGGTGGTTATTTTCATAGTTTCAAGTGAATTTTCACAATTCGTTGCTCTTTTGTTTCTTTAACCATTTTTCTGGCGAAGAAAAAAAATAAATTTAATGCGAACGAAGGCTACAAGAATGCGGATTTATGTGGTTACAGAATCAAGATGTTCGACATTTGAAAGAAAAGTCTTCAATTCAAGCAACTGTTGGGCACATGCTTATTTATTCTATAATAGTGTCAGTCTGAGTATTTAAAGCCATACCTTTTATTTCATGATTATCACGCACGTTTAATACAACTGATTTACATTTAGTGTGCAAAATTCAGACCAGTTTTAAGTTTTTAAATTAATTAATAAACCTATGCGTATTCACAATGGCTGGGAAAAAGAATTGTAGAATAATATTAGCTGATATTCTGAAATGACTTAAGATTAATTTTAAACTTCAGCACAAAGCCATCATTTGTGAAAAAAATATGGATTCTCTTAGAACGGTCGTGAAATAAAACAAATATCGCAAAGCTGAAAATTACCACAAAAAAGTATAATTCGAAACTGAAAGTCTAGTGTAGCTTCTTTTTCAATTTTTTGAATAAATACTTGAAAAAATTTAAAGAATGTCAAAAATTATTCACAAAAAGATGTATGTGTAAAAACGCTCACTCATCATCAAGAGGAAAGTCCGAGTAATGCATTATCATTACATGCAATAGGCTTCATTAACCGCTATATAACAATTTTCATGAAAGTAATGGAAAAGAAAGCTTATAAAAAATTCAGAGATGATGACCAATAAACATTCCATGATCTATCAATACAAGCTTCCATCTCATACAATACTTTCTTTTAAAAAAATATCTTATACAAAAAAATGCAATTATTATCTTTCGGCATCATCTTTAATTTTCCTTTTTTATCCTATTTTGTTTCTAAATTAAAGTTAATGTTCATTTAGCTATATATATTTTTAGAGATACATTTACATCTGTGAGAAGTTATGTCAATGAAGAATCAGAAGTTTTGACATATAAGTAAATATTTATATAGTAGTGAGTAAAAGAACAGGTTTTTGTTCCAAAATATGAGAGAGAACCTATCAGATACCTCGAATCAATTAATATATATTCTGCTCTGAGTCTTTGATTTATGGAACAAAATCGGATTGATGTTTACGTATTTAAATTTATGCATTTTTTTGAATTTGTGCTTTTTGTGGAGGGACTCTAAAAGGCATATTAGTTACTAAATGAGTGATAAAAGGAATTTGCATTTTGGGGATAAATTGATTATGAGAACTAAAATGCCAACTGAATTGCACTATACGTTGCATTTAACAATCAAGTTTTGTATATTACAAGAAGTGGATTGATTTATTACAATTAATGTTATGCTTTAAAATTGTATAGTAATATATTTAGAGAAGGAAATAACTTTTCTTGCTAAGATGAATTTTATTACCGGAATAAAGATCATTAAGTATTTAAATCTTTTAAATGTTTTTATACAGTTTCAAATGAAATAATAAGATTTTAGTTTCTTCGTGTTGCCTTTCAAAAGTTTACGTAGATATTCATTCATACTTACAAGGGATGTAATAATAAATATTTTATGATCATTAGTATATTGTATCAGAAATAAGAAAATAGAATTTTGAAATAATTATCTTCTAGCCGTATAGTAGATGCAAATGTTAAAGGAGAATTATGTGAAGAAGATGGGTATTTAATTTATAAAATGTAATGGTTTGGATGAATTTGGTTTCTATAGTTAAGAAATAATTGAATGCTTAGGGATATATACTGAAGGATTCAAGAGTAATATAGAAGGATTTTGGAATTTTGTTACTTTATTTAAATTATTGAGGTTATTGAATATCATTTTATGTACATGCTTTTATTACCACCATTTACCAGTCACATCGAATAATTTTCTTTAGGATGCTTGTGATTTTCTTTTCTTAAAAAAATCGTATCAAATGAATTTCAGCATTATTTAACTAACCCAATTTTGAAATGACTTTTTATTTATGTTTCTTTTATTCTTCACTTTTTTCAAAACATTTTTAATTTGATCTTAGAAATGGTAAGCCAAAAGTTTAATATATGCAAGTAGTTTTTACATACGAACATTTTGAATAACATTTTATTTTCTATTATGGAAAGCGAATTAAATGAAAACTATTTCAATTATATTTGAAAGGCAATATTTAAAAAAAATTATACATAAAACAGAAAATTAAGAAATACAATTCCATGTACCATTTTAATATTGAAATAAAATTACTGGTAATTCAATTAAAAAATTATTAAGATCATTTATGTATTATATAAATTAAATCCAATTTTACATAAGTTCTACAATAATGATTATAAATATTTTAAATTGGTTCATATCCTTTTAAAACATATTTTTAATATTAAAAACCCATACGTTAAATTATCGAGATTACTTTCTGTTTCAAATATCTAGTGACATTATATTTACTCAATTAAATCAAACTGCTTCCCGAAAAACGTTATATTAAATACACCAAGGATCTTTAAATACTTACTTTTGTCGAAGCAAATAATATCCTCCGGATTTAGCCAAAGCGACTGAAAGAAAAGAAAATATTCAATCAATCTGCATAAACATTCTTGTCGACAATTTAACAACAGCCACGATGGGATGATTACTCTGTTTCTAGAAGGAGAAAAAAAGCAAATATTCTCGGTAAGAGCGGGATGCCTTCTGGGTCCATTTGTTTCTCGTTACCATCTATTTACAGAAATTTGCTTAGGTAATGAGAAATTAAGCTTCAAGAGAATGGTTGTTTTTACTGAGGAACTAAATTCCCTGCACAACTAACAAATTCTTTGGAAATAAAATGTCTATATGCTTTACGTCCACGAATTAATTATAGCGCTAATTTTTCTGTTATTTTATTATTGATAAACTATGTAATTATTTAATACATAATTTAATAAATCATATAAAAAATTAAGTGTACTGATTTACATTATGCATAAGCCTTTCAATATTTCACTTTTTAATCTGTCGGTTAATAACTTAAAATAATTAATCAATTAGATTGAGAAAATAAAGATTGATTTGACTACTGCATATTTTGTAAATACCATCAGGCAAAATAATAGATACCTTACAGGTATGTGAAAAGCTTTTTCTGTGGTGTATTTTCATCCCCGTTCAAGTGAAAAGAATAATTGTACATTTTTTGTCCTTATGATCCTAATTATTGGTGTAAATACCAAACAAATTTATTAGACGGTAGTAAGAGTGCTTTCAGACAAGAATAAACCACCAATGGTAGTAATGGATTCCATAAAGCCAGTATTCAATTATCTATCGTAACTTAACCATCTTCACAAATGTCTAGGTCGAGGACACAATACATTAATGAGTTCCATAAAGCCAATATTCAATGATTCATCTCTACCTTAAATTTTACACAAATGTGTCTACGGTGAAAATACAATTCTGAATCCATACATTTATTAATATGGAAAATATGACGAAAGTCCAAGTTTGTAGTAGAAAAATAGTTGAAATTTCCTTAAATGAAGTAATTGTCCTTCTTTTGAAGGATGACATAAATGCCGGCTAAAAGTCTTGCAATCATTTGGTTTGATTGTTAGTGAACGTATGCAATAGTTTGGAATATAATTATACCTAAAATGAATCAGACAATTAAAAGATACTTTAATTTTCGTACAAAGGAAATTCAACAGGATAAATGAATGTTGGAATGTTGTTATCGGCTGTTGTGAATTATAAAAGAAGGAGCATCATATCCGTGTGAATAATTTCGAATTTTAACATTTATAAATAATTGACACTTATTTTGTAAAGTAAGATAAAATATTAAATGTTTATATTAAGTAATTGTTACTTAATTTATGAATTACATATTATAAATAACATTTAAAAATTCTCAAATTTTTTCTTGAAAACCAAGTACAAAATTCCAGTTCAAATGAAGGAATATAATGCGGTATAGGTTTACTTTTATTTTAAACTATTGTCATAAGATTGTTTTAAAATTAAATTATTTAATAAAAAAAATTGATATTTTATATTATCAAATACTTCACATTACTTTTAATTCAACGTTAATTACTGTTTCAAGTAACTAAATAATATGTAAGTAAAGCTGTAGCGAATTTTATGATTGAAATCAATTTTCTCAGAACGCCTTTTTCTAGATCAAAGTTTTCCTCTTTGACACATTGTAAAGCCTCAAGGAGGGAAGGAGGGACGTAATAATCCTGAAGTTTTCAGTAATATATACATTACCAATTCTTTCGTTAGATAGGACTTATGAAGAACCAAAAAGAAATGTCCGCGTGAACACGACTGATATTTTTTGAGTTAAATTTGGAAAATAAATGACAAAGTGTAGGTGTATTGACATTGCGTTCTGGTGACGTTGAACCAAATACTCACTACTTAAGGTTTGTCCTGTATATGTTACCCAATTTGTTTCACTTCTTGAAACAGAATACAGAAATCAAGAAATGCTGTTGAAGAAGGAATCAGAGGGTCCCTTAATCGAGCACATTCTATCAACACGATAAACTTGCCAACTGTGTAAGTTTTGTATTTTAGTTTAAGTAACCGCAAAAAAGTGTATTAATTATAATTTACTCGATAATATGGTGTTGAATATTTATTCGAAACTAGACCAGAAATTGCAGGGGCTAACTTTTTATTTAACTTGAAAGTTGTATCATTATCCATAAAAATGAAATTAGGGAGAACGGCAGCCCTAAATAGGCGAAAGAGGGGTCCAGAACTTCTTTCTTAGAACTCATAGTAGTTACAGAACGTCTCTCAGAGATATAGAGGTCTGCGCGAGTCCATCAGCATGATGTCGGCACAGACCACCGAATCTCCGTGCCATACCGGTATCTTTGTCGAATTTTTTTTATAACAAGAAGATGGGGCTAGGTTCTCTTCATTTGTAGGTGCATATATAATTAAAGGTTGAGGGAAATTCAGACTTATCAGTGAATAAAATGGCCTTCCACTAATCAATGTTCAAATGTCGATGTTTTGGGCTCTATGATTATTGAACTGTCCTGTGCTCATAAAAAAGTGGGATGCAAGCAGCAGATCTTTTAGTAAACAAACTTCTTTCATGTATCCTTCTGGAAACAGATATTCTTGAAATTTTGGCTTAAGACTCCAGTCTACTGTCTGTTTTCATTTCATGGATGTAATGTTAATCCTATGGAAATTCAACTACCGTTCTCAAATCTTAACTATTTGATCTATCTGAATGCAATAAAGTGGATCTGTAAGAGCAAAAAATAATGCATGCTTTTGTGGAATTAAATTTTTTATCCGAGTTTTAAAAATATTTTAAAATATTTCAAAGAACAAAAAACTCACAAATGAATATTTAAAATTGGGATAAAAATATTTTCATATTGGAAAAGAAATTTAATTCAGCAGAATCATTCATTATTTTTCTCTTTTAAGATGGAATTATTACATTAAAATTAATGAAACAGTAAAACTTTGAGAACAGTAGTAGAAATTCCAAGGGATTAACGTTGCGTCCAGGAAATCAAAATGGCCGGTAGACGGGGGCCTTAATTGACAAACTGTATTTCAATCTTTTCTTGAACTTATTCTTGAATGATGTGTTATGATTAAAAAGCCTGACGTATATTGTCTGGAACACAGTGCTGTACGTTACGTTAAATTCTTTATTTTTATTATATTTCTATTTTATACTTCCTGTTTAACTGTTTGTTTCATTAAACTAGACGTTAAATTTTAACAAACCTATCACTGAAAATAAACTCAAACTGAGAAAAAGAATTAAGCTACCTCGAAATTTACGTACAATCTTATAATAACAAATACAAAAGATTAAGTATATATTATACAGTCCAATTAAAACGTATTTCTTTAGAAATAATTGAGAAGTGACATAAGTTTTTATCTAATCCAACTTAAAATAGTAAGCTAATGATAGAATTCACTATTAATCAAGAAACATGGTATGGAGAAAGAAAGTATTATAAATAATATATCACTGACAAAATATTTAATGCTCTTGTGAAAATCTTAGTTTTAACTTGACTTTGTTACAGACTCTAACTTATTAACATTTTACTAAAAACTTCCCTCAGTCAAAACCATTTTCTGTTCTTTCGGATATTGTGCACTTAAAAGCAAATGTAATAATAATAGAACTTTTGATATTTAAAATAAAGAACAATCCTTTAATATTTAAAATATTATATACTTTAAAACTTTTCTTTAGAATACAGATAATTCATTTGTTAGCTGTTTTAATAAGGAATTTTTCTAAAAAGTAAAAAAAAGCAAAAATATATTACTGATTGCAAGACAAAGAAAAATAAATATAAGTAAAAAAAATGTTATGGAATTGCACTTAAGGAACACTAAAATATTATTAGATTTGCACATATTGGTGTTAATTTTTAGAATAACAAATATGGAAAAAAAATTCATTTCGCAGTTTTATGTGACTGAGATAACCTACTTTGAATCTGTTGAGGCCCAAAGTCCTGCAGCGTAGAAGTTGAGAAAAGTAAGTGTTTGAACACAGGTATTGTCACTTCAGTGAGGTTCAAAATTGCGAGGTTCATCTCCAATAGCTCTCGTTTTGCTTCTGGTGAGGCGTTAATAAAACCAACCAATTAATGAACCAATCCACAATTTTGTAAATAATCGTGAAAGTTACTTCAAAAATGAATTAACAAGAATATTTTAACATTTAAAAGGCCAAGTTAATTATATTTCGCATAAGGATTTAAGATATTACTGTATCGATAAAGTATATCTTTTAAATAAAGCTTTATTTTTGAGCTTACATAATTATATTCTGTGTAAATTACAATAACAATTAAATTTTATAATAATAAAACAATAACTAACACTTATGTCACAATAAAAGTTATATTTCGGAAATATATCAGGAGTGGAAAAGAATTATATGTTTTTTCAAAACTGAAGTTAAAGTTTAGTCAAAATTCCTTGAAAAATATATACATGTTGAATTAGTTTAAACACTCTTAGAGTTTAATTTACTAAAACTGTATACAGGACTTAATTATAGCTTCTTAATTTGAAAAACAATGGGTCTGAAAACTTTTAACTGTTTTTTTTATAAAAGTTTTTCATAATTTAAAAATGATTAATTTGCTGCAATAATCAATGATACAACATATAAGAAAAATTCCCGGAGTTACAATTTTTATTTCAGAAAAGAAAGTAAGCAATATTTTTGAAATAAAATAGAGGTTTCCTAAAATTCTAAGAAAAATGGTAATTAAATTAAACAGAAAAACACGCATGGCTGAAACATATTTGTCAGTGTTGTCGAAATTTACAAAGATAAGTTACAAATATTTTACCAATGGGGAAAAATAATTAAAGAAAATTATCTTAAGTTATTTCAAATCTTATAATATCTTGGTTTGATAAATTTGATAATACTTGATAAACATAATTATAATTTGAGCACTATTACATAATGTGTAATTTTTGTATCTTTAATAAAAGTGAAATGTTTTTAATTGAAAAAAAAAAGTATAATTTCAATTTTTGAATTTCTTAACATTAAAGAACTTGATTACTATCATTATTTCTTATATAACCACCCTACTAACTATTTTAACAAATTAAAAATTATATTATTACATTGATCATTCTTTGAAATTTTCTGAAAAATTGTCACGTGTATTTCAAAAAATAAATTTCCCACATTTTTTTCCCCTTAAGAATAAATCTAAATCAAAACAATTTTTTTTTAAATTTTGTTTCATGAATATTTTGTTAATTTAATATATTATTAATTCTGCATGAAAATTATAATATTATTGCAATAATTTTCTAGTACCCTATATTAGGTTACGTATTATAAATCTATCGATAATCAGTCAATATGATCTACTGATAACCAGGTACCAATAAATCTT
The DNA here is from genome assembly GCA_019974015.1 of Nephila pilipes. NCBI lineage: Eukaryota > Metazoa > Arthropoda > Arachnida > Araneae > Nephilidae > Nephila > Nephila pilipes. Next base: position 117,758 of record BMAW01028157.1, on the reverse strand, counting down.
GTATTATTCACTTGCATCGTAATTGAGACCAGTACTTCAAAATATATTTAGGGTAAAAGGCAGGGAATTATTAATCATGAAATGGAAGTGATTTCAAAGTGATCATGTATCATGTTACATGAGTTAGGAAGGTGAGGTTCACGTATCATTCTCATCACTTGAATGAGATTTCAAATTACGATTTTCAAAACAACAAACCGAAAAGTGTAAAATTTATTTTCAGAATAAATTTCATTAGTTTCTCTTTGACTATGTTGAGGAAATGGTAACATATATACTTAAAATATATACCTTATTTAATCATAAAATACAATAAATATTTAGTTACAATGAATATTAAATCTTTCACATAATTTAATCATTCTACAAGTATAAATAACTGTTTGAATGGATAATTAAGTCAATATATAACATCTTAAGATTAAATGTAAGAGAGCATGCATGTTAATTTTTTTAAATATGCAATTAAATTAATCTGTGATTAGAGGGATGAGACGTATATATGTCTTTGAAGATCGGCTGAGAAAAACAAAGTTCACCATAAGAATTTATATTTCACATATTAATTAAATATATTCTATAAATATTAATATATTATATTTATAGAATCTAAAAGTCTAAGAATTTTAATTTTGCAAGTCCTTGTTTGAAACATAAAAATTTTTTATATGATTTCAATTTTTGTTGTATATTAAATTGTATAATTTTTGTGCCAAACTTTAATGAATAATAATTGAATTTACGTAAAATGCATTTCGTAAAGATAGTTTCTAAGAGAACAATAAAATTCATTTAAGGAAGAACAAATTGATTTATGAAATATGTAATGAAAAAACAGCTAAAAAATAATTAAAATTTAGATTTTATTTTATTGTTTAAGTCAAACTTTTTGAATAGACATAGCAAAAGCTTTTATGAAACGTTCAAATGTTTGATGCATACCCTCAAATCTAATACTGGGAATTAATGTAAAATAAATCTAACTCTTACTATAATTGGAGAGTATATATGTTTAAATTATAAAATTTTCTAAATAGTACCTGATTCTGTGAAAAATAATATCTTACAGCTAAAATAATTAAATATTCACAGAATCATTGTACATATTTAAGAGAATAGTTTTCCAGCTGTAGAGAGTAACATTATTTTTATTCTAATATATCTAGCATGAATGTATAAAAACACATAACGGCGATTACAAGTTATTTGTGCTTTAGAAGAGGCATAAAATTAATAAAAAAATTTACGTTCAATCTCCAATAGTGGCCGCGGTAGCATAGAGGTTAATTCAGCGGACACATAAACGGTGGTTTTCGTCCAGTCGTAAGTTCCAGCCAAAATACCATTACAGACCCCCGTATAGCCAGAACTGATGCACGTTAAATCTGTCTGAGCTCAAAGTCCTCCCAATGGCATGATGTGGAGGTTAGGAGAAGGTGTGCCTGCTCAGGTTTCGTCCTCGTCACTTGACCGCGGTTCAGAATTACGAGGTCCGTCACCAATAACTCTCGTATTGCTCTCAGAAAGAAGTTAATAAGAACAATCAATCAAACAATAGTATTGCTTGAGTAAAACATTCGTTTTGTAAATGTTTAGGATCTAGTTATTCATTGTTAAATTAAATTTAAAGACAAGTTTTAGATTTAATTTAAAATATATTATTACATATGTTATCTAAACTAAAATAATAATTTTTTTAGAAGTGTGTTTTATGTTCTTCAAATAAGTAAGTAGTATCTAGAGCTTTATCTCCTGTGATGCGAAAAAAAAGTTTTTAACTTCTTTTCCTTTCATATCCAATAACGGCTCACTAAGTTTCGAAACTAGGGCTTTTGGTAAATCGACTCTCCGATCTATCACGGTATCAGGAAAATGTTATCAAAGGAGACTTAACAGTTTTGTGTTACGATCTGTGGTAGGATTTGGTAAACTGCTTTTAGAGCTCACGCTGTACGACAAATAATATTGGATGAAAAAGAATTTTAAGAAAGCATATAAAAATATTGCGAAGGGAAGAGGACAAAAATTGTGTAATGACTTTATTCGAATCTTGATCATAGTAAGATGTGAAACGCATACAAATTACTAGATTGTATACGTTCGGAACTACTTCAAATTATCGTCACTGAAAAAGAAATAGTAATCAATATTTGCTTTTAATTCGCGTATGATTAATATTAAACTGTTATCTCATGAAACTATAAATAGTTCGTCAAATTGACTATCTGCTAAAATTTAACTTCAGTTAAGAGGCGAAAAAAACAGTAAAATATTTTGTATCATAATATTCTTTAAAATAATCTTTCATCAATTAATATCATACTGTAGTATTATTGGTATGAAACTTTATCAAATATGCATGGAGTATTACATTAATATTAACCAGAAACATATAACAAGTGTCACTGAATATAAAAATAGAAGAATTAGAGCGATTTACCTAATAGCAAAAACTAAATACTAGCCAGAATATATGGCTGGGATTCTAAAAATGAGCTTAACAGAAATATAAGTTTAACTATAAATTTTAAAAAAAAAAACTGTTGCTCTAGGAAAAAATTAACAATATTTGAAAACAATCTTTTCGTATGTGATTATGTAAAATATCTAGTTAAATTACATTCTAAAACAAGACAAAAAACAAAAAACGACGCACCAAGAAGTAGTTGCCTGATTGTAATGAAATTTCATATGTGAAGACATTTGGACCAAACATGCCAAAGATTAAAATTTGGAGTCCAATGAATGAATAACAGGAGCTACCACGCAGAAAGAGGTCGTATCATAGGACTGAAAACTGCAGGTTGTGCAAATCGGAGAATCTCCCTTTTTATGGGTCGAAGCGATGTGGCGATTAGAAGATGCTTGCCATGGCAGATTTCCGCATCTTGATAGTAGCTGTCAACCTAGGGCCACAGCAAAGCGGGAGGACAGAGAGATTGTCAGATCAGCTGTCAAGCGCATGATTCATCGCTATCAACCATCAAACGTGCGAACCGCACAAGAGGGTCCACCATGACTATTCACATAATGTTAGAGCGAAATATACGCTCGTACCGACAGCTAAGCCACCTGCCAATCACACCTGTAACTACACTGTCGAGCCAATTTACAGTGGTGATAGGCTCGATTAGGTTAGAATGATGCTGACTGGGGACGTATGACATGCCACGTCGTGTGGCAGCTTGCATCCAGGCTAAAGATGGGTCAACACCTCATTGAGCTTGTTACTTTGTAATTATGTACCTCTAGAATAAATCGTTCAATTTTTCTGAAATTTCAATAATTTTTCTATTCTGTACATAATTTTCCTATCCACCAATTTTTGTCTCCATTGGACAACTCCTTCTTGGTGCGTCGTTTTTTTTTTGTTTTTTTTTTTTATATAGAGAGTAAAAGCTGCATTTTAAGAATGATTTCAAAGCAATCTATATTTATTTATTGAGGAGGTAAAATTTTTTTAAAAAATACAATAAAGAAAGGGTTGTGAATTTCTAAATTTGACTAAAAGGATAAGATTTTTTCTTAAACTTAAATCTTAAAAACTTTTCTCAGGCTGCATGTTATTATTGCTCTTTCTCTCTCTTGTCTGCATTTCATTTACTTAAGAAACAATATTTACTCTCACTTGAGGGGGAAAGTATTTGATATTCTAATATTATCATGGGTCTTGGGAGATAGAACCTCCCACACTACAATATTCTGGTTATAATAGAGAAATATCTTCTCTTTTTCTCATTTTCCACTGTAATAATTATTATTTTTCCTTGCTCCTTAACGCTTCTCTTTAATAACGTAAATTTAGCTTTTGATAAATTAGCAATGAAGAAATAAAAAAAAATGCTATAAAATTCGCTAATAATGTAAATTAATTCAATATTTACAATAAGCACGTTATCACCTGAAATGTTCAAACACATACATATCCAATCGTTACAGAGGGGATTGATTTGTGGTTCTTAATGATCTTTATTTTGGTATAAAAAGGCGAGTGTAATAATTCTTTAGTTAAGTATCTATAGTTAGTAAGCTATCCTGATGAAATAAGCGAGATTTAGTCTCAGATTTAATCACATGACAATGAAAGCATTATCAAATATTTTTTGAAAATTGAGTATTCCCAAGAAAGTCTTCAAATTTCGAATATTAAAAAAATAGGTATTGATTTTGATATCGGATAAATTAATTAATGATTACTGTAATTACTTATTATATAGCTATATAGATTTAATATATTAGTTTTAATTATAAAACTATAAGCTATACGAATATTTTTCAGTCTCTCTGTCTCTCCCTACGATACCGCTTCCGAAAATTTCTTGTATAGAAAGTGCAAGCAGAAATATCTGAAGCGGTTGAAAAAATTTCCTTTTTAAAAATTATGTCTCACTTAGAAACTGATCGCTAAATTTTAAGCAATTATTTCTAAATACTTTTATATAAAAATACTTTGATCTTTAAAATTGCATTGTATGAAAAGAAGATATTTATATTTCTGTACAAACTACACATTTAATATGATTAAAATATTAAAAAAAAAAATTAAATCCTTCTTTTAAAAGAATTGTATGTCATACCACAGACTCATCGTATAAATAAATACTATTTCTTAAAATAGCAGTGAAACAAATACCACATTTATTATTTTAAGCAAATATGTTTATTTTATAGAATGATAAAATTCATTTGGCTTTATTCGTATGTAAGTTTTAATCGAGAGTATCTCAAGATTATTTACGAAATAAATACAGATACCTATAAGACTATTGATTATCATACATTTGAAATTAGGGTAACTACTATTAGAAGTATAATAAAGATGAAACATTAGGCATTAATATATCAATATGCATTGTATTTTAAACAGAAAATTGTAAGTGCTTGTTTTCAAGAAAAGTAGATTTTATGACATAAAAAATGTATTCTTATCATTTTTAAATGTAACCTAATTTCCATATGTTAGGCTAAGATTATAATATCATTTCAGGTACGTTATTTTTTTGAATATAATGTTTTGAACGGTAAAAATTCAATTTTTCAATGTTTAGTCTTTGCGCTCAAAGTAATTTGATGAATTGGATGTTTGGATATATAAAACGTTTTTAAACATACTTTTCGGTCCAAAGGTAAACATAACATTTATATAATTTTAAAAGAGAGCAAATAAAATACAAAATTCTAAGCAATAAAAGACAATATTTACAGAAAAAAGTAAAAATAATAGAATACAAATTAAAAGAATTTCAATAAAATGAATAACCTACAAAAACAATACATGCACATTGAAAATGCGAACTGAATTGTGCGGTTAAACATGTTCTATGATACGAATCCTCCTCCAGTGCATCTTGCTAAGTCAAATTCAGATCACTTCAAAATTTAAATTATAATTGACTAAACGAAAGAAACAAGAAAAGAGGTGTCAAGACACTTCAACGAAAAAAATTCAAAACCAAAATTTTTCATCTAAAAACTTTACATAAAGATTTAAATAGAAAAGTGAAACAAAAACATATATAAATCCAGACTTGTAAAAAGAAAAAGTCCACTTATATAGAAGTAAAAACTCAATTCAAAAGATCCTATCACATATGTATGTAAGTGATATATATGTTATATATGACATGTACACTACATAACAGGGAAAATACAACACCTAGAACACTTGCTCCAAAAGTCTTGAAAATTGGCAAATAGAGTGACTATACAGTATGCTTAGTAATTTAGTAGATCCCTATTTTGATGACAGTACATTCAGCATTTCGTCTAGGTACAGACTGAATGACAACATGGCAAACGGAGACACCTGTGCTCCTGACTCAATGACAGCTTTTATAATGGACACCATGTATGTAGGTTTCAAGATGCCATTCGGCAAATAATGGACCTGTTAGATATGGAAACATTAAGAGTGCCCTGCCATTGCCGCAAAATGTCAATGATAGTTCCCCGAGAGGTAATTAGCTCAGGCATGCGGGCGCCTCATTTTAGATTTCTTAGGCAAGATCTTAAACATAATCCATTACAAGACCTTATCGTTCTAACACATGGCATCTTTCCACAACATCCAAAAACTCTGCCATAGATTCCTCATTTTCCGTAACACTTTTAGCAAAAAGAAGCAACTCTTCAATTTCTTGGTCATTTGAGAAAAACATTGTGGTCTCAGTGTTAAAATCCAGGAATCGTACCTGACTAATATGATAAATATAAAATCCTTATTTGTAGATTTTCGGAACTTTTTTCTGGCTCTGGATTTTGTGCATTGGAGAAACACTTTGTATAGGGCTTCTTGATCCTATTCTGAGAGTTTTCTAATTTAAAGAATAAAACTTTCGATTGTTTCCTCAACATGTATCAACACTTCATTTCAGTTTGTGACATGGGATATCACTTGGAGTAACTGATATAATCTCAGAAGGGTTTCGGGAAAAAGATCCAATATGTCTGGGGCAAACCAGCTAACTAATAGATATCACTTGCTATAAAACTGCGAATCTTCTGATGAACTCTTTGTTAAGCCCAGTAAATGTGTTGCATACATGGGATCTTTGAATAGCATATGTGCCATATTGTCATCATTATATGTTCCAGCACCTTGCTTCCACAAATTAACAAATTAAAATGGGTTTTATATTTTTGTTTTTTGTTGTTGGTTCTTGCGCAAATCTATGTTTGCTGACCACTTTTTAAAGTCCAGTTTATCTGAAATGCGCAATGAGCACACGCAAAATCTGATTTTGGCATTAAAAAAGAAATTGCAAGACCGTAATCCTCTTCAATTGGGGCTATTTCACCAATTCGCTGTAAGCTGTTTTTCATTATTGGTATAGCACCGCATTCATAGCAACGCAAGTAAGAACTTTTTAGCTATAGAAATTATGATTTTGTCATTGACTATCGTCATGTACATTTCGTGTGCTATTTTCATTTCACTAATCTGTATAGGTATTAGTAACGCAATAATTCCATCCTAATTCCGTTCGTTACTTTTCCTGCTTGATGATATCCTGAATTTCTTTGCAGTACACAAATTTCACAAGTTTACTTAAATATATCGTCGAGTGTCTTAAGTTTTCATAAGCAATTCATTAGTCCTCTATATTAATCAATCTGATTGAAAATATAATAATCAAGTGATACGTTAATTTATCCGTATTTGTGCCACTGTTTGATGAAAATTGTTTGTACTCGTTCTGGCGGGTTGACCTATAGCATCCCGTTCTAAAATGAGCTTCAAGTTTTTCTCATTTTCTTAACCTCTCGTTCATGGGACAATAAACAAAATTCTCGATACGGTATGGATCAGGAGAACTAGTTGTCTCACGTTCTTCAGAATAACATTCTTTTTTTCCCTTTGTGTCGAGCTCATAATAAGATAGAAAGGTATTCAATCCTGCTTTCAATGTAGCAATTTTTAAAATAAAACACTTCGATTTGGACAGATTAAAAAATGTATTTAAAACAAGTGCATCCTCACTTAAGAAGGAAATCATATCAGATTTCTTATCGACATAGCAGATTTTGAATACCTTTGAATCTTCAGAACTGTCCTGTACTTTGTTAACGATTTGGGCTTTAACCATTTGACGTTCTTGCCTCAAATTATTTTCGTTGCAAAAAGTAGTTTGTCTCCCAAATACCTTGCCCTCATCTCTTCATTTCTAAGCATTTGAGCTTTAAAAAATAATCATCAAATAGATTGAGCATAACAACAATTTCTTCAGGAGACTGAAGAAATCCCTTGGAATAATAAAATCCTTAGTAGAGCCAATGTTTATTTTAATATCTTTAGAAAGACGCTATTACATATCTTAAGAATTGTTATTGTCCGGTAATGAAAAGGATTTTAAAATGAATATTTTTTGTGTATTGACTATATTCATAATGTTATATTGTAATCATATATTTCATGACATAATATGTGAATAAATTCTTGTAAAATACATAATCTAATATTTAAGAATTATTGTGGATTTGTATTAAAAATAATTTTCATATATGTAAATATTTGTGCATGATACTGATATTTGTCGAAAAATGTATTCCACTTCATGTGTGTACTTTTTATTTATTGCAAAATGTAACAAAAATATTTTTTTTTTTATTTCTTACAAAATAAATATTATTTAATTTTATGAATTACTTTTATTTTAGTTTGATCTAAAATTTGTACACAAGTAAATTTAAGCTATTTTTAATATATTTTCATAAAATAACATCATAGTATTGAAAAACCAGTGTTGTTAACTTTCAAGATATTTGGGCAGCTTTGTAAAACTTTTTATATAGATGACTACACATAATGATGATAGAGAACCTATTTCTCTTTTTACTACATAAGTACAAATTCATATAATCGAGAAATAATATATATTTTACAGTTTTTTTTTTTTTAATATGGTTAATTATATTGAAGATATTAAGGTTTCACTGTTTTCGAAGAAGGCTCATCAGGTTTTCCTTCTAGTAATGCTTTGTGGCGATTGTAAAGTAAGCTATTATACATATAGCATAAAACATTGACAAAAATAGCTGTTTTCTCCGATTATTCTTCAACAAATTAAAGTAAAATTCAGATGCTTTAGGATAAGACTAAAATACGAGGTGTGGCAATTGAATAAGGAATCTGACGCTGCTACAGATGAAGTACGACCAACTGCTGTTTTATGTAAAGCCTTCTCTTTCGAATGTAGTGCCTCTGGTTTCTGTAGACAAATCCATAAGCCCTTCAATTCATAAGGTTCGCATTAGAGGGTTTTTGTTTTTGTTTCGACTGAAAATGATAAACGGGTAACGAATGGTTATGAATGTTCAAATGAAATTTGGAAAAACTGCTACTCATAATATATTGAAAGAAGTATATATCAATGAATGTTTAATGCGAGCACGTGCTTTTCAGTGGTTTGAGTGTTTACAAGATGGCACAGAAAACGTTGAACATGATTAACGCCCGTGTCGCCCTTCCAACTCAATAACGAATGTCAATGTCAATATCGAAAAAATTGATAATGTGGTTCAAATTGACCATTAGTTAAGTAATTGTGCGACTGTAGGAATTGGCAAAGAGTCTATACGGATAATTGTTCTGCTAAGGAAATGCACCGACACATTCCACATTGTCTGTCAAAAGGTTTCTTGTCATGTACTACATCCCGTTGTATGACCATCTGCCTTATTCACCGGATCTAGATCCATGCGACTTCTATCTGTTTCCTATGGTGAAATCTGTATTAAAAGGAACAAGACATGAGACCGTTGAAGCTGTGAGAGAGAAAATGTCACGTGTCTTGAAGGAGCTGGGTGAAGAAGACTTCCAGTACTGTTTCAAACTATGGAAGATTCACTTGCAGCCTTGTAGGGATCAAGGTAGGGCGTATATTGTAGGTGAAAATAAGTAAATATATAGGAAATCAAAATAAAATATTTTGCAGCGTCAGTATCGTTATTTTAAAGCCCTACCTTGTATTTCAGAATATTTTTTTCTTAAAAAGGATGATTATAATTTAAATATAAATTTAATGAGAATTTTTGTACCAAATTTTCACAATCTAGTTTAGCATCCTTCCTGACATATCCTAAATCCTGTTCATCATATTATAATTGACTGTCTGGTGTTTCATTACAATTTTAGCACATATTTAAATCAGCTGTTTCACACTCATTTGATTTGGTAGTAAGAGCCTCAACTTGTTGGCGTAATACAAAATTACATTTTTATATAATGTTTAAGATTTTAACATGGGTATTTCATATCTTGGGGTTTTTTTTATAACGTGGTTTTCAAAACAAATGTTGAAAAAATTGAAGTAAATGATTTGTGAAGTATATTCACATTTTATTCTATGCATTTACTCTATCATTCAACACTAGCATATATTTATATATAATTCATTAAACTGTGTAAAGGCACTTATAAATGTTAACCATAGATTAAAGCCGAGCATATTTTCTAGCCCTTTTATTCGATATGAGAAACAATTTAATTTATAACACAATCAATCACATCATTCAGTAAAATACTGTGCTAAATATTTATTATATGAACTTTGCAAGATAATTCAGATATAATATAAAGTTACTTGATACTTGTACAATGTTTCTTTACAAAATTTCCTCGCGTTGATAAACTTTAAAAGCACATGAATGATCTATTCTAAAGAATATACTCATGCCAAGATGAATTATTAAGTAAAATTGAAGTTGTGGTGTTAGCGAATAAGAACAAGAATCCATTTTGCACTAAAGAGAACATAATAGATTGCTAAGGCGCGTGTTCAAGATTCACAGAATATTAATCTTTATACATCATCTCAAAATTGTGTACGTGTGTGTTTTTTTTCTCTAAGGTATCATTACATTAAGAATATAATTTTGAAAGTAAAATTTTATATATTTTTTTATAAATCATATCGATTATCAATAATTTAAGGTTTGGTATGTGTATGCTATTTACATTGTCAAAATTTTAATTTCAGCACTTCATTTTATATTAAAACATAAATAAAAATTATATTTGATTAATAATATTACTTTATGCAAGAAAAAGAAACAAATAGAGATAATCTTAATGCGAGAAATTTAATCTATTTGAAAAAGTACATGCAATTTACATATTCACATATCAATATAAGCTAGATTAGAATGATTATTGCATTTATTTAAATATTGTTGATTCCTATTTAAGATGTTATAATAAACTTATGATTAAATTGATTTTCTTTGTGTAAAACAAATAAAAATACAATTCGAAATACAAAATTACAACTTTTTAAATCATAAATCAGTATATAAATATAAACATATTTACATACATGATAAATAAAAAGTGTTTGTAGACAAAGAATACTATCATTCAGAAATACTTAGTCATGGTTTTGCTATTCATATATAATTTCAGTTAGCTTAAATTTATTTTGAAACACAAAACAAGTTTAATAAAGCATCACAAGTATACAAACAAACGCCAGAAGTAAGTTCAGTGAAATGCATTTTAACAACACGATTAAAATACAATGAAGCTCAAGGCATTCAAAAACATAGTAAGATTATTTTCTGCCAAATATAGTTTTGAATAATGTAAGAATTATGATAGTAAATATATCAAACGAAATGAAGTTGATGTACTAGATATATGTACCATGTAAACCAATACCAGTCGAGTTAGTGGGGTCTATTTTTACCAATGAGATTCAATCAGTAAACGCAGGTTAGGAGATTCGCAGTTAAGTAACCACAGTTAAAATATAAAGGTATTTCCCCTTTATAGTTTATACCTACGGTTTTCTTTTTCATAACCTCGGTTTCTCAACTCAATGTTTCGTAGTCCGGTCCAGTTGAAAGTCAATACAGGCGTTGAAGATCGTAATTAATTCATTAAGAAGAAAAAAATTGATTTACATACATGTTTTACCTTGCATTTCAGTCCAAAAACTGTATTGTAAATTACTTTATCTCCATTTCTTGCATTTTTAATTTTTATTATATCGAATCAGAACTTTCAAAAATATTATAATTTTCTTAGTTTTCTTAATATTATGATTTTTAGCTTCATAATGGTATCATAATTCTTAATATTCACACTTTGCCATAAAAATTTGGGAACCAAGAATTAAGAGTGGGATTGTTACGAACCTTTGCATGAAAATAAGTGTCATGCAGATATGTAAATGACAAGAAATGTAGTGTGATTACGCATTGCGTAATGTCACCAGAAAGCGTTGAACTTCGTTCTCCCTAGATTATGAAAGAGGAGAGAAGTTCTTTTTTGGGTGTATTTAATCTGTTGCACATAGGGCCGCTTTTTAATTAGAAATGCCACTACGCCGTCATCGGAGAAAATAAGAGCATCTGTCAGAGTTGAAGAGGGGAAGAATAATAGGGATGATGATTCTTCCTAGCTGAACGAGTCGGCTCGTCACGTAGACCATTCTGACTTTACTGTGAGGAGGTGTTGGGACCAGTAGACAAGCGAGAAGTCTGTTACACAACGATTGGGCTCAGAACGCCCTCGACAGACCAATAGTCACATCATGCGATATACACGCATAGCGCAAACTGTCTCATTGTCCACCATCCATGCCCTGGTAACACCAACCCTACAGGCCTCGGTGTCAGTCCGTACCATCGCAAGTTGCTTGGCTGAAGGATAGTTGCTATCGTGACGCCTATTACGTGTACCCCCCTTAATACCCACTCATCGTGGCCTCCATTTGGAGTGGTGTCCCTCTCGAAGAGATTGGACTGCAATAGAATGGAATCAGATCGTCTTTAGCAAGGAGTCTAGTTTCAATTTGGGTAGTGATGACAACGTGTACGTGAGTGGGGGCACCGTGGTAATTGAGTGGTGGCACCGTCTCAATTTTGCCTTCGCTGTACAGCGGCACACGGCTCCCACAACTGATGAGATGGTATGCAATGGCATCGTAGACTATGCATCGACTATTATTGATGCATGAACCATGACAACCCATAGGTATGTTCGTAACATATATTAACCACGTGCATTGCTACCTACAGCAGGGCTCCCAGAAGCCAGTGCTCAATTAGAGAATACCTACCCACAAGGGCAAGAGTTTCACAGGACTGCCTTTGCTGTCTTTCCACCCTTCCTTAGTCTGTTCGATCGCAAGATTTGTCACAGATCGAGGATATTAGAGATCATTTATGACGGCAAGTTAGACAGCCTACGAATTTGGTAGAATTAGTCTCGTTTACAGTAATTGTGGAGCGAGATGTAGCAAGACACCATACGGTACTTGTATGCATAAATTCCCGACCGTATTGAATCATGCATTCATAACAGAGGGGGCACAAAAGGATATTAAAACCTCCAATCATTTGTAATTTTTCTTACAATAAATAATAATTTTTTTTTGATTTTGTAATCAATTACTTACATCAACATTGTACTTCAGTATGTAAAATTTCGTTTTCTTCTGACAACTCTTTTTTGGTGAGCAAAATTTTGTGTCAAATTGTATATTTTATTAATTCTACATAAGTTTATTTCATTTTTATTCCAACATTTATAATTTTTACTCTAAAATTTAAATTTCAGATTATATACATGTATTTTAGTACTTTGTATACACACACACAGACACACACACACATATATATATATATATACATAATTCATTTTTTAATTAATTTAATTCTTAGGGTGTTATTTTTTTAATTTTTTTTATATGTTGTGTAATGAAATAGTATATTATTTATATGCCTTTGAAACTATATTATGTTTTTGTATTCATATTTTTGCATTTTTAAATTTCGTTTTTATACATTTTTGTCTTTGATATTTTCTTTTCATAAATTTTGTAAGAGAGAAAGGGAGATAGCTATTATTCTCTAATTCTTAAATTCAATATTGCACCTAAGTTATGCGGGGTTTTGACAATAGACTGGTTTATTTTAGATTTTAGTTTTAGCACTTTGGAAACAAAAGTTGTTCTTCATGAGGAAGAGTAACAAGTCGTTTTGGGATACAAGTCTATTTTAACTCATTTTTTACGTTTCTTAATGCATTATACGGCATAAAAAGGCACTCTTGGATTCTTTATAAGTGAGATAATAGTAATAATCGGTTGCGCTTTCCTAATAGCTTGGCCGTCCCGATTCCCTGCGTCATCTGACTGTTGGGTACCTAACCATGTTATGCACAAGGCTCCGATTGCGTTCTTGGCTTTATTGAAAACAAGCAATACGCAAGAAATTCGCAAAATCAACTGATACACTACGATTTGCTGTTGAACAATTAGCTTTTAGCTTTCAACTCGTGGTAAAAAACGGTGGATAGCATGTTTAATATTTCTTAAACAAGTTACAATAGCTTATTCATGACTACCATTTCATGATGGTTTCAACACTTCTTTTTTTTTTTCTTATTCGTTGTGGCACCAATTTGTCGTAGTGGATGGGCTTTCTACAAAAAATAAACAACACGAAGCTAATACCCATTGCTCAAGTGAATTATTAGGTCTTTCTAATCAGTGGTTCTTCTTTTACATCCTTTTTTTTTTTTGAAAGTTCAACTTAAAGTATAATCATTATGCAGTAAATAAATTTTTAAAAAACACTATCATAAAAATCAATCAATGTATAATAAATAATACATCACAGGACATCCTAAAATAGAAGCTGAACACCGTAACACAAAAATTGTGTAAACACCTAGAAAAAACACAAATAAACTTAAAATGATTGCTTATAAATTAAAGAAAAAATATTCTAAAATAATAATTGAAAAATGTTATCTACTAATGATAGAAACAGAAGCTTAGTTCTGTAATAAATAAATTAAAAGAGATTTGAATAATATTTGGAAACATATAATAATATACTTTCATTTCCACATAATCTCTATTCCAAAATTATGAGTTTTGTACTTTGCATTTATTTTTCTCTTTAATTAAATACAAATTTAAATGAAAAACGAAATACAAATTTTGAAAATCAAAATGAATTTAAATAAATATAAGAAAGAAAAATAATGTTTTACTTTCACTTAATTTTCAAGTATGATGTAGTATGGAATGTGAATAAATTATTTTTGCCCGTATCAGTCATTTTCAAAATTCATAAAATAATTTAAACAATTTCAACATCACCACATATCGTGATAAACATGAAGGAAATAATAATTTCTCAAATTACTTTTTTTGATTTCCCGTAAAACATAATTTATTGTAGAGCTGGAATTCAAATAAATAAATTCCAGTTGGAGGAAAATATATTGGATATTTTACTTTACTTTTTAATCATAAATATATTTACATAGATGAGGAAGCAACTCCAAATATAAAGATACCTTTAAATTTCGACAAGATGGATTAAAATATCACATAAATCTTATTTTATCTCCTGGAAATCATTTTTATCTATTATTCTTTTAGGTGCTTTAAAAAAGACATATTTTATATTTTACTTCACGAAAAGTGATGGTTTCATTTTGCTTTCATGTTAAGGATTCTTCCTTCCTTTAACACAATTTAAATTCCATCTAATACCCAGCAATCAGTACAGCGGATGATCTAAATCAGATTATGTGCTTTATGCAAGAATGAGTTCTTAAATTTTTCGAAAAGAGAATAAAGTCAAATAGAAGTAAAGAATGCTTTTTTCGATTAAAAAATATAGGCTGTTTTTAAAAGTGAAGTCTATATGAGTTGACACACTGAAAGCTTTTATGTCTGTGACCTATTTTTCTACGCAGAATAAAATATTTTAAGATCAATTTAGATTTCAGAATAAGGCTCTAAAATCCAGATGTCCATAAATTATTTTGGAATTTCCTAATCTTATAATGTTTGATTAAAGAACATAGAGAAACATATTAGTATTTCATATTCGTAAAGTAAAACTCAAATCATTATTAATTGAAAGACCTGAAGAGGGTACTTTGAATATGTATTACCGAAATGATTTGTTGCAATGGCAGAATTTTGGTGATCGACGTTACCATTTCCTGAATATGGCTTACTCAACTTCGGATAGAATGATTTGAAGTCGGATTTTTTCTGTTCATATTCTTGAAGCGTCATTGGGTGATAGATTTTGTTCCAAAGAAGCACAATACGCGCTCTGCTTTGTATTGAGCATTCGCGTTTTTGAATTTCCGTGTCTCAACCTACTACAATGCAAAGCCACTGAATTTGCCGCATAAATTGGCGGAGTACACAAGGCAGGAAATCGAGTTCTACCTTCAAGGAGAAACTGCTGCGAAAGGCTTACATATGAAAATTATTTAACTCAATTCGGGCTAAAAGTTTTTTTTTTAATTGATTAGGAATATGTAATAATATTTTTCGACATATTTTCTTTAATCAAAGCTATGAGGTAAGAAAAATCTGACATTAATATTTAATAATACCCTATATATAAGATACCAAGTCTTTCAAATGTATGGATTTGAGATGCTTTCTATAATAAGGCATTTACAAATTAAATTTTTCTAGTAACAGTCATATTATTTTGAATATTATTCATTTTTTACAAAAATGGATCATAGAAAGCTTGAAAAATAAATAATGAACTATAATTAACATCGTTTGTTGAATATTAACTTTTAAATTCCAGTACTGGTGAAAAATAAAATAAAGAAGTATCAGTTTTTTCTGAACTGAAATTTTTCAAATATTACTGTACGTATAATTTATATTTCACACATATAGTATGCTAGGAAATCTATTCTATATTCTTAATGACATATTTTTCTTTTGATGCTTTTAAAAAACTAGTTTCACTTGAAAAGCTTAAAATTCAATCGTAATTTTACAATTAAATTTACAGCTATATTACATTGCATATTTAGAAAGTATGATATGCAAAATAGGAAAAAAAAATATTTACTTAGCAAGTTTATATGTTCCTCCATTTTCTTGCAATTTATTGTAATTTGATCACTTACCAATAAACATATTTAGTTTGATGTTTCATGTATCCATTCGATAAATTCAAGCAAAAAGATGATAGCGTCATTCTTTTATTAGAATATTGAAAATGTACATTTGAGAAGAGCATTTCTAACATTTCAATAAAAATACCATTAGGGAATGTCTATGATGAGAAGTTATAAGAATAATTAAAAACAGCGGGAGAAAGGGCTTTATGCGTTATTACAGTCTTATTGTTGAATTAAATTCTATGAATTATTATCTCTTAATGAAGTACTATTATACTCAGTATTTTTAAGGAGATTTTTATTCTCTATGTTGGAATTATCTTGGAAAAATTATAGTCATGGAATATAATGAATTAAAAAAATATTGAAAGTATTACAATCAAAAATTTATACAGTAACAATTTATCTCAAAAATAAACTTAGATTATTAGCAGATAGGGATAGATTTCAGTCAATAATGAAATTAACGGTTTCGACAACACAACCGGTTCGAGACGATGAAAAGATTAAGAAGATTTTTCTGTAACTTGATGACTTTCTTCCTTCACCAAGAGACAAGGAAATAAATCAAAGAATACAACCTGGAATAAAGAAAATTCGACTAATATTATTAAGGATTGGCGTAACAAAAGAAACAGGAAAGTAAAAAGAAATAGGAGGAAGATTTCCTTTCTTTGTTCTTTGAATATCTACAGTTATCTTCTTTATTTATTAGTGATTATAAGAAAGAAAAAGTAGTCTTCATAAATAAGTCAACCTTTTTTTTCAAAATCGTAGAGATTAATGTTGTTCGAGACATAATTTATATTTTCTTTGACACAATCTGAAGATAATATTGAAATGATGATCTGTCGTTGGACACTTACATTCTATTCATTCTTATAAAAGTTCTAGTTTTGCTTTATATTAATAGAATGATTTGTCTTTGAATTATACGTTATATACATGGTAAAAGTGTTTTTAACTGCAAAAAATAACTAGCATTTGCAGCAGAGTCTCACAGTGTCTGTGAATTTTATGTGAAGATTAAATAATAATATTAAAACAGTTTTCACATAAATATAACATAACACATTCATCCAAAATTTGTTACTGAATCTGAAATTTTTTCAACATATTTTTCGTTAATTAATTTATTTTATTCATACATTAAAAGATAGTAAAAGTTTCTTTTAAAACATATTATACAAATATTTATTTAGCTGTAGATTTTTAATATTTACTCTTACTCTAGATAAAATAAATTAATATTTATTTTATCATTAATAAAATTAATAAATACTTAAATAATAGTAAATTAATATTTATTTTATCATACTCCCAAAAAGAAATATTTGAAGAGTACAATTGTTTCATTTTCAGAATTTTTTTTTTTTAAATTATTAATGAAATACATCAATGATTATCTCTTAATAAATAACTATTTTCTACAAATGAAGGAAAACTTAGACTTAATTCAATTCGTAAATAGGCTTTACTATATAATTACTATAAAATACTTTCATCGAATTTATTTACTGCTTAAACACATGATTATTAGTTTGCGGTACGATATCTGTACAAATCATGGAATGGCACGTGCTAACTCAGGTATCATTCTCGTCTCCAACCTCTAATTACCTATAACTCTAATAATTTTTCTTGATGCAGGTGAAAAAAATTATAATTATCTAATTAAATTTAATTTCTAACTAATTTTCACTCAACTAATATGAGCAAATTCGTATCTTATAACTAATTAATTACATATTTTACTTATTTTTTTTCCGAGATTGCTTTTTCTCATGAACGTATGTTCATATTTCAAACACAAATGAAAGCAAAATTTGTAATAGTTCTCTTACATCACAAATTTATTTCGAAACACAGGATGTAAATAATATTTGCGTTATTACACTTCATGAAACATTTAATAATGTACGAATGATGATTATCTTTTAGTGAAAAATATATAAGAATTCTAATAATATTCGTGATTAAATAAAACACAAATAATTGGTGCAATTTTGTTCATTGTTCTGGTTTTTAGTATTTGAACTGTTGTTTACAAAACAATAGTATTCCAGAAAAAACATATTTCATGAATGCTCCTAGAAATTATATCTCATAAAAGAATAAAACTATATATATATATATACATACATTTTTGTCTCTGTGTCCCGGTTAATCATATTTACCGTAGCATATATATATATATATATATATATATATATATATATATAGGCTGCGGTAAATATGATTAATCGGGTGACACATACACACACACACATATATATTTAACATTAAATCATTGACTATCAAATTTTCTAAAAAGGCATAAAATTGTACTTTTAAATGTAAAAAAAAAACATAAAATATCATATTTTACAAAGTAGAATGTAAGAATATGAATATTTGATTGATAAACACTATAAATGTTTTCCTTCCATTGTTTCTTTTTTAAATAATGTCCTTCAGGATTTTTCCTTATATCTTCTGTTACTGGTTACTTTGACCGTCCACCTGGTATTTCTTTCAACTCTTACCTTGAACCTGTCTTATTTCTTTATCAGTTTACACATTCCCCATTTTCCTGATGAAGAACCATTTTCTAAATGTTCGAAAATCATACAGTCCTGGAGGAAATGAATCTGCTACTCTTTTAAATTAAAATTTCTATATAAATTTTTATATAAATTTGCAACCATAGCCAGAGAATCATTCAGCGTGCGTTTGTTATCGTTAATGATGACCTTATAAAAAAATTGATCGGGATTTACTGGAAAAACTGTTTTATCAAAACGGCACCAACCACTTTGCTGCTCTGCATGAATATCGTTCTTTAAAGGATCTGTGAAAATGCCCATATCGAGGATAGGTTTGAGGATTATAATTATGAAATTTGAAGAGACTGGAGATTTAGGTGTGCTGCCCGGGAGAGGACGGAAACTGGTTGGGACTAAAACTGCCTAATTAGTCGCTATTGCTGTGGTTAAAAGCACCTCCAGTTCCCTCTATTCTTGAGCAAGTGCTCGATTAGTGTCACGCGAGTTGGAGATTCCGTGGTCGACAGTACGAAAAATTCTGCGATCCATTTTAAAATGGTATCCGTATGAGATCCACGTGATGCAAGCGCTGAAACCTCAAGATCACAAAACATGCCTTGAATTGGCTTGGTATTTTTGGCGAAAATGGAAGTTGATGAAGCTTGGCCTCGGAAAATTCTATGGTCAGATGAGGCACAATTTTATTTATACGGAGCAGTGAATAGTCAAATTTTCTGCATATGGTGAACTTCACCTCCTAATGTCCTGCATCAACAACCACTGCATTCTGTTTACGTGACTGCTTGGTATGGATTTACTAATGAGTTTATTCTCGGACCTTTTTTTCTTTGAAACTTTCACTCCACAACGTCCTAAGAGATACTCTGTCAGAAGTACACGGTACAGTAAATTATTTCAATAGCAGGTCATTCCTGCTTTACAGGAACAACAATGTTTGGAAACCACTATATTTATGCAAGATGGAGCAACTCCTAACATTGGGTGCCAAGTCAAAGCACTTCTTAGTGCTAACTTTGGTGATAATCGTATGATATCTAGACATTTTCAGGATGCATGACTTTCTCATTCACTCGACTTAAATCCCTGTGATTTATGGTTGGGGGGTTTCTATAAGACAGTGTGTATAGAGGATGAATCAGGACATTATCAGAGTTGAAAGCCAACATTATACGCCATGTGAGTTGCTTCGCGCTACAATTGAAAACGCTTTAATGCTCTTTCAACATATTATTGATGTCAATAGAGCATATATTCAGCATATTCTGTAGAATAAATTTTAACGATTCTAACATATTTTTTGTCCATCTTTGGGCACCACATTTCCTCCCAGAGATCAAAATGTAAACTACTTTTTTATTGTAGAAATATTTTCCCATGGTTTATATAGCATATATTCAAAGTTTCATCAAAATCTGATAACCAGAACGGGTTCTACAGGCCTCTAAATAGTGTAACTTTAATTATAACCACCCGGTATATAAACAATATGTGTGTGCCTGTAAATTTTCAGTTTTTGATTTATGGTTTTGAATTCTTAAAGATTTTTCCGTGTTTGAGGGGTTTTACATTTTAATTTTTTCCAAATACAAAATCA
The DNA here is from genome assembly GCA_019974015.1 of Nephila pilipes. Lineage (NCBI taxonomy): Eukaryota > Metazoa > Arthropoda > Arachnida > Araneae > Nephilidae > Nephila > Nephila pilipes. The sequence continues at coordinate 97,213 of BMAW01028157.1, read as the reverse complement.
CCTAATTCATCCTTATAGATTGTGACAGAAACTTTTAAAGTTATCTAAGTTACTTCCAGCATTTTCAGTGTGGAGGCGCGAATAAGGCTGAATATACACTTCTACGTTCTACATTTATTAGAGAAAGAAAGTTCCTAATTTTTGCCCCTTAAAGACATCAATATTAATCGGCCTCTTGAGTTTCATCAGCTAATTTCCATGAGATCATTTGACTACTTTTGTAAGTAATCATAATCCTTCATAACTTTTACGCTTTCTTTTTTTTTTCCTTCTGTAATATATTTTATACTTACTTCTGTTCGTAACATGCGATGCTTCATGGAGACCGGGGAATTGTTGGTGTTTTTAATAAAAATATAAAAATATATATATTTTTGTTGAGCATAGCTTAGGCCTATAATTCTGAAATAACACAGCTTTACAGTCTAAAGATAGATATATATATATATATATATATATATATATATATATATAAGATGTTGCTATTAAATAATGAAATTCACATTGCTACAGAAGTAATAATGCACCAAATGCTAGCGACTTTCAGCTGTTTAACGTGAAGACTTCTCTTTTGAATGCAGAGCATCTGATTTTTATAGCCAAATCTGTATACTCATTGGATTCTTTCGCGTTAGAGTTATTTTTCCTTCCTTCGGAGAAATGTCAAATGTGATGCAAATTGTTTTGAAATTTCACTTGAAACTTGGAAAAACTGATACTGAAACGTATAATTTAATTAAAAAAGTCTATGGCAATTAATGTTTATCTCATGCACGTGTTTTTAATTGGTGTACCGTTTTAAACATGGTAAAGAAAACGTTGAAGATAATTAATGCCGGCATCTCTCTCTAACGTTCATGTACGGATGACAATAGCGAAAAAATTAGTAACCTGGTTCGATCCTACCGTCTGTTAAGTATTTATGCGATTGCTGAAACTGTACGAATTGACATACCAAGAATTTTCTTCCAAGACGATGCCCCGACTGATTTCATATTGTCTTCAAGAGGTTTCTAGCCACGTACATCATGCCAGGGTTACATCATTTGCCTTTTGATCTTGAACCATGCAACGTCTATATTTTCCTAAGGTGAAATCTGAATTTAAAAAAAAAAAACAAGATTTGAGTCATTGAAGAGTTAAAAGAGAAATTTGTAAGGTTCCTGAAAGAGTTGATAAAAGGTTTCCAGCACTATTTCGAGCAATGGAGGATTCAGGGGAATGATGTAGGGACAGAAGAGTGGTGTACATTGAAGGTGATAATAAGTACTTAAGTACCTCACATCAAAATAAAGTGTTTGACCGAATTTTCAACCATTTCTAATCCCACCTTATGATTGAAACGGTATTTATCTATGAGTTGAAATATGACCCAACAAGAAATGACTTTTTTTTTTTGAATTTGGATAATATAATCGAAATACCTAACTAAATAAACCTGAATTAAAGATCGGGATTATTCTATTTCAAAATTACACGTTATTAATCTCATATGGTTCTATAATTCTTATGGAGTTATTTTAATGTAATTATTGAGTAGTCCGCGTTATCTCATTAAAATTTCAATACTAATTTCTTTTATTTTTCAGCCTATACTTAACTCTCAATTTTTTTAAATGCGGAGAATTCGCTTCATATGGATAATATCGAAAGAATGTTTATTAAATTAAGAATACAGATGCACCGTATATATATGCAAAGAGCTAAGACAAAAATTCTTCAGAGAAGAAAAAGGCTTTTAGATATGCATCCAAATAAATATTTTTAACAAGAGCTGAAAAACGCAGCATTTATTAGTTCATTCTTTAGCTTATAATGATGTGGGAAACATTATGACTTTTGATCTTTTTTCTTCATCAGCAATTTTATAATGTTCTATCAAATTTCCTAGAGAGAACTTTTATTGAAACATATATTTCTTTACTGGATCAGGGTCTGTAATACTCAATTTCAAATTTTCTTTTTAGTCAAGTGTTTTAAATTTATGGCACTAATTACAGAAATACTATATTTCATCAATGAAATTAAATAAGCTCCTTAAACATTCTATGTCACATAAACTCATGCTATCATTTACGCTCTACAAATGGTTATTGTTAGTCACTATCCGTGATTACAACACATAATTCACCAGATAAAACATAAATGTACATTATAAATTTATACACAACATTAAAACACGTCCACACATTCCCTAAGTCAAAAATATAAAACAATAGTCAATATCAATCAATAGTCAATAACAATAGTCATTACAAGTCACAAATATAAAGCAATAGTCAATGTATACAAGGTTTTCAAATTTTGATATTAATTTTAAATTGACAACAATGGTACTTTTCATTCAAGAAGATCATTGCTTTCGATATTTAACATCTAAGCAATTATTTATAATAAATTTCATTTCAATCCAAAACCTCTCTTTTTGGTGCGCTATTTTAATATTCCTGGGTGTATTTTGCTTATCTTCATCTGGTTTTCCACCTGAAATTTGAAATAGAGACATCTCATATGGTCGAGGAACAGCTGATCAGGCTGTTTGAGAGGTTAGGTAGACGTTATTTAGACTATATATTAATTCGAAGGTTTACTGGGGTGACATTTCCTTTATTATATATATGTATATCATTATATTTAAATGCCCATTAAAGGACCTTAACCTCATGATAGAGTTTCAAATTTTAAGGATATCCCGTACGTTTGGTAGCATTCCAAAAATTATATATTGAACAATATGAGATTCAATCATTACTTAATTTAACAGTTGTGTGGTTTGTAACTTATGATGAAGTCCATTGGGCATTGTTGAACACATAAAATTTGGCTTCTTATTAAGTACGCTCGCGCACCAAAGAAATGGTATCTCCTAGCGCTTTCTTCGTACAAATTCTGCCATCTCGCCTTGCTCAAATGACTCACCAGATATTCGATACCACTCTTAGCGGAGCCAATAAGATTATTCTCAAATAAAAATATTGTAAATTCGTTAAAATATTATATTAATTTTTTTCCTTACTTATGCACAGAAATTTCATACCATTTCCAATGTCCTCGAAAAACTAAACCTACAGAAGTGCCTTTCAAACACCAGATTTGAATCCATGGTAGGGTAATTTTAAAGATATTTGTGACACTTCAATTTTTTTTTTCTTACTGAAGATATGTTGTATTAAAATTACTTTAGTAATCAATGAATAAAAGTCAGAAATACAAATTTTAAAGCTAGGTTTATTCTGTTAATAATCAAAAATAACTGTAAGTAAATGCAGAGTGATAACTCCATCGCATTAACTCTATCAAATATTAACTGAAATTTTTTTTTGTCTTGATAACTGCAGAAGAGGATCCGAGTCAAAAACAAACATCTACACTATTTTCATGTACAATATCAGCTATCTGAGGATCGATTAATATTTTGACACCGATATCGAGTTCACAATTGGCTTATACATTCAAACTCCTGTCGCCAATTTTAAAAGTTCAATTCTGCTATCTGATCTGCCTCATCTTCATCTTTCTGTTAACTGCAATTATATTTATGCAAAAATAAATAAATTATGATTCATTCTCAAATCAAGGTTCTAGGGCTAAATAACGTCATAAAGTAACACAAAATGTTTGTTAAAGGCGTAAACACAGGAAAATCATTACAAGTTTTTGTCGATTGGAATTTAACTATTCATTTCATTCATTTTCGAAGAAAAGTATTGTTGAAAGCTGTTTTTAGACATCTTGGTTTCAATACACATATAATATTCAATAATCAAATATTTAAAATGCCTTTTCATAATTATTTTGTTATATATTTCAAATTTCTATACTTCTATATTTATATTAAATATTTCCCGGTAATGTTGACCAAAACCAAAAATATACGGAGTTGAGGAAATCAAAGGTGAAAAGACTAAAAACTATATTTCGATACAATTTGAAGAAAATCTCTTTGAAATAATATTATACTATTTTTTTATACATACTAAAATATTCGAAAAATATTAGAGTCCTTCTGTCATTATATATATATTAAATTGATTGAGACATTTTTTTCAAATCAGTACACCTTCGAAGAAATTGTTTTGAATAAACGTGAAATTTGCATACATACTCATATTTTATGACCTTATGGGGCTTCAAAATCAGAAAAACACACAAGAAAAGCTTTTCTAGAGTCTATTTTTACTGTCAAAAGAGATTTTGTACAAATATAAGCAAAGTTCAAGACTTTCCCCAAATTATGATAACTGTAAAGAAAATAAATATAATGGCAATTCTTAAATTTAATAATACATAATATAATCTTATTTAGGGAACAGAATGTTATTTTGAAAATATAGCTCTTAAGTAGAAAGCCATGGTAATATGAGTTTCTGAGCACTGAAATTTTCTTTAAAAGTCATTACAATTTTCACTTTATTACAATATAAAAAAGTTCTACTCAAAATAAAGTATCAGAAATAGTCTATTCTATGTATTTGAAAAACATATGTATAAAATTTCAGGTTTATTGACGTATAACATTTTAAGATAGTGTATTTTGAAGTAATGAATAATATAAAAAAATCTCATTTTGAGAAAACAACAAAAATAACATTAAACTAATTTGTTTACCAGAAAAACGCTTACTACATTATTAAAATGCAAATAAATTTATAATGCTCGCAATTTTTATTTTCCAAAGCACTATTTTTGGTCTTTTTGAAAACTCTTAAAAAACGTTTCGGTGTTTCTTTTTCATTGGGACATGTTTTACGTATTAATTCGTGAATTCTGTTTTATCTAAATGTTAATATTCCCGTAAAGTAAAAGCTGCAGAATTTTCAATATTTATGTTACTACAAACTTCTAAACAACTATTGCACCCTTCATTTAACTGAATAACTGTATCATAAGATCCAAACTTTTCATTTTTGAACGAAACGAATACCTTTTTAGGTATTCTCTGCCAAATTAATGTCAGCATGTGCTCAAATTTCTTTGCCACATAATTTTAATTGAATTGATATAATTTTATTTAAAATCTTATTTCATGAACCAGTATATTTATAGGTAGATTTTATTCCAATCCCCACCCTGCGTTGAAAATAGCACCCGTTTTCTTTTCCTATTGGACATTGTCTGTGCATTGGTTTCTTATCATTTGATGTACACTGATATAAAGCAAAAATTGCATTTGGCAGCATACATTTGAATTATCAGCATACTGCTGTGTATAACAATTCCATAATAGTTTGAAAATCTATGAATAAAATTATAATTTAATTTTCCTTTACCTGATAGACCTTTAGTTTCTTATTTTAATTTTCTCAGACTTGAACACGCTTTTTTTTTTGTACATGATCGATACATTCATATTTCACAATACTATTTATTCAATAGGTGCCTTCTAATCTCATGTAACTTTTTGAGTCACCGTCTTCATTATATTTGATATATTGGAGCTGACATGTTTGTGTTTTTTCAATTCATAGTATTGAAGTTCGTGGATATTAAAGTTCACCCTAACAATTTCCATACTTGAAGAAGATCCCATGAAGTTACACAAACATATGTGATCAGTTTTTAACGACTCATATTCAATATTTCTTTACTTTTTTCTGTAGTCTATAACACTTTGAGACAGTACGATGACATAACTTCTATGTCTAGTGCTATCGACTAGACATCGACTGTCCGCTATCGACTAATATGGTAGCAACATACCCATTCATAGACAAATAGCCTCTACGCTGCCCTGTACCACCAAAAGAAACTCATTTCACGATGTCAGAGGGAAGAATTTGTTTTTTCTCCACTATTTCAGTTGCCGCTCTTTTCATGAATTCCTGAGTTACTTCTGAAACCCCTTTCAAAAGCTTTGCTTCTTGATTTTTGTATGCAGATTTGGTCAGTCTAGGCAAATTTAATTTTGTGAGCAGGATTTAAAAGTTCCTGCAATACCTTTATCTATTTGCCGCATACCGAATACTAATCTGGTGTTTATTACAAGGGCGTTTACAACATTCTTTGAAGGAGCAAATCCAAACAAAAAGTCATGGTATTTTCATTTTAGTGTGAAAGAAGAGCACAATCCATACCTTGAATCCTCAAAAAATACCACCTTCTCAGCAAACCATTTTGGTCAGCAAATTTGAGCAAAATATCAGGCATAAGCTCAAACTCTAAATTTCTATTTACCAAAACGAGATCAAATATTTTTTCCGGTGTTGATAAACTGACATTTTTCAACTTTCAGGAGATAGCATTGGACCGAAACAGGTGTTGAAGATTGTTATTTCCCGAATTTTTTTTTATTCCATTGCCATAAAATTGAAGTTTAGGCTTTCTTATGATATTTTTTACCATATTTAAGTACAAAAATAAGAATAAACTGAAGTAATAACCCTTTCTACGCAATAGAATTTTTCAGCATGAAAATCAAACACACATGTAAACAAAGTCTTGGAAACAAAAACTTATTGACAGGTTTTACACTGAAGAAAAAAAGGTGTTTCCAGATACATTTATTATTATTATTAAATATTGTATTTAAATTTTCGATTAATGATTTACATAGTAAATGTGATATTTTATTTTAAATATCAGGAAAAATAAACGCAAACAAAAACATGGGGTACTTCCGATTAGCAGAAGAGCCTTTTCCGTGAAAAAAAATTCAAGATCAAGTAATATTAAAACAGCCATAGCTACATATTCTTTTTACAAAATCCTATCTTATTTAGAAAAATAATATTTCTACACATGCTTAAACATTAAAAGCTATCAAAGATGGGGAATTATACTTAAAATGAAACAGTAATTATCTCTCTTAATATATACTTTAATATTTATTACATTTTTTCAATTTTTAAATTGATGTCTAAAAATATCTGTTTCATAAGAATCTAAACTAGCTTTATTTTCATTTAAATAAGAATAAACACACACACACAAACATATATATATATGAGCTTCCTTTCTGTAAAGAACATATATTTTCAAAATAGTAAGGAATGCTTAAGTATTCAAAACAATTATCTAATTGAATTAATTGTGTAGTAAACGTTGTAAACTTTTATAAAAAGTGCAAAATTTGTATCATTACTAAGCAAATGAAATATATTGATGACATTTCAAGTTTAAAATCTTTCATAACTCATTGACAAATTCATAAAACTTTGAGTGGATTCTCAACTTTTGGAATGATATTATTTTATACAAAATTGCTAATTTTCATTATAAACAATTTTGAAACATTTTCATTTGTTTATTTATTTATTAATATTCTGATTCTCGATGTAAATATAAAAAAATAATAGTACACCTAATTGTCACCTGTAAAACAATTTATTACCAATCAGATGCATTTTATTATGTTTTACATATAAAATGCTAACAATAAAGACACTCAACTTATATATTATACAGATTTTACTATATATCTGTTTGTATATAAAAATGTATATATATATTGTATAAACGCTGAAAAACTTTCAAAAAAGGACCTTCCACTACTCTTATTTAAGATCTCAACTAAAACTGAATTACAATACCTTCACTAGCAAAATGCAATCTTTTTAGCAGAAATCATTTCACTTAATGGACGAAAGAAATCAAAAGAAATCCCACAGTACCTGAATTGAATTCTAATAGACTGATAGAGATCCAAGAACAAGCTTCCATTTCTTCAGCTGCAATGGCTAACTAATTATTTCTTTTCGAGTTTTATTTCAGTTCAAATTACCTATCATCTTACTTCCACTCCTCTCTAAGAACGAAGTTTCCTGTTACCCATTCGTAAGTGATGAAATTACCTTCGTTTTAGATTAGCCAAAGCTTTTCAATTAACGTCTGGAATCTATCAGTTCAAACAATGGATCAATAATGTATTTCTGCAGAAGCCTTTTTTCGCTGCTTAGCACATTAGTGGGATAGTGAAAGGCTTACAAATGAGTCTGGATGCAATCATGGTGGGTTGATGAATGAGAAATTTATTTGGGCTTCTTTGAATGATGTAAAATTTAAAGAGTAGTATACTTAAAAGGTTGTGATATAATATTTTGTTTACTGTTTTTATGAACATGGGGGTAAATATATCAATTCTAATAATAACGGAAACATTTTGACGCTGCTTAATATTATAGCCTCGAGAAAGCTCGGTGTGTCCTTTGAAAGAGCAATTTGAATTGAAGTTTAATGTTTAATGTTTTTTTAATTTTAATTTATGACCTTTTAACATTTTAACAGTCTTTAATTGAATGCCACGCTACTGAAAACGTTGTGTAAATTGAAAAGTTTTGGTTTTCTACATTAATTACTTTACATTTTATCCATATACATAAGCAAAGTTATTATTTTAAATGATTAAATTTTCTTGAAAATTGTTTTATATGTGGTAACTATTTCGGGGACTCTAAAAAGCGTATAAGTTACACTTGCCAGATATTTGGATTTAAAATTGTAATAACAATTGATAGAATTTATGGGAAGTAAATTTTAGTTCTTAAGTGCTCTAGGAGACGTTTCCATACAACAGAATTTTACCCTAAGATTATAAAATAACTTTAGACACAATTACTACAAATACCAAAATAAAGTAACAACCTCCAAATTATTAACAAGACATTGAAAAATTAATTTTTATTCGGAACATTAATATTTGTACCTACAGAAATGTGAAATTTTCTTACAAGCTATAAAAATTCGATTGTGTTATTTAAGAAACAATTTAAGTCTTTGCAAGCGTGTGCATTGAATAATGCTTATTTAGTTAATTATATGTAATTCATTTCTACAAAGTTATGTTTTATTCGGATATTAGATGAATAACTTTGATAATAGAGCAAATATTATTTATATTTTATTATTGTAAGGTATTATTGTAGGTTTCAAATTCAGAATTTCATTAGTATTTACTATCATACGAAAATCTTTATTCTATTATTTACAGATTCTAAATAATCCTACCCTTTGTCTTAATATGTCCAATATCTTTTTATGATAAACAAGAGTTCTGGTGAATATTAAAGTTTCTCTACGTAAATGTATATGAACGTTTTTATACTACCTATTGTCGAAAGAAAAAGTTTTTGATACTTTTTATCTGCATCGGAACAAGAAATATTTATTCATCCAATGTAAATGTACACAATTAAAGGTGTAAATAAAAGTTAATGATTAATACAATTACTATGTGTGTGTGTGTGTGTGTGTGTACTCTATAACGAAAAAACGACGCACCAAGAAGTTATACGATGGAAACAAAAATTGGCGTATAGGAAAATTATGTACAGAATAAAAAATGATTAAAATTTCAGAAAAATGAAGGATTTGTTGGAGGATAAGGAGTTACATAGTTACTAAGTAACGAACTCAATAAGATGTTGACCCACATGCAACGTGTCACACGATGTAGCATAGAGTGATAAAGTTCCCTGATGGTCTCCCGCGGCATCTCTTGTCACATTTGCTCCAACTGTCGGGCTAGGTCATCAAAATTCCCTGGTAGATACAGTCACCTTCCCATCATATCCCGGACATGCTGAATTTGAGGGAGACCAAGCTGGCCCAGGAAGTGTTTGACAAGCTGTAAGACTGTTGATAACAACACGTGCTGTATGTGGTACGGCATTATCTTACTGAAAAATAAGGCCAGTGTACTCCAAAAAGAGTGGTAGCAAAACAAGTCTCAGAATGTCGTCGATGTACCACTGTGCTGTGAGTGCGCCTCTAACGAATACCAAAAGGGTTCAGCTATCAAGGAAAATTGCACACTAGACCATAACTCCTGATTGAGGATCTGTGTGACGTGTAATAGTGAAAGCAGGATCGGCACGCTTTCCAGGACGTCTCCATACACGTCTTAGATTATCGTTAGGACACAGTTGGAAGAGGGATTCATCGCTAAACACTGTAGGTCCCAGTCAGCATCATTCCAACCTGATCGAGCCTAGCACAATGTAATCTAGCTCGACAGTGTGCAGGCGTGAGGGGCAGGTAGCGTAGTGGTTGGTACTAGCGTAGATTTTGCTCTATCAGCCGTCTGTGAATGGTCATGGTGGGCACTCGTGTTAGGGTCACACATGTGTTTGTTGATAACGAATAATCAGAAGTTCGACTTCTAACATCATGGTGCTGAAATCGGCCACTATCCACCCATTTATACCATCATCTTCTAATCGCCACATCGATTCAAGCTATATGACGAGCGATTAAACGATTTGGAGATTTTAACTCTTTCAATCTATTGATAAGACCCCTTTCAAACTATGACAGTTTCTCGTAATGAACTCGAATCCAGCGGAGAATATTTTTTTCAGTTGCTGAAAGGCATCCAAAATCACAGTGCACTAGAAAATTTAATCTTTGGATTAAGAATTGCTTCTTATGCACAGCTGCTGAGTGCATAGTTCCGATGCGCTGTAGCTCCCGCTATTCAATCAGTGGACACAAAATTGTAATAATTATTCAGTTCGGTCCAAATGTCTTCGCGTACAAACTTTCATTACAATCGGGCAAGTCATTTTAAATACATATATATATATATATATATATATATATATATATATATATATATATATGCAGAGAGAGAGAGATAAGAAGTAATATATTCCAATGTCTGGACATTTGAAGGAAAAATGGTTATAGTGACTGTAAAACAAATCAGGATTTTTTTTTTTTGCTGCAAAAATTTAATGATATTTAAGACTACTTATTATACCAATTTGTACAATAATCAAAAATCTATATTATCAGATGCTGCTCTTCACGTCAGCGAGCATGGCGGTCTCTTCACTTTCTATTTCTTCTAAACTAGAGTTGAGTTGAGCTATTATTTCACAGTTCTTAATGGAGTTCAGTCTTTCCTGAACAGCTCTTAATTACTTGGTTCAGACAAAGCATATATATATAATGATTTAATTCCTATTAATTTCACAATTAATAATTTAATTTCCGAAATTTCACCATTCTCTCCTTTAAAAGATAGAGTTCAAGAGTTCATTCTTATTTCCTGATACGATTCATTTTTTTTTTAATTTATGCAATCACGTGCTCTTAAAATCTGTAAAATCAACTTTTTTCTACGCTACAGACTTTTAGGGATGTTCCCTACCAGACTTTAAGTCTACACTTAGATTCCTTTGAAGTCCCTCCATCCTTACCACATGGTCTCTGACGCTAATGGTGAAATTTCCTTGAAATATTATGTAAAACACAGTGAATCTCCCGCTCTTTGCTTACTCCTACTTTTACAATCACGTTGTTATAATCTGTATCCAACGGTGGAGTTGTATAATTCCCACAGTGTGGAAATATTCTCTCTCTCCGCTGCAATAAAATAGTTCTATGAAGATGAAATTTGCTTTGATTGCTATTTAAAAAATTAATTAAATAGTAATAGTTAAAAGTAAATTACTTTATATATATATATATATATACCGGGTGGCCCAGCGGGTAATGTTTGAAACAAAGTCCAATAGATGGCTTTAGGTGCACGTGAGTGTAGCCGAACTTGGTGCGCATGCTCCGGTGAGTGGGCAATTGTAAATGTGATGTTCCTTCAGTATGCGGTGTGCTTTAGCGGGTGATTCTCGTTAGTAAACATGAACAACTATTCGACGGATGTTCGCGTCTTTATTGTGCTACAAATGGCCAGATGTGATGAAAATGTGAAGGCAGTTCAACGAGCATGGCAGGAGAAGTTCCACAACAAGAATTGGCCAAACAAAATGACTATGGCAAGGTGAGTCATTTTGTGCGTTTTACGGTACAAATGTTTTCCTTTTTGCTTCCATGTTTGTTCTGAAAAATGTGTTTCAATCCTCTTCCCTGTAGACTGTATGCCAAGTTCAAACGTACTGGATCGGTGGAAGACGATAAAAACGCAATGGCTACAGCCACTGCTACTGTGGTCACAGATGGTGCAAAACAGGTCGTCGATGACTTTTTCGCTGCCGATCCGACCCGATCTGCAAGGAGAGCAGCAGAAATGTTGGGAATAAAGCGTACATCACTTCAGCGAATAATGAAAGAGCTCTAATTGTCGCCTTACAAAATTCAAGTAACCCAACCTCTCAACGAAGACCATACACAAAGACGATCTGAGTTTGCACAGCTTATGCTTGAAAAACTTCAAACAGGTGAAATCGATGTAAAGAAAATTTGGTTTTCAGATGAGGCCTACACTTTGGATGGCCATCTGAACAAACAGAATTATCGCTACTGGGGCAGAGAAAGGCTGGAGATCACTGTTGTCCGAAGCCTCCACCCGAAAAAATGTCTTGTGTGGTGTGCAATATCCTCGCATGGTGTATTTGGCCCTATTTTCATCGATGGAACTCTAAGCGTGGCGAATTACAAAAAGTTCCTGGACGAGGAGTTCATCCCTTTTCTTCATGGTCATGACTTGGTCCAAGGTCATTGGTTTATGCAGGATGGAGCAAGACCACATCGTACGGCGGATGTTTTCGAGGTGCTCAATGAGCATTTTAGCGATCGAATCATTGGGTTAGATTACCCATTGCACTTCCAAGGGGGTATCGAATGGCCCCCATATTCACCAGATCTGAACCCCTGCGATTACTACCCATGGGGTTATTTGAAGAGCAAAGTGTGGCAGACAAGTCCTACGAACCTTCCAGAACTCAAAACCGCCATTACAACTGCTGTCGACATGATTGACAGTGAGGCCTGCTCACGAGTAATGGTTGGATTCCAGAGCCGCCTAACTGCTGTCCTTGTTAAAGATGGCGGGCACTTCGAACCTCTTTATCATTAATTGCCCAATATGTCCTTTCAATAAACGTCATTAAATTCTTCTCATGTCTCTTATTTGTTTTTATTTTTTTCATTTGTTTCAAACATTGCCGCTGGAGCCTTGGTATATATATATATATATATAACATATATATATATATATATATATATATATATACAAACACGTGGTTATCAACATAATGGAAAAACCTTCGATTTATAAAGGATCCTTTGTTAGTATGGTGTAGAACCGCCTTTGGCATTCTCCTAGGAATCGATTAATACAAGTGCTGAATAATGTTTAGAAGAATATTGTGAAAGTTTTGAGAGAGATGCTGGTGGAGGATATTGATTTCATATTGATTGCTCTATAATTGACCATAACAGTTCAATTATACCAAGGTGGCTGACTGTGCGGGACAAGGTAGATGTCTAAATTCATCATCGTATTCATCAAACTATGATTGAACAACTCCCGCTAATTTTTATCTTTTTTTATCCATAGTTAATAAAATAATTTTATTGATGCAATTATACTATATATATATATATATATATATATATATAGAGAGAGAGAGAGAGAGAGAGAGATACAGTGTGTTTATGTATGTATAATATGTAAAACTATTAAAATATATTGTTCTTATAAATTATTAATTGTAACTTTATTATATAATCTATGCCTATATAGAATTGAAGAGGTCTTCAAAGTCACAACTATCTGTCACAGGTATGTCTTTGTCTTCTAAAATCTAAAACTATATTTAAGTTATTCTTAATACTTGCAATGCTATTAAATAAATTAATATAACCTCATAAAATATTTTGTAATATATTACCTGATTTTGTAAATTAAGAATTAAATATCTTTGTGATTGTTCTAGTTTAAATGGAATCTTTATGAAATTGTAAATATCTGTGGATAACTACCTTTATTTATTTGGGATCCTACTTCTTTATAAAGATATGTAATTGCATTAATTTCTAAGTCATCTGGCCATATTTTCTAAATATGCATGATTTACTTGTAGATATTTATCACTAATTAAAATGCATTAATATTTGCAAATAATAGCATAATTAATTGAGTAACATAACACATTTGAAATTTTTTATATATATAATTTGTAATTTGTTTTTATTGAATTTCAATTATTATAAGATTGTCGTATACGCTGTTTAAATTTTTAGGGAAGGATTTAATCTTCTGTCTTACTACCTTATTTGTAATTGCTCAAAATTATTTATATAAATGTACATGCATCACAATTTCATGTACCAGAACAGGAATTGAGTAACAAAATTATAATCTTTAATTTTTGCTTAAGGAGTTTAAAAACTAAAGGATATTTAAAATTTATTTTCTGATTAAAAATTTGTATCCTTTGGTTGATATATTAATGGAATTATGCCATTTTCTATGTTATATATTCATTATACTTCCTTTATATACTCTCAGTGACTAAAAAAAGACACTCAACACCTTTCTTGCTCTGAAGATCCGACTCTTTAATACAACACGTTAGCTCAATTAATAAGCCGTATTTAACGATAAAACCTTTCTCTTGTCCCGAACAATCTATATACTTTACAATTTGAATGTTCATTTGGAAAGAAAGCAGCTTCAAAAGTTGTATGTTGTGGGTGTCTGAAGATTCGGTTCCATTATTCCCAAAGACTATCTCGGGTTTTTCGTGCAATACCATCTAGAATTTTGAAAGAATAGCAGCTAACCAAAAAAAAATAACAATCAAATGAAAAGTGAAGTAGAGGTGAACTTGCAAACGACGACTGACATACATTGTATGCAGAGACAGAAGATGTATTGCACAACTAATTGCAGCGCAATGCAACTCAAGATCATTGCAAAGTATTTCCTGCACTCTATAAGACAAACATTGAAACGGAATGGTTTTAATAGCCGCCTTCCAACAAGAGTTTCTAATTTCTTTCGAAGCAAAAGAGAAGGTAAATGCTTTTTTGGGCGACAGAAGGTGTAAGCGGACATTTAATGAACTGAATAATGTCATGTGGTCTATAAAGAGTGAATTTATTTTTCATGGCGTTGAAGGCGTCGAAAGCAGCATGAAGCTATGAATTCAACATTCCACATGTTAAGACTCAAATTGCGATGGAATCATCGTCGTTGGAGATTTTTCTTGGAATACAATTAGTCCGTTTGTTCCATTGGTAGCATACATTAATTCCAGCGCCTAACTTTACAGTATTACTGACCACGCACACCCCGTTTATGGTCATAATGTTAGCTGATAATCATGACCTTTCTAACAGAATAATTCCCCTTACCCCAGGGCATGAATTATTTCATACTGGTTTGATTATTATAATTGACCTTTACAAGAGGGGCAGTAGATTTCAAGATCGAAATAAAAAGTTTTTTGAAGTATGGGCTGGTTAATAATCCTTCTAAGGGTTTTTTTTCTCACTTCGCAGTTTTTGAACCGGCGTGGAGACTGCTGGATCAGAACATATCAGTCAGGTATCCAATCTTTCTTATTTTCAAAGGGTAGGAGATAGTTTCCTCTTACACGATTTTCTAAATAATCCATCCTAGTATACCCAGGAAAAGGAATCATTTTTTTCATTATTATTATTGCTATTATTATTTTTTCTCTCATTAAATTAATTATTTCAATTTATTTTATTACTCTTTATTCAAGAACAAGAAAAAAATAGCAATGATCAAATAACAATACTCTAAAAGAGAAACTGGAATATTTTGCGAAAAAGTTAAGAATTGTGCTAGAATGAAACTGTGAATAATATAGCATTCTATGCCCAATTGAATGTGGGTTCAGTTTATTTAGACTGTTCAAAATTAAGCAAAACGTATCTTGAAAACATCACATATTACAATTATATAATAGTTTATTTGTTTCAATTATTCTAAGTATTAATGAATTATACAGATACGTGGAGTTATGTTTACAAAGATTGTGTTTAATTTCTTATATCCATTTATAAAACAGTTAAAATAAATTTGAATTTTTATCTTATTGTAGAATAATATATATTCAAATGTTAAAAATTTGAAATTGAAAAGTTAAAGCAAAAATTAACATCTATTTTTTCTTTATAAAATATTTTAGATATAAGTTAATATAAATTTATCATGTGAATTTTTAAGAGCAAAAAGTACATTGCTGTATTTGATATCATTCGAAGTAAGAAGAACCTTTTTGATGTACTTTCTTTGCATAATTTATTTTTAAAGTTGTTCTGAGTACGTTGTATTTCCTGATTTAAAAACATATGTTAAGCGCATGATTATGAAAATTCAAAAACGATACAATAAATGATGTTAAAAATAGAAAATATATCTAAACATCTGTTATAATTTGAACACTGTGATGGAAAGAAATATTCGAAACATTTTTTTCGTTGCAAATAATTAGTGAGTCAAATTTTCATGTCTTATAATAGCATGTCCAGAAAATTCCTTACATCCAGCTATTCCAATATTACAATTTTGTATGTTTAAGACTTTGAATACCGAATGAAATAGCAAATGGGCTGCTTTCTATCACAGCTGAAAAAAGAAAGCCACAGCAATAACAGTTTGCGTTCCTCTAGGGAAATCTTGTGAAACATCAAAGAGAAACACGCTATAGCTCTTTCAGTTTGTATGAATATTGTGCTTCCACAAATGTCCTGGTCATTCCCAATTTGAAGATGGTTTTAATGAAGAAAAATACTATACGGAACATAGGAATCTTGCTAGGATCGGACATTTCTCTTTTTACGAAGCTATAGTGGAAATCTATCTTATGAGGACATTTCCAAACAGATATTTTTTCGTTGCTAGTCCAAAATGAAATGAGCCTTTGACATGTTTTGAGATTGAACGTTTAATCATTTTTGACCTGCACATTTCAAACTCTGATGCAGTTATATGTAAACAAATTACTTGATTATATATTATTTATTTGTTCTTTGTTCCAATATGTTTTGTTTTTTGTTACTCAATTGTAAAATAATTTTTTTTGCTAATAAATGTTTAGTACTAGAGTGATTTTCTCCTGGTGGATAGTTTGTAGCTCTAA